>CM077177.1:37656124-38256124 GCA_039654105.1 Coreius guichenoti
CATTTCAGTACACAGGGCCTCAAAGTCTTATCACCACTCCAAGCTCGGGTGGGATTCCTTTTGATATCGAAGCTTCACAATAAAAAAAAGCAATGATTCCAAACAATATTCTATCTTGCTGCATCTTTTGCTATTTTTGCCAGTGATTTGGCCACCTTGTCGCTGGTGATGCCTTTACAATTGTCCCAAGCCAGACCACATTTTGTCATGAAAGCATTCAGCTCTATAATATGTGAACCTGATGTTCTGGAAGGCAATGTTAGGCAGCACAGAAGATCTTCAACAAATTCACCTAGACAAATGTGCCTCGCAGTAAGTCAGTGCTCTCATCCAGCTGAATAGTGAAATCCTTTGCTGACTCTATGAGGTGTTCTTATAAATTCTGGGCAATATCCCAAATTCGACATGGCACTGTATTGTCACTAAGATGAATTATTTTTAGCTTTTTAGATGACTTTTCATCAGGAACTGTATCTAGTGCAGCAGGCAATATTAATCTCTCTGCAATTGGTTGGGGTGCTTTTTTTGCAACATAATATGAAACTTTATAAAATGTCAAGTGCAATTTGTGATTGTACATTATGCTTCTGCTGAGTACCTGAGCTGATGACTGAATTTCCTGAGCCTTCCTTTAAAAAAATGGTAATGGTTAGTCCGCTAGATTGGCATTGGCGAACTAAATCTTCAAAAATGTCATCTTTATATGGCCTTATACTCTGGATCTAGTTTTTTAATTGCTGGGCAAGGACTATCAGTACTGATACTGCTATGCTGTTTGCATGCATCGCCTTCACAATTCTTTCTGCTGATCTCTGCTGTGTGCAGCAGGGTTTGATGGCTGACGCCATTTTCTGCTGCTGCATTTGAAGCGATCATTATTTTGACTTTGGCCAGAGGTGGAAATAGTACTAAAAAAGGTACTAATGGCATATTATTTTTCCATTTCTTGTAAATCAAGATAATTATTTCTTAAGTAAGAGTAGATAAGTCGTTTGATGAAAAACTACTCAAGTTAGAACTTTTGTATTATTTTTTTGTTTTTACTGAAAATGGGATGATGCGATCATTATGGTGAGCTAAACACTCTCATATATTGTTGGTTTCATTCATTCTGGAAGCCGGAGGGCGCCCTTGTGCGGAAAGTCCTTCAATGGTTCGCCTGGAAACAAAGATGCTGTGAAGCCAAACCCCCTCATGGAAGGGGCAATGAGCTGTGACAATGAGCGCTTATCAGGATCAACTAAACTCTGGATTTTCAAAAGTATGTGAAGTATGTAAAGTTCATAGACTCTTTAAAAGACGTCTAAGAGTTTTACACGCCGGTCTGTTATTGTTGGGACATCAACATTTACATTTTCACACCCCTAAACATGACGCTGAACAAAACCAATTGTGATTGGTTGCTTTACATGTCAGTCAGACAGCCTCTGGGTAGTCCTTGGTCAATGAAAGCTGCTATGGAGTCCAGACCTTCTGCCGTCAGTCTGAAGGACTAGTGGCACACTAATGACAGCCCTGGTTATATTGGTTACACAGATACCACTGACCTGTACTACAAGTATTTTAAAATATGAGATGAAATGGTATATAGCAGGGGTGGCGAACTCCGGTCCTGGTTAGCCTCAGTCCTGCAGACTTCAGCTCCAACCCTGATAAAACGCACCTGCCTGTAACTTCCTAGTAACCCTTCAGACCTTGATTAGCTTGTTCAGGTGGGTCCCTGCAAAACTCTGCAGGACTGTGGCTCTCCAGGGCCAGAGTTTGCCACCCCTGGTATATAGGCTAATTCATTCATTTTACTAAAATGTCCAACAGCAACACCAGGTTTTAAAGTTTCAGTTGTAGGCGGCCTCTCGCTTGCCTCTCCTGAGCCCGCTGAATTTTAATGGGCCCCGTAATGTGCTTTAGGCATGACTTATTTTTGTAGGCCAACCCAGAAGTTAGCATCACCCTGGTGCCCTTAACAAAAAGCCGTTTGGATTATTGCAGAAATTAAGCTGTAAAAAAAAAAAAAAAAAAAAAAAATTCTTGGAATTCCTGCACATTTTGTTCATCAAAATAATTCTCACAAATATGCAGCTTTTATGAATTTTGAAACCTAAATGCAAATCGCCAGAAGTAAAAAGTTCAAATTTGTCTCTAAACAACCTACACCATGGTCTCATGAGTTCAAAGTCACCACCACTTAGCCTCTGACAACTTTAAATCTTTAAAAACACACACACACACACACACACACACACACACACACACACACACACACACACACACACACACACACACACACACACACACACACACACACACACACACACACACACACACACACACACACACACACACACCTTAAGTTACTGTTTAACAGGCTGAATAGTAATCAAAATCTTTGTCTTACAGGTCTTGAGGAAACACTGGAGAAGAGGCACAGATGCAGGAGCAAGGAGACAGGAACTAGGAACTAGGAACTAGGAACTAGGAACTAGGAACTAGGAACTAGGAACTAGGAACTAGGAACTAGGAACTAGGAAGTTACAGGCAGGTAGGGAATACATGTAAGTTGTCCAAGCCATAGACCAGAGTGTGTTTGAGGTGTGTGTTTATATGGAGGGTGATGAGTGTGCTGATGAGGTGCAGGTGGAGGCGAGGAACAGGAGGGTTGCTGGGAAATGTAGTGTGCTAAGGTGACTGAGCTGGTGATGGGAGTTTGTGACACCACTGCTCTTTTTGTGATACTGTGGGTGAATTTGCCTCCTACCTTTCTTTTTTTGGAGTGTGTCCATGTTGTTTTATTTTGGATGAAATTCTGTTTGTGAATACATGCAACCATGCATGTCTTTTGGATAGTTTTTTGTAAAGCTGTTTAATTTGGCGTCTACCGTTTAAAGAATAGCATATGCTTTTATTTGGTTGGTTGGTTGGTTGGTTGCTTGCTTGCTTGCTTGTTTGGTTGCGTGGTTGGTAGGTTGGTTGGTTGGTTGCTTGGTTGGTTGGTTGGTTAGTTGGTTGGTTGGTTGCTTGCTTGGTTGCGTGGTTGGTTGGTTGCTTGCTTGCTTGCTTGCTTAGTTGGTTGCTTGCTTGGTTGCTTGGTTGGTTGATGTGCCTCCAATAACTATACAACTTTAAAATCCATCCCATTGTATAAAATATGCAATGTTTTTGTTCAAAAAGTCGTATTTCTTTGCTTCCATTAAAACATACACACTCTTTGGAACTTTCTCAAATCATGCTGAATAACATAGATCATCAGATTTTGTACAGACTTGTGGAGTTCATAGCAGTTCGACCACTTTCATAAAGCAAAATGGGAAAAACCATTTAACTTTTCATTAAACTTGTTATACATGTAATATTTTGTAGTTTTGTATTAAATAAAAAAATAAAAAAAGAGACCTCATTGTGTGTGCTAAATATGATGTAATCATGTATTGAATTAATTCATGGAATTGTTAATGTTTAACCTTTTGTAGAATGAATTATAGAGATATGCAACCTAATGAAATATTAAATCTAGATCAAAAGAGATTACGACAAGTCTTTCCTGCATCATGTGGGCACCGATGTGTTAAAATGGTAATGATGGATACATGGAATGACAGCCTTAACCAAAGTTAGTCAACCTCAGTGGCTTTTTTATTTCGCTCCAGAGCTTTAATCATGGATGTCTGGGCATTTTCTGATGGGGTGTCCGATCAAATTTCCTGATGAATTATTGTCTGCAGTGTCCCTTATAGAGGTCATTCAACAGGTACAGATGAAAAATGAGTATCAGTATTGCACACCTGGCAGCAGGAAGACCTGCCAAGTTCTTCACGGTCCATTGTTGGAAAGGTTACCGCATCATTGGAGTGATTCATTTGAGAAAGACACTAAATTAACAAGTCATAAAGATATATGAATCACATTCCCACTGCGATTTCTATAAACAAAACGATATGCAAAGCTCAGGCAAGTACATCTGATTAGTATAGGCTAAAAGTACTTCACTCGCTACTAAATATAACATAAATATAAATATTCTGCTCTGCAAATCATACAATAAATATGAATCTGACTAATTGGATGACAGCCTCATTGACGTCCCTCAACTTGCTTGGGCTTTCTTACTTCTAGAAGTCATTCCAAGTCACAGCTTTCAAAAGTTACAATGCAATTCCATAAAAAGGAAGTCACATACCTCACACAAAACAAGTGGGCAGGAAAACAGTCAAGAATAAAAGTGTCTATTGAAAAAGCTGTCATAAAACACAACAATGATGTGTTATAGGCCTCCTGTTGTGTTGCAAGGAGGCATACTGTTGCGCTAAACAAAGAAACCTTGAAAGACACTGTATGAAAATATCAAGTTTGAGAACAAACATGCTGGCGGCAATCTTTTCAACGTGTAATTCAATCTCGTTGTCAGATGGTGTCTGCTGAAGCATTTCAGCAAATAAAAGTTTCACATACAGTAGCACAACAAATATCTACTGACATCTAACCACGCTAATTCGCAATTTCCCATGATAAATCCAAAAAAACTGCAATTAAATGTGATTAAATGTGATTCAAGGCTTGACTATTTGGCTGTAATTCTGCAAAATCCCAATTCAAACACCCATGTGTGCCTGTGACTGGAAATTTTCCACGCCTGGACATGTGGCCTGCTGCCCACATTTAGAAAGCATGCCATCCATTACACACAAATGAGAAACAATTAACACATCTGGACGCTGTAGTGGGATTAGAACAGACAGATCTAAATGAACAGGGCCTTTAACAGATAGGGAATCAATCACCGTGTCACAACACCGCATCACACAGTTTGAATATCAATTAGTGGTGTTTTTAAATGTTTTGAACTAATCTTTTAAGAGTTCACTGCACTGACTCCTGTGTATTAAAAAGTGTAGTACGAACAAATCAGAGACTAAGCAAATAACCTTATATGGTGGGTTGTGAAAGAGCGTATCATTGAACAAATACACCCTTGCACTGAACGAACTGGCGATTTGAGTCTGAATGAATGAGTGAGTGGAGTGGCACTGAGCAAGGCATGTAATTTGTGAACAAGCTGGACGGATGTGGCATGATGATTGTAAATGGACTGAAGAAACTGGAGCATTTCGTTCATAAATGAACTGAGATTTGGTTTGGCGAGGAATGACTCTGATCAGTTGAGTCAGGAGAAAGCTATCCATTAGCATTTCCATTCATCTCAATGACAGTTGCTTGGCTGACACAGGACCGAATGCAGTTTCAAATATGCTGTCTTTACTTCTGGTACTTCTGGTTGTTTTTGATCCAACACGTTCTCACACCCAACTCGTCACATACTGACGCTTGGTCAGGACCATTTTTCGACACGCAGGGTACTCCATTGATTTCAATGGCTGTTCGCCCTATGCATCAGATCAAGACACATTTAATTATTTTCATTTGTAAAATTAGACATGATTTTGTAAATATTTATAGACTACTTTTATATTTTGGAGCAACTAACCCCACTCCTACCCTAAACCTACCCACTTCTAAACAATATAAAACACGTAAAAGGCAAATAAAAGTACAGTCACGGGTATTTATTGCAAAAACTTACCAAAAACAGTATAAAAGTATTAACTCATGTTGCATTCCAAGTCTTCTGAAGCCATATGATGTTTGCTTATTTGCAGATCAATACATATTAAATGTCTGCACTAATCTTCCTTACTGACTAGTGCTGGCTAGAATAAATAATAAACATGCTTCAGTGATCAGTAATTTTATACATAAATACATTAAAAGCAAGTACTTTTACTCAAGCAAAATTGTTTTGACGACAAGCTTTTCAGAATGGTACGGAGGGGATGTAGTGGTGAAAAAAAATGAGATGAGAGGAAAAAAATATTTGGAAATGCTTTTGTGTTCTCTTGCAAAATGTTTGCATTCCCCAGAGAAACTTTGTATTCACTTGCAAAACCTTGCACATTTTGTGAGAGAGCGCAAAGTTTCTTAGAGGAACGCAAACATTTTGAGATCGAACGCAAAGTTTCTCTGAAGAAACGCAAAGTTTCCCGGGGGAACGCAAACATTTTGCAAGCGAACGCAAAGTTTATCGGGGGAACGCAAACATTTTGCAAGCGAAGGCAAAGTTTCTTGGGGTAACAGGGCAACTGAAACATTTTGCGAGCGAACGCAAAGTTTCTCAGGGGAACGCAAACACTTTTTGTGAGTAAACACAAAATTTTCAGGGAGAATGCAAACATTTTGAGATCGAATGCAAAGTTTCTCGGGGGAACGCAAACATTTTGCTAGCAAACAAAGTTTCTCGGAGGAACGCAAACATTTTGCGAGCGAATGCAAAGTTTTTCAGGGGAACGCAAACATTTTGCGAGCGAATGCAAAGTTTCTCAGGGCAACGCAAACATTTTGCGAGCGAATGCAAAGTTTCTCAGGGCAACGCAAACATTTTGCAAGCGAACGCAAAGTTTCTCAGGGCAACGCAAACATTTTGCGAGCGAATGCAAAGTTTCTCAGGGCAACGCAAACATTTTGCAAGCGAACGCAAAGTTTCTCAGGGCAACGCAAACATTTTGCAAGCGAGCGCAAAGTTTCTCAGGGCAACGCAAACATTTTGCGAGCGAATGCAAAGTTTCTCAGGGCAACGCAAACATTTTGCAAGCGAACGCAAAGTTTTTCTTGGGGTAACAGGGGAACCGAAACATTTTGCGAGCGAACGCAAAGTTTCTCAGGGGAACGCAAACATTTTGTGAGTAAACACAACATTTTCAGGGAGAACGCAAACATTTTGAGATCGAATGCAAAGTTTCTCAGGGGAACGCAAACATTTTGCGAGCAAACAAAGTTTCTCGGAGGAACGCAAACATTTTGCGAGCAAATGCAAAGTTTCTTGGGGGAATGCAAACATTTTGCGAGCGAATGCAAAGTTTCTCAGGGCAACGCAAACATTTTGCAAGTGAACGCAAAGTTTTTCAGGGCAACGCAAACATTTTGCAAGCGAACGCAAAGTTTCTTGGGGTAACAGGGGAACCGAAACATTTTGCGAGCGAACGCAAAGTTTCTCAGGGGAACGCAAACATTTTGTGAGTAAACACAAAATTTTCAGGGAGAATGCAAACATTTTGAGATCGAATGCAAAGTTTCTCGGGGGAACGCAAACATTTTGCGAGCAAACAAAGTTTCTCGGAGGAACGCAAACATTTTGCGAGCAAATGCAAAGTTTCTTGGGGCAACGCAAACATTTTGCAAGCGAACGCAAAGTTTTTCAGGGGAACGCAAACATTTTGCGAGCGAGCGCAAAGTTTCTCAGGGGAACGCAAACATTTTGCGAGCGAATGCAAAGTTTCTCAGGGCAACGCAAACATTTTGCGAGCGAATCCAAAGTTTCTTGGGGGAATGCAAACATTTTGCGAGCGAATGCAAAGTTTCTCAGGGCAACGCAAACATTTGGCAAGCGAACGCAAAGTTTTTCAGGGCAACGCAAACATTTTGCAAGCGAATGCAAAGTTTCTTGGGGTAACAGGGGAACCGAAACATTTTGCGAGCGAACGCAAAGTTTCTCAGGGGAACGCAAACATTTTGTGAGTGTAAACAAAATTTTCAGGGAGAACGCAAACATTTTGAGATCGAATGCAAAGTTTCTCAGGGGAACGCAAACATTTTGCGAGCAAACAAAGTTTCTCGGAGGAACGCAAACATTTTGCGAGCAAATGCAAAGTTTTTCAGGGGAACGCAAACATTTTGCGAGCGAATGCAAAGTTTCTTGGGGGAATGCAAACATTTTGCGAGCGAATGCAAAGTTTCTCAGGGCAACGCAAACATTTTGCAACGAATGCAAAGTTTTTCTGGGGACGCAAACATTTTGCGAGCGAATGCAAAGTTTCTTGGGGGAATGCAAACATTTTGCGAGCGAATGCAAAGTTTCTCAGGGCAACGCAAACATTTTGCAAGCGAACGCAAAGTTTTTCAGGGCAACGCAAACATTTTGCGAGCAAACGCAAAGTTTCTTGGGGTAACAGGGGAACCGAAACATTTTGCGAGCGAACGCAAAGTTTCTCAGGGGAACGCAAACATTTTGTGAGTAAACACAAAATTTTCAGGGAGAATGCAAACATTTTGAGATCGAATGCAAAGTTTCTCGGGGGAACGCAAACATTTTGCGAGCAAACAAAGTTTCTCGGAGGAACGCAAACATTTTGCGAGCAAATGCAAAGTTTCTTGGGGGAATGCAAACATTTTGTGAGCGAATGCAAAGTTTCTCAGGGCAACGCAAACATTTTGCAAGCGAACGCAAAGTTTTTCAGGGGAACGCAAACATTTTGCGAGCGAATGCAAAGTTTCTCAGGGCAACGCAAACATTTTGCAAGCGAACGCAAAGTTTTTCAGGGGAACGCAAACATTTTGCGAGCGAATGCAAAGTTTCTTGGGGGAACGCAAACATTTTGCGAACGAATGCAAAGTTTCTCAGGGCAACGCAAACATTTTGCAAGCGAACGCAAAGTTTCTCAGGGGAACGCAAACATTTTGCGAGCGAGCGCAAAGTTTCTCAGGGGAACGCAAACATTTTGCGAGCGAATGCTAAGTTTCTCAGGGCAACGCAAACATTTTGCAAGCGAACGCAAAGTTTTTCAGGGGAACGCAAACATTTTGCGAGCGAATGCAAAGTTTCTTGGGGGAACGCAAACATTTTGCGAACGAATGCAAAGTTTCTCAGGGCAACGCAAACATTTTGCAAGCGAACGCAAAGTTTCTCAGGGGAACGCAAACATTTTGCGAGCAAATGCAAAGTTTTTCAGGGCAACGCAAACATTTTGCGAGCGAACACAAAATGTCCCAGGGGAACACAAACATTTTGCAAGCGAACACAAAGTTTCTCGGGGGAATAGGGGAAAGCAAACATTTTGCGAGTTTCTCGGGGCATTTTGTGAGCGAACACAAAGTTCCTCGGACCATTTTGTGAGTGAACGCAAAGTTCCTCGGACCATTTTGTGAGTGAACGCAAAGTTCCTCGGACCATTTTGTGAGTGAACGCAAAGTTCCTCTGACCGTTTTGTGAGCGAACGCAAAGTTCCTCGGACCATTTTGTGAGTGAACGCAAAGTTTCTCAGGGGAACTCAAACATTTTGTGAACGAACGCAAAGTTTCTCGGGGGAACGCAAAACATTTGCGAGAGAATGCAACAGTATTGCCAAATCATGTTTCCTTCCATCTCATATTTTTTTCTTTACAATGTCCCTTCAGGGCCTCTGTAAAATGTTGACAAGGGTGTTGTGCGTTGATTTGTTGTAACTTGCTTTTCTAGTCTCAATATACTGGTTGAAATATTGAGTTGCAGCAACTTTCACTTTCTGATAAAATGGTAGAGTGACAGAATCTGGCATCCAATTCTCTCAAAATGCTGTGGATGTCATGTTTGGAAGATTCTGGAGAATATATGAGTATAAACCAAATTTATACACAACATTACACTATGAACATTTCAATTTGTGACAAATGTGAGTGCTGGTTTAAAGAAGAAAAAAAAGATATATATCACTACAAATTAGTTTGAGCGATGTTTTCCCTGTACGAGTAGTAACATGATGATTTCTGGCATTTCTCTATGGCCTTTTGCCCATCTGGTCTTGTTTGGCTTGTTGCCCATCAGCTCAATATATATTTGTATTTGAAAGAAACCCCTGCTCATACAATAGAAAACCTCAGGTGTCAACAAATAAAGAACATGCTTCTGATTCCATTACTCCCTGCAGGATGTTATTCTCTTATCAGACTCAAACAGAAGGTTTTCATGTTGAAATACTGCTCATTGGTTATTCATACGAAACCACATAAATCATAATATCCAGACACCTTTGGGAGCATAATGTGTTTGATTTTAAGATCAAGTAATGAAATACAGAGATGCTCATAATTAAATGAAGCTGTCTTCAGGGGATGTAAAGCAAACATGGTGAATTTGATGTGGCTGAGTAGTCACTACAAAATGTTCATTTTCATTCATGTGTCTCTTACCAAAGCAATACAGGCCACCCTTCACATTACTAGCAAATAACAGGACTGACAGTTACTTGATGATAATACACATAAATCCTGTTGATATAAGGAGTCGGCACAGGATATGTCAAAGTTATTTATCAAAAAAATAAAAAATAACTAAAATAAATACAACAGACAATGGCGTTTAGTTCACGTCACAACTGAAGGACTGTAAATCTTGGAGAGAAGCTTTATTGTAGGAAGCAGATGGGATTCATCCGTGCATGATGGATATGTATTTAAAATAGGTTATTACATTATCCACTCAAATGGAAGCTTAAAAACATTTAGATACTGAAATACTGGCAACACAACCACGTATGTGATGTGTAGCGAATTAAATGGCGAAATATATGGAAATGAATATGAATGAATATCGCAATGACCTGAATTGTGTTCAAATCTGTGAAGTACAACATACAGATTTTATTACACAAATGAATAAATGAACAATAACCCAAATGAACATTGAGAAGCTATAACTTATGGGGAAAATGAAGCCTTTATGTTGGGAGAAAGGTGGCTAGGAAACAAAATTGTTATTTATTTATTTTTTTGTTATTTGTCCTAATAATAGATATAATAAAAGGATTGTCACTCCAGGTGGAATTGGACATTTATTACACACACACACACACACACACACACACACACACACACACACACACTTAATCCTGTTGTTATTATGCTGTTGTTATAAATAAAAAAGATGCAACCGCAGTAATGTTTTATTCAGGTGGTTTAGAATGTTTTATGCTTTTTTAATTTTAATTATTTTTACAGTTTATTCATTACCTGTTTGTTTACCTTATCAAAGATTATATTTATAAAAAGACACTTTAGTGACTTTAGTGCACTATATTTTATTTATTTATTTTTTTTTTTGCACTCTTTCAGACTATTTATTTATGTAGAAGTACAAACCCAATTCCAAAAAAGTTGGGACGCTGTACAAATTGTGAATAAAAACAGAATGCAATGGTGTGGAAGTTTCAAATTTCAATATTTTATTCAGAATACAACATAGATGACATATCAAATGTTTAAACTGAGAAAATGTATCATTTTAAGGGAAAAATAAGTTGATTTTAAATTTCATGGCATCAACACATCTCAAAAAAGTTGGGACAAGGCCATGTTTACCACTGTGTGGCATCCCCTCTTCTTTTTATAACAGTCTGCAAACGTCTGGGGACTGAGGAGACAAGTTGCTCAAGTTTAGGAATAGGAATGTTGTCCCATTCTTGTCTAATACAGGCTTCTAGTTGCTCAACTGTCTTAGGGGAAAACTGACCTTGAGGAAACTCTCAATTGCTTCTTTGTCGCATCTTCCTCTTTATGATGCGCCAAATGTTTTCTATGGGTGAAAGATCTGGACTGCAGGCTGGCCATTTCAGTACCCGGATCCTTCTACGCAGCCATGATGTTGTAATTGATGCAGTATGTGGTCTGGCATTGTCATGTTGGAAAATGCAAGGTCTTCCCTGAAAGAGACGCTGTCTGGATGGGAGCATATGTTGTTCTAGAACTTGGATATACCTTTCAGCATTGATGGTGCCTTATCAGATGTGTAAGCTGCCCATGCCACACGCACTCATGCAACCCCATACCATCAGAGATGCAGGCTTCTGAACTGAGCGCTGATAACAACTTGGGTTGTCCTTGTCCTCTTTAGTCCGGATGACATGGCGTCCCAGTTTTCCAAAAAGAACTTCAAATTTTGATTCGTCGGACCACAGAACAGTTTTCCACTTTGCCACAGTCCATTTTAAATGAGCCTTGGCCCAGAGAAAACGCCTGCGCTTCTGGATCATGTTTAGATATGGCTTCTTTTTTGACCTATAGAGTTTTAGCCGGCAACGGCGAATGGCACGGTGGATTGTGTTCACCGACAATGTTTTCTGGAAGTATTCCTGAGCCCATGTTGTGATTTCCATTACAGTAGCATTCCTGTATGTGATGCAGTGCCGTCTAAGGGCCCGAAGATCACGGGCATCCAGTATGGTTTTCCGGCCTTGACCCTTACGCACAGAGATTGTTCCAGATTCTCTGAATCTTTGGATGATATTATGCACTGTAGATGATGATAACTTCAAACTCTTTTCAATTTTTCTCTGAGAAACTCCTTTCTGATATTGCTCCACTATTTTTCGCTGCAGCATTGGGGGAATTGGTGATCCTCTGCCCATCTTGACTTCTGAGAGACACTGCCACTCTGAGAGGCTCTTTTTATACCCAATCATGTTGCCAATTGACCTAATAAGTTGCAAATTGGTCCTCCAGCTGTTCCTTATATGTACATTTAACTTTTCCAGCCTCTTATTGCTACCTGTCCCAACTTTTTTGGAATGTGTAGCTCTCATGAAATCCAAAATGAGCCAATATTTGACATGACATTTCAAAATGTCTCACTTTCAACATTTGATATGTTATCTATATTCTATTGTGAATAAAATATAAGTTTATGAGATTTGTAAATTATTGCATTCCTTTTTTATTCACAATTTGTACAGTGTCCCAACTTTTTTGGAATCGGGTTTGTATATTTTGTTTTGTATGTAAGAATGGAGGGAGCGAAACTGCAAAAATTACAGTATTTAAAAAGTGTTAAATAAAGCAGTTTGTTCAATTCATTGGTGTTGTTATACATGTCAAAAACAGAAATGAAACAATAAATTAATATCAGTTTTATATATCGGTTATCAGGCACATAAACATGCAAATAATTGGTATCTGTGTCAGTTATAAAAATCAATATCAGTCGATCTCTAGTTATAATATCTAGTTATAGTAAGAGGATTGTCAGTCCAGGCACAATTAGGGACCAAAATTGATCTCTCACACACACAAACCACACACACACACACACACACACACACACACACACACGTCTGGTTCACTATCTTTGTGGGGACTCTCCATAGACGTAATGGTTTTTATACTGTACACACTGTATATTCTCTCCCCTTACACTAACCATACCCCTAAACCTACCCATCACACAACACTTTCTGCATTTTTAAATTTACAACTCATTCTGTTTGATTTATAAGCTTGTTTCCTCATGGGAACCTCAATTTAGGACCCCACAGTGACACACGAGTCCCGATGAGTCTGTGTGCATTCAGGTTGAAGTCTCAACTGGGATAGAAAAACACTCACACATACACACACACACACACACACACACACACACACACACACACACACACACACACACACACACACACACACACACACACTCACACACTCCAATCCTGTTGAGTAGCTCCTGAGATAAGAGTGGAAATGCAGTGGGTGGAGGTTCATTTCAACAGAGAGGGCTGGGATACCTCAGGAGAGAGCACAAAGTGACAAAAACTCCCATGTGGCTCTTTATGGAGTCTTCCTGAAAACAAAGTCAATATGAACTGGGTTTCTGAGCCATAGTATTGACTAGCTGTCTAAGACCATGAGATCTAGAATACGAAGAGGGAGCTGGAGATGGAAAGAGTTCCCCAGCAGGTAGATAGGACTTTGTGAAGGGAGCTCTACTACCCATGATGCTTCTGCTCCTAGACACAGCTGGCATGGCAGAGATTTGTCTCTGAATCTGGCAATGGAAGTCACTTCCAGCTTACACTTCATTATACAGAAGTCTGTGGAATGTATTTCTATACTATGTGTTCCAGAGACAACTGTGTGCTTCCCAGAGCAGTGGAGTTCATATGCATGAAAGTGTCAGACTGCATGAAAACTCACATACAGAGAAGATGCTAGGTGACTTTACCTTGAGGATATGTTCCTGGATCAGCATCTATTTTTGCTTCTGGGCCAATATTACTGTCAACAAGACATAGTCCTATTTCTAATCATTAAAAACCTCTACACTCAAATATATTATTTAGGACTAAATTTAAAATGTATGTATTTGAATTGCATATAAAATTGCCATCCATCTGTTTTAACATAACTATTATATAAACTATGGCATGATTTTTTTTTTTTTTCAAAAATCTTATTTATATATTATATTATTATATATAAATCCTATTTTAATGAATGACATATATGCATCACATTAAGTTCATTAATTGGTTTATGTTAAAAATATGTTATCCAAATTATTTGAAAGTCAAGTTAAATCTTAAATGTAGGCATATTTATTTATTTATTTATTTATTTATTTATTTATTTATTTATTTTGGTAAAATTGTAACATCCCATTCTTTTTCTAAGCAAATATTCAGTTATATAGGCGCTATTATGCATCTTCTGAAATAGTACAGAATCGCTGGATCCAAAAACAAGTGACAGAAGCACGAATGAAATGTCGACCCATGAAGAGGAAACGACTGTGAAGCTTTGGGGGTGTTGATGGACTCCATCTACTCCATCATCATTGTTTTGAATCCTATCCAAACGTAGTCTTTGACAAAAAACACGATTTTCTCAGCTTTTTGCTCAAAATTATGCTTTTTGTATGAAACTTACCCACATTCAAGTTTTAATAAAAAAGAATGCATGAAGCTAGAATAAAATGTTTTTTGTTTGTTTGTAAGCAGAAGCTCTGTTCTTTCTTTTTATATATTGATATTGTATGTTCATACAATAAAATATTCTGGGGGCCATGAAAGTTTTGAGAAAATGATAAAAAATGCTTGCGCTGACTGGTGGCGCTGGTGGGGAAAGAGTTTAAAAGTCGTTTGGCACAACTTACCCCAGGCCTGGGGTAAGATGAGTCAGTGAGTACACTCTTAGAAATTACAGCAAAATTTACAGTACTTTACTGGCAACTGCCAGACTGTTAACAAACAAATGAGTACTGTATTTTTTCATACAATTAGGCCTGAACTGTTAAAAAAAAAGTTTCTGTTTATACTGTGAGTTTATAAAAAATACATGATTTGAATGTCACAATTGTTGCATTTTGTATGCCTATGCATCTCTAGATAAGGAAAGACAATATTGTGTTGCAAGATATCACAGCTTTCAAAGATGTAGTAGCATATTATGCGTCTCAGTAGCTCTTTTACTATTGTGACAGCTCCATCAGCATATAATTATGAATTTGAAATGCATTTTTGGTAATTCTTCATTCTTCATTTGGTAATTCTTCATTCATAGGGGGCAGTTAGGGGGCAGTTAGGGGGCAGTTAGGGGGCAGACCTGAAGATCGCTGGTTCGATTCTCAGTAGCGGCAGGAAATGACCGAGGTGCCCTTGAGTACACACACCTATAGTGTAGGCCTTTAGCACTGTAGAACAACATTTTACAACATGTAAAATGATAGTGGTCATACTGTAGTGTCACATAGTCCATTCTTTAACTAAATGGCAAAAGCTCTGATCCATATTGCAGCTTATTCTGGACAAAAAACATCACTTTAGACAGGAAGAGATTGTATGACTTTCATTTAAAGAGATCAATAACCACTTGGTTCATGGTGTTTCTGAGATAGATTACACCACAATAATAGACTTACATCGGGAAAAAATTCATTTAAATAACGTGATACAGTCTCTGGGAATGACTGTTCAAAAATGCCCCATTCTTTCCCTAAGCAAATATAAAATAGCTAGAATGTTAACTCAACTCTTGCCCTGTTTTTGCTCTTGTATAGCTCTAATCTAACCTAGGACAAGAAAAGAAGAACTTCTAAATATGGAGACGTGATTACTTGAATTGCATTCAGATTGCATCTGAATTCAGCAGTGACTCAGTTGTGTTTTTAATGAACACTTCATCTTACATCACCCTCAAATCCAAAACATTATCTCTTTCAGAGCACTAATACAGAGCAGGAGTAGACTAGAAGCTAATCCAGGATCAACGGCAGACGCTTGCGTCCCAGCCGGAAGAGCTAACCTGGACTACTTCAGCAGGATAGATCAAAAGACGGGGTGATGGTACGGGCAAGTTCAAATGTAGAGGTGTCAGAGGTCGGGAGTAAAGAGACACAATTACTCTGAGTCTTTCTTTCTTTTTCTCTCTCATATAGACATATGGAGTGGCAGAGATGTGACTTTAGAGGTGTGAAATTAGTTTTGGCAGAGAGATCAAAGTAGCAAAGCTGACAGTGATGAGGGCGTGAAAGCCAATGAGTTAATCAATCTCTGGAACACTTATCCTACTCACTCCACCATGACCCCGTCTCATTCCCCCTTCCTTTTACTTTAAATCTCTCTTTTCTTTCTTTTTTCTTCCCTTCTGGGGTTAAATAACAGCCTCTTTTTGGGGTTAAATAACAACCTAATTTAACTTCACAAATGACAATTAGGTGACCTTGTGGCGGCTGCTTGCAATATTGCAAATCCAGGTCCTTGTGTAGACTAATTTCCATGATAATTACATATAAACCATTGCCTAGTCTTTCCAAGTCATATTGTTTCTCACCATCTATTGGTGAGCAAGAATATATGTACAGTATGCTACTCAAATGTCTGTGTGAAAATGAAATGAACATATTGCGGAAACAGAACTCGGCCATCTAGAAGATGGGTTGACCTCATGGCTCTGCAGATCACAATACTGTAGGTTAATAATCGAAAGATGCTATGCCATAAACAGAGTATCCATCCATCCATCCATCCATCCATCCACCCTCTATCTATCTATCTATCTATCTATCTATCTATCTATCTATCTATCTATCTATCTATCTATCTATCTATCTATCTATCTATCTATCTATCTATCTATCTATCTATCTATCTACTGTATTTCTACTCTCACACACACATACATTCTCCTTTTACACACATACATTCTCCTTTCACACACATACATTCCCCTTTCACATACATATATTTCTTCTCTCACACACACATACATTCCCCTTTCACATACATATATTTCTACTCTCACACACGTACATTCTCCTTTCACATACATATGTGTATATTTGGCTTGTTTTTAACCCAAGGGCTGGGTAAATATAGGACAGAACACAGGTTGGGCTAATTTTAACCAGCAAATTGGATTTTTATTTAACCAGCATAAAGAGTTGATTTTATTTTTTTTGTGTGTGTTTTTTTTCTGTGATATAGCTTTAGTATTTACAGATTAAATCATCTAAACCAGTGGTTCCCAACCTTTTTAGCCTCAAGTACTCCCACAACCCCGTCAATAAGGTTTAAGTACCCCTTCATCTACACTAAACCAAAGTAAATGCTGTTTATATTTTAATGCAGTTATGCATCACAATTACCTAAATTGCCAATGAACCAGTTTTATTGATTTGCAATTCAGACTTGAAGATAATGGGAAAATTTGAATAAGAAACACAATGTTTGTAATTGGATATTCCAGCACTTCAAATGTTATGAATATGACGACAAAAAAAAAAAAAAAAAATAATAAAAAATCATCCTTCAGAGATTGTCTCCATTTGTAAAACTGAAAATTTCAAGATGCAGGACATCCAACATTTGATGGAAAACAAACACTTTTATTTAAAAATAAAAAAGACAAGAAAAATACCACTATAAGTAGATGGAAAACTTATTGGCTCATATTAGCCATTTCCACTACCCAGCCCGTTTTGCTTTTGAATTTATAATTAGATATTATAAAATCACTAATCATTTGTCGAAGTTCAGCACTTTTTGTACTGAAGTAGGAAAATCTAACAGTTGATGGTCCCCATTGACTTCCATAGTATTTTTTTTCCAATTATGGAAGTCAATGGGGCTCATCAGCTGTTTGATTACCAGCATTTCTTTAAAATATCTTCTTTTGTGTTTAGCAGAAGAAGGAAATTCATACAAGTTTTTTAAAACAACTTGAGGGTGAGTAAATGATGACAGAATTTTAATTTCCCGGTGAATGATCCCTTTAATCACTGAAGCTGTCAGTCGGCACACTTGCGAAAACTCCCAATTTAATCAATTAATCATATGTGCACAATAAATCTTTAAATTGCAATGTGTTTATGCTTTCTTTGTTATAATGAGAGGATTTGTGAACGTGTAGGACCTATTAAACTGGCACTAAACAGATACTCATTCAGCGTTTTGAGGGATATTGAGTCTCACAACCAACTGGTAACTTAAACACCACTACAATACTCAATGCTGCAAAATCACGTGCAGCGATTAACATGCCAGGTTGGGTAAAGGCGGGCATACACTGTGTGATTTCAGCAAGGTTAGGCTACCTACTCACACTGTACGAGTAGATCGCATACGATGTAAACGCATCAATGCATAACCGACACGCTGCATAATAAAAGATTAGATAGATTAGCTTACTCGTCCTCATTCAAATTAAATTATTTTTACACTTAGGCCGATTATACAATGAATTATAGGCCTATAATTAAAATTATTAACAGTATTTAATATGTCAGAACACTGCAATAATATCAGTCTCAATGAAAAGTAAGAGCAGCTTTATTTCAAAAACAACTTGTTTAACACGAAATAGGCCTACGTCATTTTTTCCCACTTGGCTATAGGCTATGGGCCACAAGAGAAATATTAAGAAAATAAATGAAGACAGTTAAACGTTTTCAGCATATGTTGAAGTAGTTTATCTCTCTTTGAGAATATGCGCCGAAAGCTCGTCAGATTTTACTTTTTACTTTCTGTAGTGAATCCATTGACTCACCTTCATGATTTAAAACGAAAAATTAAATTTCAATATTGCGACGTGACATTTTTCTTTATCACCAATTGTCAAATGATGGACAACGGTTCACATTTCCCGTGATAATAAAATTAAATAAACTCTTAATTCGCTACACAGTGGTTTGGAATACTTGGATTATCCATTTTCGCGTTTGGCGGGGAATTGCTCATTTCAGATCGCCGCCCTACGTTTCTCTCATAGCCGAAAGATGCTGAGAGTGCTTCCATAACCTGCCCATAAACAATCAGTGCACAGTTCTGAGAACATATTTCAAAATCCAAAGTAATTATATTCAGTATCTTTAGGAATAAATCATAAATCAAGAGTTTCCATCATTCGAAAAGACAGATGCGACACTCGTTTATTTGACTGACATCGCATCCCTGTAGTTTGCTTTGCATTAAATACAATGATTTACACCACAGCAGCTATTTTATAGATGAAATAAAACAAACACAAACCTGTATTTCATCAAAAAAATGCACCAAGTCGGCGGCGCTGAGAAGCTGAACGTGATCGCGCATGACCTGCCTTCCGTTTCCATTATACACCTTCCGTTTCCACTATACTCTCTCTCACACATACATACATTCTTCTCTTACATACACACATTTTATTCGTTAAAAAATATAGGAATATAAGAGTAAAATAAGAGTTAGAATGTGTGCATTAAAATATGTGACTATGAGAGAAAAAATATATGTATGTGAAAGGAGAATGTATGTGTGTGAGAGAGTAGAAATATGTGTATGTGAAAGGAGAATGTATGTGTGTGTGAGAGTAGAAATATATGTATGTGAAAGGAGAATGTATGTGTGTGAAAGGAGAATGTATGTGTGTGTGAGAGTAGAAATATATGTATGTGAAAGGAGAATGTATGTGTGTGAAAGGAGAATGTATGTGTGTCTGAGAGCAGAAATATATGTATGTGAAAGGAGAATGTGTGTGTGTGAGAGTGCCAGAATGAATTTTGGCTTGTATGGCCCCTCATACAATGGAACATGTAGTGCACTGTTAGGCGTGACGTGGTTCAACCAATTAGAATCAAGGGCCGGAACTATCTGTTTTATAATTTGATATTCTTAACAACAATGTATGTTAAATATTAAAATTAAGAAGAAAAAAAAAAAAGTATCATAAATTGACAACAATTTATCTATTGGCAAGCAACATGTGCAACATATTCCATTCCCTCTCTTATAGGTGATTAGGTACAGCTTAGTGCTTAAAAAATATAGCTTTCCTGTGAAATAAATAATTATAGGCTAATAATAAAAAACAGAGTCTTTATCAACAGAAAGTAAGCTAATCAAATGTAAAACAACACTGCATAGACTTAACTGTATAAATTAAATATAGAATAATCCTATATCTACTAAAGAACACTGAGTAATTTTCTCAGTCTGTTGTTGTTTGATTAATATAATTAATGACACAGCAGGTATTTTAGGCTGCTGTAACTTTAAGACCGGATGCACAGATCCAATATACTTAAACACATGCAGTTTATTTGTTTATGTTCACTTAAAGCATAACCGACTGTCAGTGTTGGGGAGTAATTAGTTGCATGTAACGGAATTACATAATTTAATTACAAAAAAATGTAACTGTAATCAGTTACAGTTACTGAGAAAAAATGTGTAATTAAATTACAGTTACTTATAAAACTGTTAACGAGTACAAAGGGGGTTACATCTGAATATTTTCTGTAAAAAGCTAGGATATGTTGAATAATATTAAATTGTTGCTTTGCCTGTTTTTGATGTGCACAATGTCTCCTGCCATTTAAAGGCTGTTTAGTAAAGCGATGCTATTCTGATGCTTTTGATTGGCTCTCTAGTTTGAATTTGCAGCACCACGTCTGCCATTTACATCAATCCACATCGCCGCTGAAAACTTTAGGCTACAACCTGTCTGAGAACTGACACCATGAGTGATAAAAATGCATTCCAGTGCTGGAAATTTAAAAATCATTTCATCCAGAAATCAGTATTTACCCTCAAAATGATCTCAAAGTGAAAAGAGGTGCTAAAGTCTGATTTTGTGGTGGCTGTGCTTTAAAATTAAATTATTATAATGTTAATTGAGTGATGAAGGATTTTAAATTTCTGACAGTAATCAGTGTTGAGTACTACTGTAAGGTTAATCCTGCCTGCTTTAAATGTTTGAAAATGATTAACAGTTGAAAACATTTGTTAGAAATTTAGAAAAGTAATCAAAAAGTAATCAAATGTAATCAGTTACATTATAAAGTAATTGAAATAGTTACACTACGTGTTACATTTTAAATAGGGTAACTTGTAATCTGTAACCTATAACATTTCCAAAGTAACCTTCCCAACACTGCTGACTGTGTTTAAGTGAAAACTCACTAAACCTGGGCATTTTGACATATTTCTGTATACCTAAAGCTAAAAATATACTTTGCTTGTTCGGGTTCTACTCCACGAGGACAGAAAGCTGCGTGGAGAACAGTATCTCTTTCACGGCTTTGCAGTTTTAATAACTCATTTTATAATCAAGCACATCCTGCAGTTTAGCAACAGACTGCATTTTACGACAATCACTGATGGGATATCAAAGGCAGCGAAGGATACATCTATGCTGCCTTCAAACATCGATCTAATGAAGGTAGACCTATCTCAGGAGACAGAAAGTGAAGCTAACATTGGATTCGGACATGCCTTGATGCCTTCCTACCACGCAATGCATTCTCCGAAGGCAGCATTTTTAAGATTTCAGATGCAGCCTATGTTTGGGCTTTTAGGGAGGAGCGAAAGCGCTATTAAGGTAAGAAATGCATTAAAATCGCACAGCCCTAGTTTCTTGCTGTCATTGTAGGGTGACTGTCTTTGCAATGTCTCCACAATGAGGTTGCAAATGTGTTTTTCCCAGATACATTATATTGCCAAAAGTTTTGGGATGCCTGCCTTTACATGCACATGAACTTTATTCGTAGGGTTTAATATGGAGTTGGCCCACTATTTGCAGCTATAACAGCTTCAACTCTTCTGGGAAGGCTTTCCACAAGGTTTAGGAGTGTGTTTATGGGAATTTTTGACCATTCTTCTAGAAGCGCATTTGTGAGGTCAGGCACTGATGTTGGACGAGAAGGCCTGGCTCGCAGTCTCCACTCTAATTCATCCTAAAGGTCTTCTATCGGGTTGAGGTCAGGACTCTGTGCAGGCCAGTCAAGTTCCTCCACACCAAACTCGCTCATCCATGTCTTTATGGACCTTGCTTTGTGCACTGGTGCGCAGTCATGTTGGAACAGGAAGGGGCCATCCCCAAACTGTTCCCACAAAGTTGGGAGCATGAAATTGTCCAAAATGTCTTGGTATGCTGAAGCATTAAGAGTTCCTTTCACTGGAACTAAGGGGCCAAGCCCAACCCCTGAAAAACAACCCCACACCATAATACCCCCTCCACCAAACTTTACACTTGGCACAATGCAGTCAGGTAAGTACCGCTCTCCTGGCAACCGCCAAACCCAGACTCGTCCATCGGATTGCCAGACAGAGAATCGTGATTCGTCTCTCAAGAGAACACGTCTCCACTGCTCTTTACACCACTGCATCCTTTGCATTGCACTTGGTGATGTTAGGCTTGGATGCAGCTGCTCGGCCATGGAAACCCATTCCATGAAGCTCTCTACACACTGTTCTTGAGCTAATCTGAAGGCCACATGAAGTTTGGAGGTCTGTAGCTATTGACTCTGCAGAAAGTTGGCGACTTCTGCATACTGTGCGCCTCTGCATGCGCTGAACCCGCTCTGTGATTTTACGTGGCCTACCACTTCGTTGCTGTTGTTCCCAATTGCTTCCACTTTGTTATAATATCACTAACAGTTGACCGTGGAAATTTAGTAGTGAGGAAATTTCACGAATGGATTTATTGTACAGGTGGCAACTTATCACGGTACCACGCTTGAATTCACTGAGCTCCTGAGAGCGACCCATTCTTTCACAAATGTTTGTAGAAGCGTCTGCAGGCCTAGGTGCTTGATTTTACACACCTGTGGCCATGGATGTGATTGGAACACCTGAATTCAATGATTTGGAGGGGTATCCCAATACTTTTGGCAATATAGTGTACCTAATATAGTGTAGAACTGCCAGACGAGACCAGTGAATGTAGTGAAGCAATTTTAGCTGCACATAGAAAGATTGTTTTGCATTATCCGATCGGCTTTTCTGATAGGCCTTCATAGAGACCACCGATCAAACTACATAAAGTGATTATCGGCCGATACATCCTCGAAATGCATCTTACTCATTCCTATCCACCAAAAGCTTTCAGTAGCATGCAGTCTCCCTCAAGAATTTCATAGTAGTCCATTTCCATCACTTTAAAGTTTTAAAGTTTAAAGTTACTGCATCCCCATTGCAGCATAATAGGAAACAAACTAATTTTCACTGCACTGGATAAGGTAAGTAGGACTCAAGGTCAGATTCCATTTGCCCAGCACGGAGAAACAGCACATAAATATTGCACGACACATCAAAGTGGGTCCACACCAACAGAGTTCCCAGAGCTCACTCTCATTCTGTCCATCTCTACTGGGTGTACATGTAACCTCTGTCCTTAGAGGGATGGAGAAGAGTGCATGCCACTGTTCCCTCTCAGGAGGCAAATGATATGGGTGTCTATGGAGTCTGCATTGTGTTGGTGGAACACTCTGTCCATCATGGCACCGAAGCCAGCAGTTATTAGCACATGCAGCATGAGGTCACAGAAATGTTCCCATTAAGTGGCAGCCAGTCAGAAGGGGATTTATATTCCACGTTCGGCTCTTCAGGCATGCACACATGTATAATGCAGAATCATTTCAGTAATACAATGCAGAATTCATGTGGTACGTGAGAAATGTACACAGTCAAACCAAAAATTATTCAGACACCAGATATAATTTTTTACTAGTGGGTGCAGAACACTATAGTTAATTTATGTAAGTGAGGATAGCAAAATAAAGTAAACTGTGATATATTACACCCCAAAATTCTTCATACACTGGACTACCAGTAAAACTGATAAACATTTGGGACTAAATTATTCAGACACTTTGACCTGACCATGTTTTGCTTAAGTGTTTTTTCTTTAATTGTTAATGCGACCTTTTACACCACAGACTCAACAAAATTAAGCATTGCTTGGTAATTGGTTGACCTAAATTGGTATTATCTAATTGTGTACTTAAATTTAACAGCTGACAGCTGATTGGTTGATTGTACTCCATTACATACCTTTCATCAATCAACAAACTAGGGCGGGAAACTAAGGCGGGAAAACAGCAAACAAAGTACCGTGACAGACAAACGTCTCGGTTACTAAACGTAAGCTCGGTTCCCTGAGAGAAGGGAATGAGTATTGCGTAAGTTAGCTTACGCTATGGGAAAAACTCCTTTTCTCGAGAATATTGAAGCCAAAATTATCCTTATAATTTCATATATGTAAAACGCAGTGCAGCTGCACAGCAGACCCCAGCAGAGCTCTCGTATTGTGTAAGTTAGCTTACGCTATGGGAAACCAATTTAAAACGCCGTGCATGCTTATAAACTTCGCCCCATACTATGGCCTGGGGGCGAAAGCCCGAGACCCATAGAAGAGTAAAAGTTATGAGTCCCAAAAAGAGGCCAACGAAAGGTGAGCCTCATGTAAGGGTATTTAGCAGGAAATGAATATTCCTGTGTCATATAATTTAGATAAAACTAGACTGGACAGCGTCGGGCCTTATAGTTGTTGTAAATGTGTTGTACATTTGTCTATATGGAAAGGACCCTAGCTTGCAAAGCGGGAACCTTTAAGTTATAAAATTTTATAAATGTGGACGGAGAGGCCCAGCCTGCCGTCACACAGATATCTTCCAGCGGTATTCCACTGGACCAAGCCCACGACGAGGCCATGCCTCTAGTGGAATAGGGCAGCAGAGACCACTTGACTCGTAAGCCAGCGAGATAGCATCTACTATCCATCGCGACAATCTTTGCTTCGTGATCGCGCACCCTCTGGTGCGACCGCCAAAGCATACGAAGAGCTGTTCCGACTGCCTAGATGCGGCGGAATGCCCTAAATAAACTCTAAGAGCCCTGACGGGACAGAGTAGATTCGCGTCTCTTTCGTCCTCAGACGAGGGAAGAGCTGATAGCAAAATGATCTGTGCTCTGAACGGAGTGGAGAGCACTTTGGGTACATACCCGTGTCTTGGTTTGAGGACAACTCTGGAGTCGTTAGGCCCAAATTCAAGACAGGAAGCGCTCACCGAGAGCGCATGTAAATCGCCAACTCGCTTGACTGAAGCTAGCGCCAGCAAGAGAGCAGTTTTGAGCGAAAGGTGCTTTAGCCTTACAGACTGAAGCCGCTCAAATGAAGCGGTTCGCTTCTCCCCAGTGACTGTCCGGCCACAAAAGCGTGAAACGCTGCTATGGCCGCCACATATACTTTGAGCATGGAAGGGGAGCGTCCCGCGTCCAAAAGCTCTTGAAGAAAAGAGAGCACTTCTGTCACTCCACATGAGTGTGGGTCCAGGTTCCGCGCTGTACACCAGCTTGAGAACACTGACCATTTTAGAGCGTAAAGCCGCCTGGTTGAAGGCGCTCTCGCTTCAGAAACAGTATTCAGCACCCCTTTTGGGAGGTTCCCGGGTATCCGTTGATGGGCCATACATGAAGGGCCCACAAGTCGGGACGGGGGTGCCAGATCGTCCCCTTCACCTGCATGAGGAGGTCTCTCCTCAGCGGTATCGGCCATGTGGCTGTTTCTAGCAGCTGAGTCAACTCGGAGAACCATAGTTGGTTCTTCCAGAGAGGGGCTATTAAAAGCACTGCACACTTGCTCTCCCTGATCCGTTTGATGACCTGAGGTAACATCGCGACTGGAGGGAATGCATACAGCGGGCAGCTGGGCCAGTCGCGGGCCAGCGCATCCATGCTCTTGGAGAAAAATGTTGGGCAATGAGCATTGTCTTCTGAGGTGAAGAGATCGACCTCTGCCTTGCCGAAGACGCTCCAAATTAACTGAACCGTTTGTGGGTGAAGAGACCAGTTCCCTGGGGGAATTTTGTCTCTGGATAGCATATCCGGGCCCTGGTTCAGAATGCCTGGCACATGCGCTGCCCTTAGCGAGCACAGGTTGTGCTGAGTCCATAAAAGGAGGCGTTCGGCCATGGTGTGCAGGTTGCTTGACCTGAGTCCACCCTGGCGATTTATATAGGATACTACCGACATGTTGCCCGTTCGGACTAGAACGTGGTGACCCTTTATATATGGGAGGAAAGCTTTTAGCGACAGATCGACCGCTCTCATCTCTAGACAGTTTATGTGCAGCCGCCTTTCCGAGCTTGACCAAAGGGTGGAGATGGGCCTGTCTTCATGCAGGGCACCCCAACCTAGGTTGAATGCATCTGTCGAGATCACTTTCCACTTCGAGACCGTGCCCATATTCACGCCAGACTGGTACCAGTCGGCTGCTTTCCAAGGAGCCAGGGCTTTGATACAGCCGTGGTTTACTTTGATGTGTAAGTGACCTGACCACCATTTTGGAGGCTCGGGGTTCAACACAATCTTGGGTCGAGGTCCCCTTTACTCTGGCTGTCCATGGCGGCTCGCAGAACATGAACGGTGCCGAGTCTTTGTCACTGAGCGCGGCTGGAAGGTCGGCGGTGCTGTCTTTGAAGGCTGAGGGGGCGGCGCTCTCGTGTGGTGGCCCAAAGCAGAGCTGGAGCGCTTTGGGAGAAAATGGCGCATGGCTTGTGATGCCTTCTGTGCTTCGGTGAAGCGCTCAGCAAACCCTTTCACCGCTGGACCAAACAGGCCGGTGGTGGAGATGGGAGGTTCCAGGAAGGAGGCCTTATCTGCGTCCTTCATGTCCGTAAGGGTCAGCCAGAGATGGTGCTCTAGCACAGTCAGGTTTGCCATGCTTCTACCGATCGCCTGGGCGGTGATTTTTGTTGCGCGCAGGGCTAAGTCAGTGGCGCTGCGCAGGTCTTTGAATGCCTCAGGATCAGGGCCGGACTCATCCAGAGAACGGAGAAGTTTGGCCTGAAACACTTGAAGGACAGCCATTGTGTGAAGAGCCGAAGCAGCCTGGCCGGTGGAGGCGTATGCTCGACCAGCGAGAGCTGACGTAGTGCGGCAGGGCTTAGATGGGTGCGTTGCTTCTGGTTGCAATCCTCTGGCGGAGGGCGGGCAAAGATGTGCGGCGACCGCTTCCTTAAGTGGAGGAAGACTTTCATAACCTTTCTCCTTCGCGCCGTCGAGTGTCGAGAGCGCTGAAGAAGCCGAGGATCGGAGACGAGCTGAAAATGGCGCCTTCCACGATTTCGTCAGCTCGTCGTGAACTTCAGGGAAGAAGGGGGTGGGCCTCTGCAGAGGGGCCTGATGGCGGCCTTGCAGAAACCACTCATCCAGCCTGCTTCATGTGGGTTCCTCAGGATGAGACCAATCGAGCCCGAGGTCTCCGACGGCCCTGGTCAGCAGGCGAATGAGCTCAGCATCGAGGCCGGCTCTGACACCACTGGTGCTGGCTTGAACAGAAGGTGCCGGGTCAGCGATGGATCCCGACCATTCGTCACTTCGGGATGCAGCGAGTGAAAGGCTGTCATCCTCGTCTACCTCCCCTACTGGTTCGCCGAAGGAAATAGGACTGTAAGGGTGGGTCGCCTACAGTGGTTCAGGCTGCAGGGTTGCCGAAAGACTAAAGAAACGTTATCCGCAAGATTGTAGAAAACTGTACATTTCTCATCTATTACCACCCACTACACCTTATACCAACGACTGACATAAGCGCAGTTACAATAGCAAAATATGTGGGAGAGCATTGCTATAATGTGACTATATTGTATTGCAATAGGTAGCACTTCAAAGTCAATACCAAATCAAAACTAGTTAGCACATCATTTGTAATAGAAATAATTTAATGACAATTTCTGGTTATGGTTACACTTAAAATAGTTACAAAATAGATGTATGAGATGATAAAACTTATACCATTAATTGTAATAAGCTTTGTAAACAGGCTTTAGAAAAGAGAAGAAAGAAAGAGCCAGAGCAAAGAAGCCCAGCAAAAGAAGGGCCAGAGAGCAGGCCCCAAGAAAAGAGACCCAGAGAATCAAGAGACAGAGAATAAAAAAGCCAGAGCAACAGTTACAATCTTCGTTTTATCTCTTCCTTGACCATGTGACTAAAACCCTAATGTGAGACATTCAAACTGACCAATCAGATAATTACAACTTCCCCCACTGTAAAGGTGTGAAACACATTTGGCCTACAGGCCTTCAGCATCTCTGTCTTTAGCAATTCCAAACGGCACTTCTGATAAGAAAGATGGGGGTTGAAAACAGTAAAGCAAATTTCTTTGTTCAATTTCAAATATCAAATATCTTAGATTATTTTCAATTCTACAGAACCGGCCACTAACTGAGAGGGGCGTTGGTCATCCTGGGCGAACAAGACCGGCGAAGGGGATTCTTCGAGCCCGCAGGGTCGACAGCGCCATTTCGTCGCACTCCGGGCAGCCGCCCTTAGAGAGTGCAGCTTCGGCGTGGTCACGGCCTAAGCACGCGGTGCAAAGAATGTGAAGATCCCTGCCAAAGAGAGGGCCTCTGCACGAGGCACAGGATGTACGAGGCATTTGCAACAACGTCCAGCTCTTTTTGTGAGTGTGTGTGTGTTGCAGCGGCGAACACACACAGAGCTTTTAAAAGGATATAACGCGTTGGATGGAGGAGCAGAACAGCGGGCTGAAGGCGGTGTCCAGTGAAGACAGGAACCGGCATCCTCAGAACTGCAAGGCAGGTGGCTCGTTCTGCTGAAGGCCTTTTCAACGGCGGCAGCTTCTAAATCTGGAGGTCAGCAAAGGTAAGTGAGCTGAAGGAGATTAAATCTGAATCCTATGGCATAAGGGGGGTTTTTATAGCCAAGGCCACGCCCATTTTGGTGGGCTCTGACGCGCTAGGGCGCAAAGCTCTGCTGGGGTCTGCTGTGCAGCTGCACTGCGTTTTACATATATGAAATTATAAGGATAATTTTGGCTTCAGTATTCTCAAGAAAATGAGTTTTTCCCATAGCGTAAGCTAACTTACGCAATACGAGAGTACTCTCGAAAGGGAACTCTGATTTAAAGGTTGTTTGTACTGATGTTAGTTTACGTTGTGTTGAAGCTTATGTCAGTATTGTAGGATATTTAGTATGGACCTTATTTGCTGACATTTACCTTTGTAAAATAACTGCATAAAATTGTTTATTTACTATATGCCCGGTTTCATAGACAAGGCTTAAGCTTATAGTCCCAGACTAAAATTCATGTTTGAGCTGTTTTAACTGAAAGCAACTTGTACTGAGATATGTTAAAATATGTCAGTGCCATTGTTTTGTCTCAAAATGCACACAGTATTTTTTTTTTTTTTCCTAAAGCACGTTTATAAAAGCTACCTAAATGTCCTAATTTTTCTAGTCTGTGAAACCTAGTGGACACTTTGTGAACTTGTGGTTGAAAGTGAAGAGACAAAAGAGATGGATTACAACACCAGGTGTAAACGGGAATGTGTCTTCCTCGTCTATGTGATCCGATCGACAAAAACGCATCTTAATACCAGGTGTAAAAAGGGCCTGAATGCCTGTATTTTCTGTGTGAATTTATGCAAGTATATTTATGTGAGGGGAGTGTGATTCTCAGGTCTTATTTTGTCCTCTTCCAGCTCCAGCTCATTACTAGCATGAGATCCCATTTATTCCCCACCGGCATGGCAAAATCAATTGGCAAGATGTAGAGATGCTGCTGCATGTTAATTTGACATGGATTTTTTTTTTCTTTTTTTCTGGGGCCCTGAAATAGAAACAAACGCATCCTGGAATAATATAAGTGTACTTCAATCTTGACAGGCCTCACACTTTAGTAGGAATCCAGTGTGGAAGCAATCACTCTTTCAGTTTGATTGCTCTGGTTGAGAGAGGTGAACAGTATTGCTCTTCAAAAAACCCTCCAAAGCTGCAGACTATTCCCATTCATCAAACCAACTGACATATGGAGATAAAGCTAAATTAATATTCAGTTTTTTCCATTTTACAATGGAACACTGCTCTGGCAATGTTTTCCTGTGAAGCACCAAAACATCTCTCAGTTTAAATATACAATTAATGTTCCATATTCATGTCTAACAATGCTCTAGCAATATTTTCCAATGCAACCAAAAAACATCTTTCAGTGGCCATTGCGAAGGATTCTGTAGGCCTCAGTTCCAGTGTATTAATTGAGACGTATTAAGCGACCCCCCAGCCCTTAAAGCCCAAAAAATTAACCTCCCCTAGTGTTTCATTAAAACCAGAATACTAGAAACATAAAATGTTTTATTGCACTGACTAGCTATTATTGCACTTACACAATGCAACATTGTTATTTGTGCCAGTCTTATACATAATCCAAATGAGTCCCCCCGCCCCGCCTTTTCTTAGATTAAGATTTCACCATTCTTGCATAGAACTAGATGAATCGCTCAAAGTAAGGGAATTTTTATAGTACCACAGAGGCACAGTACGCAATAGTATGCAAAAAGCAACATGTTAAAATGAGTAATATGGCTGAATTCTCAGTATTCATACAATTGTAGGAGAAAAGTATCCAAGTATACAAATTCTATAAGCTTTCCTGGCTGCAGCAGTGTTTTTTCTCACATTTTCTGTATATTTTATAATGATCTATAATGATTTATAATGATTGATGTTCAGAGTAGAAGTGAATCTCACTGACTCTCTTTGCTGTAAACAGCACGCTTTCATGTGCACACGCGCCTAAATTTATCATAAACCATAAAGATCAACCCAATCTAAACGTGGTTGAGTTTGTTTTTACTCAGAACCAACTGAGTTCACCTCGTTTAGTCAGACATGGCCTTTGAAGAGTATACTGAGTCCAGTATAACTTTTTATTACTATGGTGAAAACTTACCAAATTTAGCATGCATGAAGGGTCTCTGTATGGCTTTGTGCAGTTATAGGATGGATAATATATATGTTTGCCTAAGAGTAATTAAATTGGCTTTTCAAAATGAGTTAAAGACCTACAATTGCTTTTGAAAGTCCAGCTCCTCATTGGGATTTTATTTATTTATTTTCCCCAATATTTAACATTTTAGTAAAAACTCTAGAAAATCTTTTCATGATTTTCACGGCCATCTATTCGGCCATGGGCGTGCTGGTCTGAAAACGAGGTGTGTTCAGGCGCATTGTTGGCGCGTTGCTATTTTGAGGAACTGAAAACGACTGCGCCATTGACCAACAAAAACCTGCTCTAAAGTCAATAACGCAGTATTTTTTGTGTTATTTAAAGGGCGCGTTAGTAATATGCGCCTATAGGCGGGTGCACAACGTGCATACACTCTGCTTATTACACACACAGGGACACGCAGCAGCACACAAACATGTCAAATATTAAAAATAAAAGGATTCCTCATTCAGTTTTTCCGCTCGCAAATTCCGCCATGTAAATAGCGAATCCACCATGGAGCAAGACCAACTGGCTTTTAAAGAGAATGGGAGGTGAGACTCTGATTGGTTTATTGCACGTTACGCTCAAAACACACCCATGACTCATTAAGAGACTAGGTACTACCCTTTTGGACCATGCGCCTGGTGCGCCGACCGTTTTTTTCTGTCGGCTCGAGATGAAGCTGTTCTCTGCGGGTACACAAGCGCTGAACGGCCGCTGACGGCCTGGAGCTCGCATCTGCAAAAGCTTTTAAACACATTGTAAAACAGGCGCTATGTTTATATATGAGTCACATATTTGTGGTCTAAATAACTACATTCTCGCCTACAAAACTGTTAAAACTAATTATGGTGGATTTGCTCGACTGCCATGACGCTGGCGTGGAGTGATACAAACGGTGAAATGGTTTGAGTGGCGATACTGGGTGAATATCGCACGGCTGGAAAAGGCTCTCAACCAGTTAGAACTGTTGTATAAAATATAATATAATATAATCATTTACTCACCTCTGCAAAATATTCAAACAGCTACCCAGTACTCTCATTTTGATTTGATGCTGAATTAATTTTACTTTCAAAGCAAATAATTTGAACGCAAATAAAATGAATTTTATGAATTTTAGATTTTTTTTTTTTTAAGTATTCAGGCTGTATATTTGTCTGTATATCCATCTGTATATTGTGCCTTGCCAGTTTTCATATCAGTGACAACTTGAGGAGACATTTATTCCATAGATATAGTATGAAAGCCACACACAGACACAGCTGTGTTTCATTAATTCATTTGGCTCACTCGGGCTGCTCATCCGCAGCTGATAGAGATGCATTTGCTGGCAGTCTTTTCCTCAGCCTAGGTTTTTCTCTCTCTCATGAAGGCACTGGAAATTTATGATTCCCAAAGACAACCTCTCACCTGGCAGACAGAGCCAGGAAAATGTGATTCACCTTAACACAACTGTGGGATGAAACCCATTTCCTCGCCCATTTGCGCATGGAAAATGTGCCATAAAATATTCTTGATTGCTATCAGTGGGGCAACATCGCTCACCTTAGTTACAGGAGCAGTCTTTAATGCGTCGGATTTCACACTAAGTTTGCCAGGGAATGCCACAACGGCTGATAGAATAATCTGCTCAGTGTCTGAGCCAATTCATCAGATGAAACAACAAAGGTGAAAGAAAATGCACTGCCAAGTGAGCCAGGAGAGAGCTACAATTATTCAAAATGAAACAAAAAAGATAGAGGCTTTCACTAATGCATGTTTGGCGCCTCACCAACGGTTCACTCTCCCTATCTGCTAAAGGATAGCTGCAGTGACATGTACTTTCCTATAGAGCATTTGTCTTTGAGAGCGCAAATCACTTTTGGGAATATCGCTGTGTAATTCGAGAGACATGGCAGGTTTATTAGGGGAGGATAAATTACAGTTGCCAAAGTTGAAGCTCTGAACACCATTACGCAGAGAGATGAGTTAAATCAATAAAAATTGATATGATTGCACCATTATGAATACAAAACATCCATCTAGAAGTTATTCCTCAACACAATCATGTACTGTATGAGTGAGAAATTATTTTAGAAGATTATTTTAGCAAATTATTTTAGCTTTTTTGTCACGATTTAACTCGTAAACTCAATACTACTAGACTATGAGCCCTATCATACACCCGGCGCAATGTGAAGGCAGGCGCGACCAAGTATTTTTTCCTTTTTTTCGCCCCGACGCAGTTATCATTTTCACGTCCAGCGCCACGTTGTTTAAATAGCAAATGCACTCGCGCCCATCTGTTCGCCCATGGGCGTGCTGGTCTGAAAACGAGGTGTGTTCAGGCGCATTGTTGGTGCGTTGCTATTTTGAGGAACTGAAAACGACTGCGCCATTGACTTTAGACCAGGTTTTTGTTGGTTAATGGCGCAGTCGTTTTCATTTGCCTCAAAATATTTAAAGCAGTAATATTTAAATATATTAAAAGCAGTATTTTTTGTGTTCTTTAAAGGGCGAGTGCACAACGCGTGTACACTCTGCTTATTACACACACAGGGACGCGCAGCAGCACACAAACATTTTTTAAATATTAATATTCCTCTCTGGAGAAGCGTTCAGTCTCACAAGTTCCGCCATGTAAATAGCGAATCCGCCATGGTGCAAGTGCAACTGTCTTTTAAAGGGAATGGGAGATGAGACTCTGATTGGTTTATTTCATGTTACACCCAAAACACACCCATGACTCATTAAGAGACTAGGTACAACCCTTTTGGACCATGCACCAGGGACGCCGACCATTTTTTCCGTTGTTAACTACGCCCTAAGTGCACCTGCGCCATGCGCTTCAGACCATGTGCTTAGATTGTTAAAATAGTGCCCTATGTCTTCCTCGTAAATAAATGACTGAGTTTGAACACAATTAGGTCCTTTAGTCTCTTGCCTATATGGCATCAAGTGAGTCAGGATTATTCCATCTAGTGCCTCAAAACTATGTGCATAACACCTTTCATTATTACACATAGGAAGTTGATAATAAAAAAATAACATGCATACAAACACATTTTATGTTTCCATAGACACTGCTACTTAGACCATACATACACTGCCCGGCCAAAAAAAAGTCACTGTTTGGATTCAACTAGGCAAACACTTAAGAGTCTATGACTGTATTGAGAATGCAAGAGTCCAGCACTCTGTAAAGTCTCCTCCAGCACATCCCAAAGACTTTCAATGAGTTTAAGGCCTGGACTCAGAGGTGCTAATTCATGTGTGAAAATGATTCTTCATGCTCCCTCCCAACCATTCTTTCACATTTTGAGCTGATGAATCTTGACATTGTCATCCTGGAATATGGCCATGATGTGTCTTCCTACATGGTTGTTTAAGAAATGAAAAGCTAAACACTCCATCAGTTAGGGTTAGAAGAACTGTTGTCAAAAATATAACATGCTAGAAACATAATAATCACTGCAATAATGATCCAATCATTGACTCTTAAGCATTTGTCTGTTTAAATCCAAACAGCGCCTTTTTTATCAACATTTCTAAACATGAAGCCTTTTACACATGTGCAACTTTGGAGATCTTGGGAATCTTTTTAAATCCTCGGTCATCATTCTTAAAATGGAACTGCAATTGACCTATCGGTAAGCCCCTCCCATCAAATGCAGATGAGCCAATGGCAGTTGAGTATCAGTTGCACGGGGACTGGAACTCGGATATGTTTAGGTTTCAGCGCCATAGAGAAACATTGGAAGATCTGAAGTGCTCATCGTTTTGATGGTGTTTATGCTACAAAAATGGTAAAATGATGTGCCTGGGGTGCTGTAACACTGATTCCAGGTATCCTGAGAGGATTTTCCGGTTGTCACACTCTCATTAAGTCACAATTAAAGTTAGAGAGTCCATGCTAACGTAAAAAGCTAAATAGCTAACTGTTCTCACGTCATGTACAGTGTAAGTCAAAAACACAAAAACGAAGGTCTACATTTTAGTGCCTCTCCGTATTAAACTGGTTAAATATAAATTAATTTAATCTTACCCTGCGGCACATGAACAGTGTTGATCCTGGATGTTGTCATCTGCGATCACGACGACTGAGGCTTCTCTCGCTTGAATTGTGATCTGTAAACCCTCGCTTCTAAATTAATCTTGTTACCCCCCATATTTATTTTAAAATCTTTTATATATCCCTCCATGGCATATTAAAGTCCCACTTGAATGCTCCTCGACGAGAGGTGGTCCTTCTGTGTCCAAAAACATCTTGGGATAAGGTTTTCACACTGACTGCTGTCATTGTAAGACAGTTAGCAACTCTGTTTGTTTGTCCGAGTTAGCAACAGTAGCTAAGGGGGGTGGGGCTTACTGATAGGTCAATTGTAGGGACTTTTTCGAGAGAGTGTCTCAGAACACAGTCCAGTAGTTCAATTCAGTAGCAATTTATCAGTAAATGGAGAATTTTAGTTTTTAACACCGTCAGACCCTGCGGCCATTGGAATGGACATCACATGATTTTTGGTTTACCAATAAAACTTTATGTTTTTATAATGTGAATAATGCCTGGTCACTGATTGGTCTCTGATCAACCAATCACAATGAAGATGTGGCCCCTAACTTAATCTTATTGAGCTTCAGGCATCAAAAAAAGACAGGCATGACAGACAGGAGGAGGAGGAAGTCCCTTTTTTATCTTTTGCAGATTTATGTTCATGGTAGTCTCATCAACTTGCACCTATTACAAACTTAATATCAAGTGATACTATTCAAAGTTATTTTGAAGATCTTTCAGAGTTGCAGAACACAGGGATTTTTAAACGCTTAATGTTCATCACAATGGACAGCAGGTGTTAAAAGATATCATCAGGAACCTCATAAATAAGTTGCAAAATATGTGCAAGCCTTTCAAAGCTAAACTACAGAGCTACAAATTCTAATGTTGATGTTTTATGAACATTAATGTTAATTAAATATGATTCATATGTGTACTATTTTATTTATGTCTTCAAAGTGACCATAAACTGTCCATCAATTTTTCATTGGTTTTAGAGAGAAACAGCCACAGTGGATGTGAGATCAATGAATACACAGCAACACACACACTCACACACCCTTCACACAATGTAATGCACACAATAATATATTCATCAAAACAACCAGCAAGTACACATAAACACATCCACATACACACAAAGACATATACACATATGCTCAGATTCTTACAGTATGTGTTCTTTTAAAAATCTTCAACACTATTTCAACTGTAGTTCACAAACTCTAGTTCATAAGTATGGTTCAAATATGAGGATTTTTATGTTGCTTCAGTCGTGATGTCCATTGTAGTGGACGTAAAAAATTTAATAAATTAGTTGGCAAAATGTTTGTTTTTTAGATTCATTTCTACATTGAAGAAGAGCAAATATCAAGCAAGTAAAATATTTTTTTGTTCCATGGAAAAAATTCAGGTCTGAAGGGGTTTATGGGAATATTCTTTAGAAAGGAAACCCAGATGGAACATTTAAAGGTTACATCTTTGAAGTTTTTTATATGATGGAATTTAATCATCAAAGCTCAACATACAAAGCTCAATATAAAATGGTGAAAGTGAAAACAAGTTTGATGTGTTTGTGTGTGTGTGCTCTCACAAAGGTTCTGACTAACAACACAAAACAAAACTGAACCAATAATGTCACAAAGATCCAAACGCAGGAAGGATAAAAAAGGTGCCAAAGATGCAATGGGGCCTGGGGGCAACTCTGGCTTCAACCCTGAACAAACACACCTGAAAAATCTTCACACTGCGTTCACGCCAACTCAAGGTGACAACACGTGACATTCTTTTCTGAGCTGTTCACATCCTCGGACTGGGAATTATGTATTTCTATGGCTACACTATCAACTCCTAAATGAATCTGCAGCGTTTAGGTGGTACAAGTAGGAGCTCTCAGAAAATTCCCATCTTACAAGCTGTAATTACGAGCTCTACGAGGATGTGAACACTTTTTACAAGATGAAACCTCGTAATTAAGGTAATTACAACATGGCGTGATGCACCTTTTGGTTAAAAGGTGCATTCACGTAGTCTCAGACGTCACACCCACGACATCTGATGCAAATGACACACTTAACTGGAAACACTTCAGGATTTTTTAAGTCATCATCTGATTGGTTGTATTCTACAGGACTTCTGGGAGGCGTGTGTGTCGCGTTCTTTAACGGTCCACCTAGAAACAAAGATGCCGTGAAGCCAAACCCCCTCATGGAAGAAGAACGCCATCGTGTTCATAACTGTGACAATGAGCGCTTATCAGGATCAACTAAATGCTGGATTTTCAGAAGTATGTGAAGTATTTAAAGTTAGCGGCATAGACTCTTTAAAATACATCGGTGAGTTTTACACGCCGGTCTGTTATTGTAGGGACATCAACGTTACATTTTCATGCCCCTAAACATGACTTGGAACAAAACAAACTGTGATTGGTTGCTTTACATGTCAGTCAGACGGCCTCTGGGTGGTCCTTGGCTAATGAAAGCTGCTATGGAGTCCAAGGCTGTGCCTGAAATCACCCCCCTATACCCTTAAATAGGGCACTATTTGAGGGGACAGCCATTTGTAGTGGTGTCCGAAACCATAGTGGACGTTATCGAGTGCACTCATTCAATCCCTCAATGCACTGCAATAACGAGTGTACAACTGATGTATACTCAAAAGCTAGAGAATACCCATAATGCACTGTGAGAGTCGTGCGTCGAATGAATTCCCGCGTCTAGATACAACTGCTAACACTCATGTTGGTACTTCTGTTGTTGACACAATGACACATAAAATAGTAATACAATGTGAAAAGACACTAGCAAGGGGAGGGGCTGTCAAATTAAAATTAGAATTTCGAATATTCAATGAATTCAAAGTTAAAATACACATTCGAGTGCAAAAATGGTGCATTCGAATTTTAGGTGCGTCAGGCAACCTTATCAGTGGCGCATGAGATTACGTCAAAACCGTAACCAAGCCGCTCGCTATTTGAGGGAACAGCCATTTGTGGTGTCCGAAACCATAGTGGACGTTTTCGAATGCACTCATTCAATCCCATAACGCACCGCAATAACGAGTGTACTACCAATGTAAGCTCAACAGCTAGAATACCCATAATGCACTGTGAAAGTCGAGCGTCAAATAAATTCCCACATCTTACCAGAAGTTGGCGCCGCAGCTGAATCAATCAACCATCCATTTTTCAAACCACTGGTCCAATATGGCTACAGCGTAATATCATACAGGTATAAATTCCTTTTTGAGAGATTATTACATTGTTTAATTAAAGTTTATACATAGTTTCCATGGCAGACTTCGAGATAAATCTTTTTATTACTGGAACTGCCAGTTTGCTAAGTTTCAAAATATTATTAAACAGTAAGCACAAACTACGCAGAAATCAAGCGTAGCGTCAGTTCTGGCAGGTCACATTAGTCAAGCTCGCATCAGCCGACTGTCAGCTGATCACGTCTACCTATAGGAATACGACGTCTATCACAGCATACATATATAAGCTCCTTCAGTACTATCAGCAGCTATCGTGTTTCTCCGGAGCTCATTTACCCTCCTCCATCCCCAGCTCCTCCTCTCGTCCAGTCAGGATTTGGCATTCTAATTCCCCTTGAATCAGACTAAATTCCGAAATTATGTTGTACATTTTGATATTGACATTAATGATATCTGCAATACATTGTTGGTTCTGTTCTGTTCTGTATCATAGGGGGGTTTATCGCTGCTCTCCCTGATCTCATCCATGCTAGCCTGCATGGATGCACAGGGAGTTCTTGCCCAGAACAGAACCATACCGCCAATCTGCCTGAATTCACTCACTCGTTTTCATTCACTTCTTCAAGTGGACTATATTAGTGGAGCAATGTAGGGAATAGTGAACGAGTGCATAGCGGGCGATTTCACATCCAGCCTAGGTAAACATGCGCTCTTTGACGGTTGCACTCGCTTCTCACACAAGAGAGCTGTATGTCTAGAAAGCCTACACGATGTTCATAAATGTTTATGCAGTTTACAAAATTATATTTGATTTATAAATGTTATGCACTATTGTGGGTGCATTAATATTTCAATCATTGTGCCCTCTTGTAACCAATATGGTATATTGTAAATAACCAATAATTTCCATAATTCAATATTATATGAACCTCATCAGTGGGTTTGTAGCAATTTGTAATATCTAAAGTTGTACATGTGTAAACAGCATTATGCTTAAGAAGCCCACATGTTGCTTTTTTAATACACTTTACATATGAATATGATGATGTTACTAGCACAAATTCACACTGAAAAAAAATCTTGTGATTTCTGGTTTAAACCTGTTTTGTTCAGTTCCTCATTGAAAAAAAAAAAAATGTAAATACATTTTGTTTAATAGTATTTTCACTTTAAACCATTCTTGCTAGCTTTACTGACTGCAGAAATTATGCATTTATTTTTATTATTACATTTATTAACATTAAAAAATATTGCAATAAACGTTAAAGTTTAAGTAAGTAAAATAATTTAAGTAATAAGTAAAACTTTCATATTATAGCTAATTTAGCTTTTGCTTATTTTTTATTGTGTAGTTTCTTAGTATATTGACCTACACAAAGAAACATTTTGGCCTATGTCTAAAGAAAATATATTGATTAAGTATACGGTCTTTATAATAAATCATTGTTTAACTCAATAAATAATCTTATTTTACTTTATGAATATTTTTTTCTTTAGGAAAAATAAATATTTATATTAATATTCAATTTTAATTTTAAATATTAATTTAGGTTTGAACCAAACCATTCATATAATTTGAGAAAAATTAATACATTTGTCTCTAACAAAGTAGATGTATTATATATATAGTTGGACCATTTTTTTCCAGTCTATACACACACGAGTACCTTCGCACACAGCACAAACACGCCGTCACCCCTTCTGACTCGTGCTGTTAGTGTAAGCTGAGCTCATGTTGACATTTCTCTTGAAGTCTTTTTAAAGAAGTGCTGACCTCCTAAGATCTGACGTGGGGCTTAATCTATTACAGAAGCATATGTGCAGACAATTAGCAATTAGTTAGAACATAACTATACAGTTGGTGACTGACTTATTAGCGTATAAAAAATGAAGAAGATAAAGAAGATATTTTTCATGGGTCGTTTCTTTTCCCCTCTAACATGACACACAAGTGCTCTGAGCTTAATCCAGTCAGTAGCACAAGCTTTTTGGCTTGCTCCTAAATTACCTCATTCTTACAGCTGGAACAAACTCTTGTTTACTGTTTTGACCTTACTTGGTGCTCGGGAACAACATAACTTTCGAAGGACTCCTAAAACATTATATCTATGGAGACCAAACAGATTAGGGTAAATGTCACAATTCTGCTAAATGTGACACAACGTTGCAAAGGTCAGCACAACAAACCCTTGAGAACAAACGATAGGAGAATACTGGAGAATACTTCAAGTAAACTGAAATTTCTAGGTACCATGTTGATGTCACGTTCGATCTGTTTGTGTTTGCTTGAGTTGTTTCTAGATCAGTTTCCTTTGTCTGTGTTCATTGCTTACCATGGTTTTTGATTTACCCTTATGTGTCATACCTGTGTTTAATAAAATTTTTTCGTTTTGTCCCTAGTGTTTATCCATGTAGCCCTCATTTTTTAGTAGGGCTTGCGAACTTCCCTAAGCACTTCCCCTCGGGGGAATCCCCACCGCCGTTTTGAAGTGCGTTCAACTTCGTCAAGTGGATGAGGGAAGTTCATTTGGACAGACCCTCGACCTCTCGATTTTGACCGAGGGAACAGATCCATAGACCACAATGCACCATGATTGTGACATCACAGCAGGTCGCGTAAAACAAATTCATAAGGAAAAAAACTGTAAATAATAAATCAGCTCCATAGCGGATTCCAAGTGATCAAGGGCTTAGGGTGTTCCATTTAAACACATTTCAAGGGTTTGATTAATTTGGTTTGAAACTTTCTTTGCTACAGTTAAAAAAAGCATGCTCTATATACACTATATTGCCAAAAGTTTTGGGACGCCTGCCTTTACATGCACATGAACTTTAATGACATCCCATTCTTAATCCGTAGGGTTTAATATGGAGTTGGCCCACCCTTTGCAGCTATAACAGCTTCAACTCTTCTGGGAAGGCTTTCCACAAGGTTTAGGAGTGTGTTTATGGGAATTTTTGACCATTCTTCTAGAAGCGCATTTGTGAGGTCAGGCACTGATGTTGTCCCAAAGGTGTTCTATTGGGTTGAGGTCAGTTACTCTGTGCAGGCCAGTCAAGTTCCTCCACACCAAACTCGTTCATCCATGTCTTTATGGACCTTGCTTTGTGCACTGGTGAGCAGTCATGATGGAACAGGAAGGGGCCATCCCCAAACTGTTCCCACAAAGTTGGGAGCATGAAATGGAAAATGTCTTGGTATGCTGAAGCATTAAGAGTTCCTTTCACTGGAACTAAGGGGGCAAGCCCAACCCCTGAAAAACAACCCCACACCATAATCCCCCCTCCACCAAACTTTACACTCAGGCAAGTACCGTTCTCCTGGCAACCGCCAAACCCAGACTCGTCCATCGGATTGCCATACAGAGAAGCATGATTCGTCACTCCAGAGAACACGTCTCCACTGCTCTAGAGTCCAGTGGCGGCGTGCTTTACACCACTGCATCCGATGCTTTGCATTTCACTTGGTGATGTAAGGCTTGGATGCAGCTGCTCGGCCATGGAAACCCATTCCATGAAGCTCTCTACGCACTGTTCTTGAGCTAATCTGAAGGCCACACGAAGTTTGGAGGTCTGTAGCTATTGACAGAAAGCTGGCGACTTCTGCGCACTGTGAACCTCAGCATGCGCTGACCCCGCTTTGTGATTTTAGGTGGCCTACCACTTCGTGGCTGAGTTGCTGTTGTTCCCAATTGCTTCCACTTTGTTATAATACCACTAACAGTTGAACACCTGAATTCAATGATTTGGAGGGCTGTCCCAATACTTTTGGCAATATAGTGTAGTATGAATGTGTGTAGTATGAATAATTTACTACTACATTCACCATGTTGTCACTGTCATGTGACCTACGGTGTCAGTTGTGTCACTTCACTGCCATTTATAACTCCTCTCCTGTGGCCTCATGGAATAGTAAAGTGTCCATCGAATACACACTTCAGAATCTCACCAGAAGTAGTAGGTCGTTCAGGTACTTTTCACTTACTGTTTTATGAATACTATGGATTCGGACATACTACTCGGCTCACATACTGTTCTTCGTCTACTATATAGTATGGAAGTACAACAATGTAATATTGAGATACATCCATGTTTGCTGCAACTGTAAATTGGACTCGATGTATTGCACAACCCACGTAATCTATCCAATGCTATTTGTGAAGATTATAACCATGCGAAGTATTGTTAATCTTATTATCCTAGAGTCTTATTCTATGGCCTGGCCTGCAAGAGTCTCCTTCCTGGTAAGAAGGGCAGTGCTGACACTCAGGACCCCGATTAAGCATTGAGAAGAGACCTTGTTTTAATCAGGGGAGAATCTCTGGTGTTCATGCATATCCTTTGTCCAAGATCTCTTTTCTAATCTCTCCAGCTGCCAAACAAACGCTGAAAAAGTATTTAGACTTGTAGTCGAGGCTTTTTATTTCTACCTTCTTTTGCTCTGTTATAATTACCCTACAATTAACCCTATAAAGCCTATACTGTATCACATTTGATACACAAATTATCAACATGATAAAAAGTTTGCTGTAAATCCTGTTGTACATATCTAATGCCTACCTTCTGTCATCTAATTGATATTTATACTTTTTTTTAAGCAAGTAAATGGCATTTTAGTATATTTCTAAAAGTGTTCATTTGTTTTTTTTGTTTTTTTGTTTTTTTGTTTTTCAGATTTACAGGGTTAAAGCTTTCTCTGCCAATATTACTATGTTAAACACCCTCTTTCCATGTGAAATGACGATTTGCTGCTGGTTTGCAAGTTTACTGTCAGGTTTAATTCTTTAATAACAGCCTCTTTTTACACCTTTATTACACAGTATCAGGTTCACCAAACAATCTGCTCTGAAATGTGCCTCAGAAACTGTTAAAATCAGACCAAAATCATTTAGGATCTTGTTAAAAGTAAACTTAACCTACTCTGTTGAAATGCTTGGTTCACAGCATGGAATTTGGCAGACATAATTTTCATCTAGATTTTGCTCTTATTGTTTACTCTTTTTTTTCTGGCTTTCCATGTTTTCACTGTTATACAGTAGGGGGCACTATTACACATCTTCTGAAATAGTACAGAATCTCCTGATCAAAACACAGGTGAAGAAGCAGAAACAAGTGATGAAAACAAGTGATAAAGGTGTATAAAAATGTAATGTAAAATAATAATCAAATAATCAATAATCAAAACAGCACATACTGCAAATCAAAACTGCCTAATGTTACTGAATGAAATGTCGACCCAGGACGAGCTATAGGACTGTGAAGCTTTGGGGGTGTTGATGGACTCCATCTACTCCATCTGTGTTTTGATCATCATTGTGAATCCATTCCGGATGTAGTCTGACAAAAACACTCAAAATGCTCAAAATGTTGCTTTTTTTATGAGACTTTCCCACATTCAGATGTTGATACAAAAAAATGCATTAAGCTAGAATAAAAAGTTATTATTATTTTTTTTTTTTTAGCAGATTCTTTCTGCTGATATATTGCATGTTCAGCATCAATCCTAAATTCACTTTATCATCACACTGCAAAGGGTTCACTGAATGCAAGTTGTCTTATATTAGCAATAGGCTAGCAATAGCTAGCTTTGAATCATAAGATCCCACCCTCCCTTCAGAGCATCTCCAAAGCCACGCCTCTTTCAAAACACATGACTGCTCACAGCCAGAGCAGAGTCAGCAAAGCATCATGAGAGATGGCGTTAAATTACCTCATGTCTCACATAACATTACAATAATAATGAACATAAACAACTGAAAGTGCTCTTACTTGTACTACCTGACTGCTGCAGATTCATTTCGCCGTCGCATTATTTGAGCGCATGCAATGATTGGACAAATATTCTTTGGTCCTGAGACTTCAACAGACAATATATGTACATGTTTAAATATTTAGACAACTTCTATTATTGATTGTTATCAGGATGTGAAAAGAGTTTCAACCAGTATAGCAAAAAGTGTTTATGAAAAAAAAACTGCCTACCGTACCTTTAATGTTTTCATCTCACGTAAGAAATCCAAGATCCAAGAACATTTTTCAAAATAAAAGGGCATTTTGGGAAGGTTCCAGTATGAAAGTTCCAGTATGTTTTGTGCTTTTTTTATTTCAAAAGATGTAGGAGAATTTGATTGCTCATGGCTAGATGCCTTTAAATAATCGTGAACCATGACAACATGTTAAATGAAATGTGTAAAGCATAAATTAAACTCTGTGGGAGGTAGCAGGCATAATGGATGACAAGTACATTTGATATGAGATTGCACGTCATGGTAAGTGTGTGCATCTCAGTGGGCAGTATGTCATATTTTAATGTTAGATGACTTCTACAGTCTATACTCTAAGTTTTCTTGTGCACCCCATGAGAGACTTCATCCAATCTTTGAGGATATCCCCTCAGAGGAAATTCATTAAAGAGTACGTCTTGCTAAAATTATGTGAGAATGAAATCCCCAATTGATTCAGACATGAATAAGACAAATCATTCTGTTTGAGAACACCTTAAGGCAGAAAAAGCAGAGACTATAACATTAAAAAAAATAAAATAAACTGTGGGAGGCTGAAAGACAAGGAGACAAAAAACAGACAATTTTAAATATTATGAATTCTGTGTGTTTATCTTGTTGTAGCAAAATCTTTTGAACACAGAAATGGTTTAGAATGATTTAGTCTTTTTTTTCTACAACTCCAAGTGAAAAACGCGACTATGCTGCTTCACATTTACGCATATGTCATAACGATACGTTAAAGCACCTTCTCATTTTTTTCTGACCAGGAAAATAAGAGGATCACTGTACAGATTACCATCATACATTCTTATATAATTTTTATACAAAAAAGTCATAGAAAGAATCATATACCAAGAGCAGTAACAAATTATAAACAATGAATGTTGCAAATCTATAATGTGGCTTGAATGTTTGGTTAAAATAAAAATAATACTACTAATAATAATGAATAAAATAAGAATGCTATGTTTGCTTATCCATGTCTTTTCTGTATACATCTGTTACAGTAAAACAAGCTAAACCATATACAGTGGCATTGTATCAGACAAAAGAAAGGCAACAAAACTGTTAGCTTTTCACAAAATAGAAAAATAAAGATTTTTCAAAATAAGAAAAATAGACATTGTATGTTATGATCCTTTGGGTAAAACTTCCTAGGAACACCGGATCTATAGTACACACTTAACTAAATTGATGTCTGCAATGTAATTTAACACTAACACATGGTTTTTTTTTTTTTTTTTTTTTTTTTTTACAGATAAGTCTTGCTAATGTATTTTATAAACCATTACAACAAAACAATGCTTCATATGTAAGGGAATTCATGGACAAGATAAAGGTAAGGTCACAGAGACGTGACCCTATACAAAATCCTGCACCCAAACCCTTTCCCCCCATCAAGACTGTAGCAATATTTTGTCATAAAACCTCACTCTCGTTAAAACATTCACATCTACTTTAAAATGTATGTATAATGCAGTATAGATATGTTCATAGGAAGTATCACCACAGTTCGAACTGGTAAAATTTGACATAATAACTATACGTGATTTATCGAGGTCTTTAACATCATGTAACCAACACTTTTCATCCGAAGCAACTTGCACTACGCTAATAGCAAGAGAGTCCCCGTGGAGCAACCTGAGGTTAAGTGCCTTCGCTCAAGGGCACAAGGCCGATAGAGAAGCTCAGTTTCTCTCCAGTTCATGATTCACCTCTGTGTGAAATCAAGCTTGCCACCATCATTTGGCACTAATAAAGGTTTCTACACAAAACTGTGATCCAGATCCTGTCCTAAATATCTGTCTTTCACAACATATTGTCTGGTGTAACACTCTGACCTACATTTCAGACTTAAGTCTTTAGGGGCTTGTTGTGAAGCGTACAAACGTAAATCACCAACACTGACAAACTAATAGGGAATAGATGTATAGTTATGGTGATAGAAAATTATCATTAAGGGGGGCAATTAACATCATTAAATATCAGAGAATACTAAAACCTTATCTTGACCCTTAGATTATGCTTTCAAAACTTTGTGATACATGTTACAGTGATTGTGTAAGATGGTAAATGGTAATACCACACTCTAAAAAATGTTGGGTTGTTTCAACCCATGTTTAGGTCATATATATATATATATATATACAGTCAAACCCAAAATTATTCAGAGACCAGATATAATAGTGGGTTGAGGATAGCAAATGAGGATAGCAAAATAAAGTAAATTGTGACATATTACACCCAAAAATTCTTCATAGAGTGGACTACCAGTAAAATTGATAAAAATTTGGGCCTAAATTATTCAGATACTTGACCATGTTTGGCTTGTGTTTTTTTTTTTTTCTTTAATTGCTAATGCGACCTTTTACACCACAGACTCAACAAAATGCAGCATTGCTTGGTAATTGGTTGAGCTAAATTGGTATTATCTAATTGTGTTCTTGTGGATTGTACTCCATTACATACCTTTCTATCAAAGTTATCTGACATTATCCAGATGAATTTATTCTGACATAGTTTAACTCTGAGTTCTTGTCATATTTTATTACCATTTTCTAAACTATAGCGAATAAACTGATAATGTGAGAAAATGTTTAAGGTGTCTGAATAAATTTTGGTTTGACTGTATATATACACTCACCTAAAGGATTATTAGGAACACCTGTTCAATTTCTCATTAATGCAATTATCTAATCAACCAATCACATGGCAGTTGCTTCAATGCATTTAGGGGTGTGGTCCTGGTCAAGACAATCTCCTGAACTCCAAACTGAATGTCAGAATGGGAAAGAAAGGTGATTTAAGCAATTTTGAGCGTGGCATGGTTGTTGGTGCCAGACGGGCCGGTCTGAGTATTTCACAATCTGCTCAGTTACTATGATTTTCACGCACAACCATTTCTAGAGTTTACAAAGAATGGTGTGAAAAGGGAAAAACATCCAGTATGCGGCAGTCCTGTGGGCGAAAATGCCTTGTTGATGCTAGAGGTCAGAGGAGAATGGGCCGACTGATTCAAGCTGATAGAAGAGCAACTTTGACTGAAATAACCACTCGTTACAACCGAGGTTTGCAGCAAAGCATTTGTGAAGCCACAACACGCACAACCTTGAGGCGGATGGGCTACAACAGCAGAAGACCCCACCGGGTACCACTCATCTCCACTACAAATAGGAAAAAGAGGCTACAATTTGCACAAGCTCACCAAAATTGGACAGTTGAAGACTGGAAAAATGTTGCCTGGTCTAATGAGTCTCGATTTCTGTTGAGACATTCAGATGGTAGAGTCAGAATTTGGCGTAAACAGAATGAGAACATGGATCCATCATGCCTTGTTACCACTGTGCAGGCTGGTGGTGGTGGTGTAATGGTGTGGGGGATGTTTTCTTTGCACACTTTAGGCCCCTTAGTGCCAATTGGGCATCGTTTAAATGCCACGGCCTACCTGAGCATTGTGTCTGACCATGTCCATCCCTTTATGACCACCATGTACCCATCCTCTGATGGCTACTTCCAGCAGGATAATGCACCATGTCACAAAGCTCGAATCATTTCAAATTGGTTTCTTGAACATGACAATGAGTTCACTGTACTAAAATGGCCCCCACAGTCACCAGATCTCAACCCAATAGAGCATCTTTGGGATGTGGTGGAACGGGAGCTTCGTGCCCTGGATGTGCATCCCACAAATCTCCGTCAACTGCAAGATGCTATCCTATCAATATGGGCCAACATTTCTAAAGAATGCTTTCAGCACCTTGTTGAATCAATGCCACGTAGAATTAAGGCAGTTCTGAAGGCGAAAGGGGGTCAAACACAGTATTAGTATGGTGTTCCTAATAATCCTTTAGGTGAGTGTATATATATGGACAAACCCAACCACTGGGTCTGAAAACTTAATGAGATATATATAAATATATGTACATATTTGACCCAAACATGGGTTGAAGCAACCCAGCATCACTGATTCTCACATTCACATACAGTACCATGGTATTTAATCCAAGGTACCTGGAGAATACAGTGGTATTACAACCATCTTGGTATTTACCATTTTCATACTTTTTCAGACCAAAGGAACATCAAACAGAGCCTCTTATTGGTTGGAGAATACAGTGGTATTACAACCTTGATATTTACCATTTTTATACTTTTTCATTCTTTTTTAGACCAAAGGGACATCAAACAGAGCATCTTTTTGGTTTGGTATGCAATGTATTGGTTGGGTATGTAATATTCTGTAAATATCTATTTGCATAAATAATATGTACCTCTGACAGACTGGCTACTATTCTGTACCAGTACTAAACAAAAATTGTAGCGATTTGATCAGAAGACAACCAGCTTTCAAACTCAGAAACTAATAACAAATGTGATAGATGCACTGAAAAAAAAAAAAAAAACAGGCACGTCATGAAACATCACAGAAAATTAGCAGATTAAGTTTTCAGATATGATTATGACAGAAATCTTCCTGAATTACAAATATTGTGTAAAATACGGTTGACAGACTCTATTGTGTTCTTCAGTTGTTCAGGAAAAATATTGTTTCTGAATCTGACGTATATAAAATGTACTTAATTAAATTAATTGATGGTGTAACACTGGGGTACAACACTAGAATTAACTTAAAAAGTAGAAATGAAAAAAAAAGGAAATAAGAACCTACAAAATTTCATTACATTTGCATTTCTTTTTTTTCCATTTCATTTCACCTGCTCAATTATGTAGTCCTGTCTCATGGGAGTACTTGGTCCATTGTGATGCACATCCACTTAGCTGAAGAAAATCCTCTTGGCAAACTGTAGTGCACAGTCGGATAAATTCTCTTTTATTCCCCCTGCTTCTCTGAGATATCCCCACATCCCTTGTCCTTGGGTATTTATTCATATCTGCTTTAATGCTTGAAGGCAAATGGAGATATCCTTCATCCAGGTCTCAATAAACAGGACCAGCCCTGGCCTCGGCTGCTTGCCTAACTCAGACACAAACCTTTGAACTTCTTGGTGATCAAATGAACAGAAGGACAATATTGACATGGAAAATCATGCATTACACAGTCATGGCCACTGCTGAGGTGTCTTTTCATTACAGCCATTTGAGTCCTTCTTGTCGTCATATGATGCAGCAAGTTCATATCCTTTTTACCTGACGGGTTCGGAGAATGGGTTATTTTTTTGTTTGTTTTTTTTGGCAGAGGTAATCCAATGTCTCTGTCAGACTGTACTCTCCATGACCCACTCAGAGCTATCAAATGTTGCTTTCTCACCTTCCCCCTCGCTCTCGTCACACTGCAGGAGCATGCCGTTGACCGAGAGACTCCTCTTAGTCCAAATGTTGCTAATGCGCCGTGGGTAGCTAAGGCACTGCGAAGCACCAAAGTCGCCCATGTCGAATGAGTGGCTGCGCTTGGGCTTGTTCTCTGATGGCAGCATTACAAGCTTCCCAAGCTTGGAATCTCCTCGGCCTAGAAGAGGCTCCTTGTCAGTGGGGGGTCTCATGCCCATCGCCATGGTTCCTGAGGAAGACGGTCCTCCCGGATCTCTTGAGGGAACCCTCAGGTCCAGAGAGGCAAATGCCCCAAGTAGGTTATCCAGGTTCGGCCGTGCCTTGATTGACGACTGCTTCCACCGGTGGGGCAAGGTGTTGGAATCCCCATGTCGGTTGTAGGACTCGACTTTCTCGCTTCCAAGGGAGTCAGCCGAGGAGGACGAAGAGGACGAGATGCTACTCTGCAAGGAGCCACACTTAAACTCCACCACTTCATCTCGCATCACCACTACAGTCTTCGGAGCCTGTGGTGTAGGAGCGCCGTTGTTAAGCCTCTGTGCGGCCTGAGGTCTCCCATTGGTCTGGGAGTAGGTGTTGCTCACCGTCACTAACTTTGCAACCTGCAAACCGCTGTTCACTTTATAGCGGACCATAAGGATGACGATAAAGACCAACAAAGTGGCCACGATCACTCCGCCAATCACCAAGATCATGGTTCCTCCTAGAAACTGACTGTGCAGCGACTGGCAGCGGGGGTACTCATCAGTTGTCTCAAACTGCACACAGCCAACGATGTTAGTCGCGGTGAGTGTGGTGGCGGTGTCTTCCCAGATGGCCAACACGCACAGGTCATACTGCATCCCTGGCATCAGGTTGTTGACCAAGAAGGATTTGCTGATCGCCGGAATCATCCTGTGAACAACAAGACATTGATGTCAATACCGACTCTCCATAATCATTAAACAGATGAAGTAGATTGAAACCACAAGTATATGATACTGAAGGCAATTATTAAAATGCACATACTGATTGCTCTATTGTGGATGCACATGACGCTCTGCGCGTTGGCAGAAAAACAATCATTAATCCTTTTATTATGGTGAAAACTTAATTACTTGGAAAGCACTGATCATATCAACCTTGGAAGTTCATTTAGATGAAATGATTTTGAAATGAGGTCTATTGTGCAATCAATGGAGCCAGAAATAAAAAAGCAGTTGTTTTTGACTGACAGGAAGCAATGTGGGGATTACGTAAATATACTTCACACACATGCAACATTCTTGTTTTTTTCCTTTTTCTTTTAGTGTTTTGAAAAGGATTAAAAAAACTATATGAAAACATCTTTTTAAGTTCCTTGATGGCTTATGTTAGTGAAAACACATTTCTTTAAGGTCATTTTCTGTAGTACTTTTCCACTCAACCTCTAAAAAGCACCTTGAGTACAGAGGGCATGTAATCACAAATGATCTTTTTCTGACTGCATTAGCTCATCATTATCTAGAACATTCTTTGCAGATACCTGGCAGTGGATGTAGACTGAGAATACTAATTAGAGTGCAATCATTTACCCAACTACCCTGCTCTGTGAAGGTTAAGTAATTGAATAGAAGTGTCGAATGCTTTTTTTTCAGATTCTGGACAAATCGTTTCATGCATTTGGAGATTAGTATTTCACAAGAATAAGAAAATAATGAGAAAACAATGATATGTAGGGTAACATAGGGGAAGATGCCCCCTTAAAGGATTAGTTCACTAGTTTAGTTCACAATAATTTACTCACCCCCATCTCATCCAAGATATTCATGTCTTTCTTTCTTCAGTCGAAAAGAAATTAAGTTTTTTTGAGGAAAACATTCAAGGATTTTTCTCCATATAATGGATTTCAATGGCAACCAACGTGTTGAAGGTCCAAATCAATGCAGTTTCAAAGGAAGGGCTTTAGAGGCTCTGCACGATCCCAGACGAGGAATAGGGTCTTATCTAACCAAACCATCAGTCATTTTCTAAAAAAAAAAAAACATTTATATACTTTTTAACCTAAAATGCGCGACTTCTGTGTTGTGCTTCTTCACGACGTATGATGTCGTCACGTCGGAAAGGTCACGCACGTGACGTACGTGGAAGTACCGTCCCAGTGTTAAAACGAACGTGCAAAGACTAAATCAAACGCCCTTTACAAAAATAAAGGTAAAACAATGATGTCGGACAATTTTAAAGTTGGAGGAGAACATGAGATGGAGTTTTTTGGCACTGGGTTGGTAAAAAATCCTGAAATGTTTTCCTCAAAAAACTTCGACTGAAGAAAGAAAGACATGAACATCTTGAATGAGATGGGGGTGAGTAAATTATCAGGAAATTTTCATTTTGAAGTGAACTAATCCTTTAAGAATATGGATTTACTTTTAAACTATAACACATTTAGGTATAAGATTAGCATGTGCAGGATGATGATGCATCAGCCAATGTGTTATATGAAATAAACAGAAACATTTGCTAATTTAGTTGTTATAGCACAAAATGTTAAATATTAAAAGAGGGGTAAGTTGGACCCCTACCTGGGTAAGAAGCCCCCCCTGGATAAACTTTTACAGAATGTATAAAATACTTTTGATATCATTCTTATTAATATTTTGTATTCAAATTCTTATTAATGTTTTAAAGTGTCATTAATGTAAAATACTAAATAAACTAATGTATTTATAATTTTATTTTGACAATTTAATAGTTGAACAACCGATGACAGACAAAGTAGAATCCCAGTAAAAGAGATTTATCTGAAAGGTTACATTATTCTATGACTTATATAAAGGCATATGAATATTTACTTATTTAATTGCCCATATTTTAATTGAAGATATGTCATAATAGCATTACTATGAGTGCAAATTGTATGATTTCACTCAACTAACCAATAGGTTTTAATGAAAGCAAATATGCCTGAAATGTACATCAAATTCATGAAAATACTGAATAAAAACCTTATTAATTACAGTAATTGTTACATTTAAAAACAATAACACTAGTAACAACATGCCACTTGGGGCCTTCTGAGCCAAATCTGGGGGATCATCTTACCCCAAGGGTCTAATTTTATCTTTTTTACTTCAAAATAAAAACTATTTACTCCACAAATCTAAAAACATTAATGTGTCCACAACTTCCTCATTAACAAATAGACACACAAAAAAACTTTGATATTCAACATAATGATGTCATAGATCACTATTTTCCAGAGACACAAAATTAGATCAGACTCAAAAATGTTTCGACTGACTAAATCTCACAAATGTTGATATTCAGATGAAATGAATTTATCACAAGTGCTGAAATGAAATGCTGTGCCATATCATGGGGTATCATCATCTTACTCCATTTGCCTCTATTGTAAGAATGTACTACGGTTCTATGCAGAATGAGATCAAATTAAAAATAGTCATGATTTACTTACCTCTGACTTTCTTTCTACTGTGGAACACTAAAGTTTTCATGCAGATTAGTGAACAAATTGTGAAATAAACTGTTCATCCAGTTCTCAAGTTCAGCGATTAAATTGCAGCACTTAACAATTTTCAGTGCATAACATAACTTTTGGCCTATTTCACAATTTACACAAAGCTATCGAATGGATTCAGAAGAAATACAGTGCATGATTCAAAATGTTATTATGTTTTGGCATCCTATTTTGAAGCTCGAAGGCTTAAGTCCACAGTCATTGTAAGTGCATGGACAAGAAAGACTAGCATAGTCTTCAGACGTTCAGAAAGAAATGAAGAAAGAATTTTTATTTTAGGGTGAATGAAAAAAAAATCATGTTGGGTTTCATAAGCAATTGATGTGGTTCTTAAGCGTATGCTTTGCCTAGAACTACCATACCACGGGATCCCGTATTCTGTGTTAAAGACATCCTTTACAGCACTAAAACCACATCTAGCAGGGCGGCCTGACACATTGTCTACGGTAAGCCTGTATGCCAGCTAGTCCATTACTCATTCATAATTGCTTTCCCATCACAGGAGAAGATGCAACATTCAGTGCTGACAGCTTTACGAGAGAGCCCAACCTTTTTCCACTCGAGCCTTAGTGATTGATTTTTTTCCCCTTTGTTGTTGCCAACATCCAGGTTAACACTGTTCTTCCAAGACAGGAGGAAGAAAACAGATCTCTGGATAATTCCATATGAAGTCATTAAGTAATAGAGAGGCACCAGTTAATGAACAGTCATACTCATACTTTATAGATTATGTACTCTTTCCAAAACAGGAAAAGCTCTGTTTTTCACAAATCAGAGAAACTAGACAGCTTAATGGTTTAAAATTTAGGCAGTTTGATAAGGAAACCCATTACTTAAATTATAAACTGATGTAGATCATGTAGATATAAAGAAACCTAGTAAGAGACGTGAGCTGAAATTAAAATAAAAAGAATGGAGCATATTCTAAAATATCCTGTTGCCTCAGGCTTGTAATAGTGATGATCATGCTGGTTGTATTATGCTAAAAAGGAAAAAAGGCCTAGAGGTGACAGGGATTTCTACACATTCTTTATTTCACACAGAGAAAATGTTGCATTTGATTAAAAGATGGTGAAATCAATCTTTCAATGGCTAATAGAGGTTAATTTAAATAAAAAATGACTGTGGCACCTCCGTGCCTTGTGATTAAAAAAAAAAAGCCTTTATGTATAATGCATAATAAAAGTATTTTCAATGCATTAATTATGCCTTGTAATGCACCTTATAATGCATTGTATGATCTCATGAATAATTGTAACGTCTCGGTTACGTATGTAACCCTCGTTCCCTGAAGGAGGGAACGGAGACGCCATGTCGGAGACCGACGAATAGGAATCTCGCTCGCAAGAGCCAATCTACTTCGAGTGTAACTAAACGACCCAATGCACATTGGCATGCAATGATTGCACCAGGTGCTCATGCCACGCAGCGCGGGTATAAATGAGACACAGGTGCTTGCATCAAATTAGCTTCTTTTGCTGAGGAGCCGAGTAGGTAACTGGCACCCCAGCAGGGTACAGCGGACATGGCGACGGGACGTGGCATCTTCGTTCCCTCCTTCAGGGAACGAGGGTTACATACGTAACCGAGACGTTCCCATTCGGTCACTTCACTTCGGTCACTTCCGACGCCACGTCGGAACCTGATGAGACGGGGCTCACACAGAGAAGTCCATCACTGCTGTTCCACATGACCCACTCAGTGACTATTGGATAACACTGGGAAAGCATGCCCTAGTGGAAGGGAACGCTGCGGAACTCACATCGTACCCGAAGGAGTTATGTGGAGTACAATGCTGAGCCGTATCCCGCAACAGAGAGGGGGCTCCAGCCCCACTGAAGGGGGGGCTCTCCCAAGGGAAAGACACAGGCTTCCGTAGGAGCGACCGTGGAAAAATATATGGGATCCCCGCAGGGTCACTCATATAACCCCAGCCCAGTACCGGTTCTCAAGGATTCAGCGGCAAAGGGCCTGATGCCAGACGCTCCGCCACGTCCGGCACCAAGGGTGATGGAGTACTCGACAGAGTTTGCTTCTGGAGAAAATAAGCGCCGTAACGCAGCAAGCCGACAAGAGCCAGGGGCTCTCAGTGCTTCTACCCATTTGAGGTGAGAACACAGGAGGAAACCGGCTCTACACGCAGGCTATAGAATCTAGCGAACGTGTTGGGTGTCGCCCAGGCCGCAGCTCTACAGATGTCTGACAGCGAGGTGCCACGTGCCAGCGCCCAGGAGGATGTAACACTTCTAGTAGAGTGTGCTCGCACCCTGAGCGGACAGGGCACACCTTGTGCTTGGTAAGCCAAGGTGATGGCATCCACTATCCAGTGGGCCATCCTCTGCTTGGAGACAGCCTTTTCCTTCTGCTGGCCTCCGTGACAGACAAAGAGCTGATCTGAGGTCCTGAAGCTTTGTGTTCTATCCACGTAGATCCGCAGAGCGCGGACGGGACAGAGCAAAGCTAGGGCTGGGTCTGCCTCCTTCAAGGGCAGTGCTTGCAGGTTCACCACCTGATCCCTGAAGGGAGTGGTAGGAACCTTGGGCACATAGCCAGGCCGGGGTCTCAGTACCACGTGGGTGTCACCCGGCCCGAACTCTAGGCACGATTCGTCGACCGAAAATGCCTGCAGGTCCCCTACCCTCTTGATGGAGGCCAGTGCAGCCAACAGCAAAGTCTTAATAAACAGAATCTTTAGCTCTGCCGACTGCAAAGGCTCAAATGGGGCATTCTGAAGTGCTCGGAGCACCAGAGCAAGATCCCAAGAGGGTATGGAGGGAGGTCGAGGAGGATTTAACCGTCTCGCCCCCCTGAGGAACCTGACGACCAGGTCGTGCTTCCCAACCGAATTACCTTCTACGTGATCGTGATAAGCAGATATTGCAGCAACATAGTCTTTGAGGGTGGAGGGTAACAGCCTACGCTCCAACCCCTGTTGCAGGAAGGAAAGCACAGACGCGATCGAACATCTTCGGGGGTCTTCTCGGCGAGAAGAACACCACTCGACAAACAGGTTCCACTTCGAGGCATAAGCCTGTCTCGTAGACGGTGCTCGTGCCAAAGTGATGGTGTTAACTACCTCTTGGGGTAAATCACCTAGAACCTCCGCGTCCCGTGCAGGGACCAGACATGAAGTTTCCAGAGGTCTGGATGCGGGTGCCAAAGGGTGCCCTGTCTCTGAGTCAGAAGGTCCTTCCTCAGAGGAATGGGCCAGGGAGGGGCTGTCGTGAGAAGCATAAGCTCCGGGAACCAAGTCCGGTTGGGCCAGTACGCCGCCACCAACAGGACCTGCTCCTCGTCCTCCCTGACCTTGCACAGTGTCTGTGCAAGTAGGCTCACTAGGGGAAACGCATATTTGCGCAGGCCCCGGGGCCAGCTGTGCGCAAGTGCATCCGTGCCGAGTGTGCCCTCGGTCAGCGAATAAAACCACTGGCAGTGGGACGTTTCTGGGGAAGCAAGCAGGTCGACCTGTGCCACCCTGAACTGTCTCCAGATCAGCTGGACCACCTGGGGGTGGAGTCGCCATTCTCCCGGGAGAGCAGCTTGTGACAGCTCGTCAGCCACACGGTTGCGCACACCAGGGACATGAATGGCCCGAAGCGTCCTCAGACACTTCTGACTCCAGAGGAGGAGATGGCGGGCGAGTTGCGTCATACAACGGGAGCGCAGACCACCTTGTCGGTTGATGTACGCAATGGTCGCAGTGTTGTCCGTACGGACCAATACATCTTTGCCCCGTAACAGCCTTTTGAGGCGGCTCAGTGCAAGATGTACTGCTAGCAACTCAAGGCAGTTGATGTGCCAATGCAGGTGCGGGCCCATCCAAACCCCTGACACTGCATGCCCGTTGTACGTGGCCCCCCAGCCCATGGCAGAGGCATCTGTGAAAACCACAGCATGCCTGGACACCTGTTCCAAGGGCACCCCGGCCCGAAGGAACAAGGGGTCTGACCACGGGCTGAAGGTTTGGTGGCAGGCCGGTGTGATACTCACCCGGTGAGTGCCGCATTGCCACGCCCATCTCGGGACCCGGCCGTGAAGCCAATGCTGAAGCGGTCTCATATGAAGCAGGCCAAGCGGTGTTACTGCCACCGCGGCCGCCATATGCCCCAGGAGCCTCTGAAATTGTTTCAGTGGGACCACCATCCTGCCTTGAAACGTGCTCCTCTGTGAGGCGCGCCGTCCGTTTGACCGAATCCAACTCCATACCGAGAAAAGAGATCCTCTGCACGGGGGCGAGTTTGCTCTTTTCCCAGTTGACCCAAAGACCCAGTGTCTGAGCACCAGGTCCCTGTGTTCGCACAACTGATCCCTGGACTGTGCTAGAATGAGCCAGTCGTCGAGATAGTTGAGGATGCGAACGCCCTGTTCTCTCATGGGCACAAGGGCCCCCTCCGTGACCTTCGTAAAGACACGGGGGGACAGGGACAGCCCAAAGGGCAGGACTTTGTACTGATATGCTCGACCCTCGAACGCAAAGCGCAGAAATGGCCTGTGTCGAGGGAGAATCGAGACATGTAAGTACGCGTCCTTCAAGTCGATCGCTGCAAACCAATCTCGAGGACGGATGCACTACGGGGATACGGATGGTACACACCTCGTGGGTGGCCCACCGTGTTCCGACGGCAGCTCTACTGGCTGCGAAGTGCGGGAGGGGTGAGGGTTCCCCGGGGGTTGGGTCCCTGGGGGAAGCGTGCTCACCGTAACCCTCAAATCACCCGTGCTACTGCCTGAAGTAACCCTCTGTGGAGGGTTAGATCGAGGCAGAGGCACAGGGACTCCACCCCTTGTGAGATGGAGTCTCGACCGCAACTCCGAGATGGTCATGTTCCCGCAGTGAGAACATGAGTCATCCACCAGCGCTGCCTCAGCGTGCTGAACGCCCAAACACGAGATACAGCGCTGGTGACCATCCCTCGGTGACAGGTAACCAGAAACACACAGATAGAATGTCATCTTGAAAAAGACAGCAAGCTCTATCTGTGTAAGCTCTTTTAGAAGGACGCTCTCCTTGGTGCTGAAGCACGCAGGGGGAAGGGTTGCGGCGACACAGTCAGGGAACAGTGCAGCCTGACGTGCGCGCTCTCTCTCACGAAGGCGCACTCTTACCAGCCGTAGGAACGGCTTTTCAGCGCTCTCCACCTAGCGCACAGAACCAGCTGTGAGAACAGCCTTTGTGTTTGCTCTATCAAACAAAAAAGAGAGATGATCAAAGAACCACACGACCCGCTGCAGCGCTGTCACACCAACACCGACCGAAGAGATCACTTCAAAAAGGCAGGTTTCAGTCAGTTCCACTGCGTAGAAGAGAGTGATATCTGGACGAACCATTTACAACTCGGCTCCGAAGCAAAAAGCTAATTTACTTTATAACGTGTTAAATATGGATATTTTTCTTACAAAAACCCATCAATTCGCTTCTGAAGGCCTTTATTAACCCCCCGGAGCAGTGTGAAGTACGTTTATGATGGATGGATGCACTTTTTTGGTCTTCAAATTTTGGGCTGCCATTCACTGCCATTATAAAGCTTGGAAGAGCCAGGACATATTTTAATATAACTCTGATTGTATTCATCTGAAAGAAGAATGTCATATACACCTAGGATGGCTTGAGGGTGAGTAAATCATGGGGTAATTTTCATTTTTGGGTGAACTATCCCTTTAAGTAAAGTGTTACCATGTTTTTTCTTGTTTTTCAGAAAAAAAATCTAAACATCCTTATGAATGTTTTTGCGAAGCAAAATTGCGCAAGATATTAACTAGATATAAACTATTTATAACAAACATGTTTAAGTTTAAAGTGTTTCAAGGAACTGAACTGGACGCTGTCTATTACATAAATCCACATAACAATCCTATACTCTACTTAAAATTGCTCCTCAGGAAAAGAGGAATACAGGTCAAGTGCTGTTGGTGGGTTTTAGATAGAATTTGTAGGTAAATGATTCACTAAAGGGTAAGTGAATCAATGGTAAGGCACCTTATTGTCTTCGCTATAACAGTCACAAAACACCATTAACACAATTAGGATGAGCCTATAAGTATGCATGTGACTGGTCGGTTGAAAAGATGCAAAAACAATGTCTCAGCATAAGTGAGTCACCTTTTAAATGTCACTGCATTAACTATGTTCAGCGTTAACTTATTCAACCTATTAACATTATCTGCTTAAATGAACTGAATTCAATTAATTTACAAGACTGAATTGAGTTATACAATACATTATTTACCTCTAAATCAAACCTAATGATAATTTTCAACTAAAGGGCAGGTGAAAGTACATGCCTAATTAGTGTGTAGTTGGGTGGTTAAAAGGGAAAAGAAACATGGAATATTTACCTGTAAATCAGGACATCATCCTCTGAACAGTTGTATTGGAGCTGGTACATTTTGACTTTGGGTGCCACTTTGCTAACCATCCACTTGATCAGAGCAGAGATCGCGGTGACCTCTGACACTGACACTACCTGTTCTGGTTGGGCTTTGGTCTCTCCTTTACCGGTTTTAGTAGAGCTGGTGATGTCAGATAGTCTGGACTTTGGCTGAGATGTGCGGTTAGTTCCATTGCTAAGGTGGGGAAGCTGGATAATGGAGAGCTCAATTGAGGCTGTTGATTCTCCTGCTGCGTTTGCAGCAATACAAGTAAATGTCCCGTAATCCTTAGAGGTGGTGACCATAATGTCTAAAGTACCATTTTCATACACTGTAGCCCTGGATGAGTTACTGATTAGTCGGTCATCTGGAGCCACCCAGTGTATGAGAGGCATAGGGTCACCCACAGCCTTGCAGCGTAAACTGGCCGTCTGTCCCTCCAGGACCAAAAGCTTATGGGTATGCTGGGTAATTAACGGTGGTTCGCAGACAAACTCTTCCTCTCGAACATACCAAAAGTAGCGACCCTTCAGACTTGGAGGGGAGGCGCATGTTTCCATATCGTCCTCCCGCTCTAGACGCCGCAACCACAAAATCTCACAGTTACAGTGAAGAGGATTCCCACCAAAGCTGAGAGACAGGATCGGGGCAAATGGTGTACTAAGAACCATGTTGCTCTGTGACCGAGCAAAGATGGGATCTGGCGGAAGCTTCTGGAGACGGTTTGATGTAAGATCCAGCCTTGCCAACTTTTCAAGATCAGTAAAAGTTCCCTCAGCAATGTGGCTGATGAGGTTGTGGTCCAGGCTTAGTTGGTGTATGTTGAGCATTTTGCGAATGGCCTCCCAGGGAACGCCCCGCAGGTTGTTGTAGGAGAGATCTAGGTCCTCCAAGGTGAGCAGCAGATCATCGAAAGCTTCTTTGGAGATATGAGTCAGTTGGTTGTTGTTTAGGATGAGGTGTTGCAAGTTCACCAAGCCTCGCAAGGCATCTGGGCCAAGCTCTGTCAACCGGTTACTGTCCAGGTGCAGCGAACGCAGGGTTTCAAGATCTACAAAAGAGAAGGGCTGGATGAAGCTGATGGTGTTTCGTGACAGTGTGAGGTCCACAAGGCCCGTCATGTTGGTGAAGTCCTGCTGGCTAATTTTGATGATGTAGTTTCCTCCCAAACGTAATTCCACGGTTCTTCTGTCAATGTCGGGAGGCACGAACAGCAGACCTTTGGACGGGCACAATGTGCCCAAGGACTCTGATAAGTTCTGACAGACACAATATTTAGGGCAGGCGGTGGTCATCATCACTGCGCTTCCCAGGAGAAGGAGGCAGCAGAGCACTTTGGCCATGGTAAATCACAAGCAGGGACCTGGATAGACAACAAGAAAGACAATGGTTAGTCCTTTCGGGTCATGCAAACACCAATTGATGTCTCTGCAATGGCTATATGACAAATATAGTCCTCATTCTGAACCAGCTTAGGATCAGCTTAGGCTCTTAGGGTGTGTTCACACTTGGCATGTTTGGTTCGATTAAAACGAACCCTGGTGTGATTGCTCTGTTAGTGTGGTTCATTTGAATAAGTGTGAACGCTGCCATCCAAACCCTGGTGCGCACCAAACAAGTGGACTGAGACCGCTGAAAAAATCCCAGCAAGCAATTTTGCGCTTAAAAGGAGTCTATTAGCCGTCCAAACACAGCGCTGATGTCTAGGCTAAAACAAGACAAAATTTGGGCCGTCAGTGAAAATTTAATAGATGTCTAACCATAGCCCAAGAATAGACTAGTCATCTAGAACATGAACATGACAAAGAAATGAAACCAAACACCTTGTAATCACTGTTGACTTTGCTTACATGATGGAATATCATACATCTCACAAGTTATTTTGGCAAAATTGACATTTTGGCTAGAAGTGGGTTACTCATAGCCGGACTATATCGGGTCTATAGTTAACCGAGATGGTGAAATGACGGCTATTGCTTGCTGGGATGGGTCTCAGTTCGCTTCCAAACGAACTCTGGTGTGGTTTGAATGAAATATGAATGCAACACAGACCAAAGACATGTAAACGAACCAAAAACAGGAAGATGAGACCAGTTTGGTTACAGGCATCAGAACTGCGTCTCCTCGCAGCAGATCTTTTTTTGTGTGTGTGACAGAGGGATTCCTGCCACTGTTTCGACTCCTTTACACATTTTATAAGCTCTTCACGAGTTCTCAGCTGGTCAAAATACCATCATATGTAGGCTACGCACATACAACAAGCACATTTAGCCCAGCACAAAGCACTGTTTTGGATGTTCGGTAAGTTCCATCACAAAATAGGCAATATGTCATAAAAGCCGACGAATCAGTTTGTGAACGTATCCCTATGCCTTTAGGTTCGGTGTAAAAAATGCCAATATGAATGCTAAGTGGACCAGGGCTGCACTTCCCGAAAGCATTGTAAGCCTAAGCCAAACGAACCAAGCGAACCTAACTACAAGTGTGAACACACCCTTAGAGACTCTGTCTTCACGGAGCAGGGAGCTTGGAACCACACACACATCTCTCTGGTTATTAACAGACTTTAAACCCTGAATAAAAAAATCCTTAATAAAAAGGTATTGTTTGGATTTGCCTAACCCCAGACTATGGCATTTAAAAGTTGTGTTATTGCTGGTGTCTCCTGGGCTTCATTTGAACTTGAGTAAGATAATAACTGAAGTAATTATGAAGTAATACTCATACCCCTGTCAGAGCATTGAGAAGACACTGAGGTATAAAATATGTTTTATAGTTGCTGGAAGCAGAAGTGTTTGACATTATGTCCATATGTGAATTCCGCAGCAGGCTCCTATACTTCTGACACAGAGAGAATGGATGACTACGCTCGGCCTCAGACGACAGCCCATAATTCCTCTAGACATTTGTATCATCAATTCCAAATATACTCAAAACTTAAATCAATTTTAATCAGCGGTCTGCCAGACTGATTCTCTAATGGTAGGACAGGGTTGGTGGAACTGTTTAAAGTGTGTGTGAGAAGGAGAAAGGGTGATTTTTCATTTGCAAGAATTAAAGGATAATAGTTCTCCCAGCTGGCGGCATTTATACAATAAATCATAATTGCTTTATCAATGCCTTCAATTTATATATTAAAAAATTCCTATAAACCCCCAATACAAAGAGATCTGGTTGCAACAGCTTATGAGTTTTCAAGCACATCTTATTGGCTAGCCTCAAGTTTATTGCATACCACATCAATAAACCTACGAAGAGAAAGTATGCAGATCTGAGTATTTTTAGAAAACAGGGAGTTATACAGAAGGTGACTGACATTGGATTTTTACGAAGCGTAGAATTGTGATTACCCTAACCATGTAATCAAAATTTTCTGCAACAAAACAAATAAATTGTCACATAGAGATGATGGATATTTTCACTTTGACATGCAATCAGTGTTTGGTAATGCCAGATATTTATGCCAGGGCTGTGTTTTGCTAGAAAGCAAACAGCTGATTTACCATAACATGCCAAACAATATGCCCTCCCAGCTACTACAAAAACTCAAAAGACTACTAGCACATTAACACAAAAATGACTCGTTTTAAAGTCTGGAGAAATGCAATATTTAAAAATCCACAAAACGACTTAAATTTCCAAGTAAACTGAAAATGTGATGCATCTACTTTTCTAGTCTACAACAATTTCACACTTCTTGCAGAAAATTAAAATAGTTGTTTTTTGAGCAAGAGAATACACTATATTGCCAAAAAGTATTGGGACACCCCTCCAAATCATTGAATTCAGGTGTTCCAATCACTTCCATGGCCACAGGTGTATAAAATCAAGCACCTAGGCATGCAGACGCTTCTACAAACATTTGTGAAAGAATGGGTCGCTCTCAGGAGCTCAGTGAATTCAAGAGTGGTACTGTGATAGGTTGCCACCTGTGCAATAAGTCCATTCGTGGAATTGCCTCACTACTAAATATTCTATGGTCAACTGTTAGTGATATTATAACAAAGTGGAAGCAATTGGGAACAACAGCAACTCAGCCACGAAGTGGTAGACCATGTAAAATCACAGAGCGGGGTCAGCGCATGCTGAGGCGCCAATAGCTACAGACCTACAAACTTTGTGTGGCCTTCAGATTAGCTCAAGAACAGTGTGTAGAGAGCTTCATGGAATGGGTTTCCATGGCCAAGCAGTGGAGGAACTTGATTGGCCTGCACAGAGTCCTGACCTCAACCCGATAGAACACCTTTGGGATGAATTAGAGCGGAGACTGTGAGCCAGGCCTTCTCGTCCAACATCAGTGCCTGACCTCACAAATGCACTTCTAGAAGAATGGTCAAAAATTCCCATAAACACACTCTAAACCTTGTGGAAAGCCTTCCCAGAAGAGTTGAAGCTGTTATAGCTGCAAAGGGTGGGCCAACTCCATATTAAACCCTACGGATTAAGAATGGGATGTCATTAAAGTTCATGTGCATGTAAAGCCGTCCTAAAACTTTTGGTAATATAGTGTATTTCCTTTTCCTTTCTTGTGAGAATATTTCCCAACTATCAAACACTCATTCTAATAATTTCATTCTCAGGAAATTAGATTTTTTAAATTTTATGAAAGAAGAACAATGCTGTCGAGCCAAGTGTTGATAATGACACATACAATCTGACATTCTCATGTCTCAAACCCATTTCCCCTCTTGCTCCCTCCAATTTCCTCTCTACCTCCATTTTCTTGCATAATAAAGCCAAAAGGATGATTAATAAACAACAGAAGTAATATGCATAAGAATGCAAAGTACAAAAATCCAAAATGCACATTGGTCTAGCATGTGAAAACCGTGCAGAAGAACACAAACTTCATCTTAATAAAGAGAGGAGGAAGAATGTTTAACCATAGGCATTTGCAACATTTCATTAGTGCTAGGTTGGTTGGAATTTATGACCATCCCATATTGGATCAACTGAAATATACCCTATGCTGAATAAAACTTCATTTCAATGTTCATTCAGGACTCACTGCATAGCATTGTGTAAAGTTATGAGAAGTGTGCTTGGGACAAGGGGATATTTGTCATGTTTGACAGCTAAAACCTGATTAGGCTGAATACAGCAGCAGCTTGCCCTTTAGCAGGCCCGTATTTCTGAGGTAAGTTTCCTGCATTACCAATTCTCTCATAACTGCTTGTCAAGCCTCATCTTTATTCATTCCTTTTGCAGCCGGATAATGGCACAACCATCAAACACATATATAACAATTGCTGAGGAACTCAACCCCTAAGAACATTCCACATATCTGCATTTCATCCAAATCTGACGGAAAAGGACAGAATGGCGGCCTGCCATGTGGGGAAAGGAATTTGCTTCCCTTTATCAAATGAGCCAAACATCTCAGCTTGTTTGTTGGAGAAAGTGTTTAAACAAGCTTGGTCACTGCTAACCCAAGGAAGTTCTAAGGGATGTGAAAAATCATAGAGTTTTCTTTTTTTTGTCAGTTCAGCAGACATTAGGGCCAAAGAATCATAGCTTTAACAAATGAAAGAGCGTAAGAGCACATCAAAAAAGTCTTATCAAGCGAAGGAGAAGGTGCCCATGAAACAGCAGGACGTGAAAAACTACAGAGACTGCTAAACATCCAAAGGCGAGATAAAAGCTTAGGCTTTGCAATCATACGGTGCTGAAGAGCAAGATGAAGGTAGAACTGCCATGATATGGAGGGCCATTTACTTGAGATCCAGGGGAGAACTCCCCAGTGCAGTCGTCTGATTGGACATGGGCTAACCATTATGACAGTGGGCAGTCAGTTTGACAGCGCTGCTCTGAAGTCTTCATGACGTCTGACTGTGTGATGGATTCTGCACCTGGCATAATATTTGCGCAATGGACTTGGGACAACGGACAATGGGTTTTTTTCTTAAAAGCACACCATGTAGATGGCTGTATCTTCTACTTCTACTGTATTATCATACCTTTTAAATATAATAATAATTTATATAATAAAATATTTATGAGTTTCCTATTTTAAGATTGAAAGTCCGGAAGCATAAGCATTGAATAGATTTTTAAAGGGATAGTTCACCCAAAAATAAAAATTCTGTCATCAATTACTCACCCTTATGTCGTTCCAAACCCTTAAGACTTTTGTTCATCTTCGGAACACAAATTAAAATATTTTGAATAAAATCTGAGCGATCTGAGGTTTGTTCTCACGTTTCAAGCAGGTTCGGTTGAGCTTCTGTTTATGTTCGCTGATCAATGTTTATATGTGAATAAAAGCCTAAATTCAATTTATTCATCATATAAAGCGATCATGTCTCTTCAGAAAATTTGGACTAAACTGCTCAATTCATATGGATTAGTTTTACGATCTCTTTATTAGCTTTTGATGCGTCAAAGTGGTAGTTGTGTAGCTGTCAATAGAAGGAGAGAAAGCTCTCAGATTTTATCAAAAAGATGTTCATTTGTGTTCTGAAGAGGAACGAAAGTCTTACGGGTTTGGAACGGCATGAGGGTGTGTAAATAATGACATAATTTTTAGGTGAACTATCCCTTTAAGTCAGTACATGTTTGATTGAATCACTGGCCCACAGTCCAGGAGTACATCATGTTTTTCAATTAGTTAAATTCACAGGTGTTCTCAAGTAAATTTCTTTTTCTTTTAGGTGAATTTTTCTTTTGCAGTCTTAAAAAAGAAGAAGAAAAAAACATGGATTGTACATAGGATATTTAAAGTATAACATCGTTGCCACTATAAAGCCACAACTGGCACCTAACAAAGAGTTGTGTGACAAAGGTGTGAATAAAACTTGAGTGAAGTTTGTTTCTTCTTATTCGTCTGTTTCATTTGTTTCTTTGACACTTTGAGCTTGCAAATTACCAAGCTGATCTCTGACAACACCTTGAAAATGTATTCCCAAGTGAAGAAACACATACATTTCCTGTGAAATCAACATGTACAGGCTTGCCAAGGTTACTGCGTAAGCATTCATTTCAAACATTGTCTTGGACTACTTAAAGTTCAGACTACGTACTTCATCATTACAGGTTTATAGAAATCATTTCCTTTTACATTAAAATAATAAAAAAGTTCAATAAACACTCTGCCAATCGTGTTCTTAAATCAACACTTCTGCGCTCTTTTAAAAGTCATTACTCTTTTTCTTAAAACATTTGCAAAGATGACAAATGGAAAAACAAATAGGAGAGTGTAGCATTGGAGAGAAGGTTATTAGACAATTGTGTCCTTCAGTAGAGTGAAGAAAAGTTTCTTTTGAGTCACTCAGGGATTGTGAATACAAAGTTTAACCCTTTATTCTGATGGTCCACTTTAAACATTCTACTAACTATAAGTAAACTTGCAACTACATGTCAACTAACTCTGCTTAATATCTGCTAACACTTTAGTTTGATGCTCCCCAAAAGACAATAAGTAACTTTGCAACTGTAAACGGTCCTACTCGACCTGCTCCAAGCGGGATTTGAACCATGGTCTCCAGCGTGGGAGGTGGGTGCGCTAACAAGGACGCTAAAGTCCGCAGCCTCTAGAGCGCCTCTTGAGGCCAGGGAGTGAGGTTTACATGCACAGCTCTTACTGGCCTACGTTACACTCACCCCCAAAACCTCAGTCCCATCCGGGTTATGGCACTTAATGTATTGCATTGCATTATGTTGTTTAAACCCCAAATATTTTACTTATAACATTAATCATTACCAATTATTCAGTTATTTGTATTTACTGAATACTGAATCGTGTTCAATGTCACAATATTACTGTTTTTTTTGAGCATGAGACTTCTTTCAAAAACATTAAAAATAGGAGTCAAATATTTTGATAATTTAAAATATAGTAGTATAGTATATTTTATATTGTTAACTATGTTCTAAATAAACTACAAAAAATATATATATTTCTTTTGTAAATTTTGTAAAGAGTTCCCCTCTCAGTCACATACCTGACTCAAAGGCTCATTCATTATGCGGCTCATTGTCCTCTCAGGTTTAAATCACAGCATTATTCATGATCGTTCACGCCTCTTCGCATACGGGCTTTGTAAAGAAAAAGTGTCTTACAAACTTTAAATCAATATATTGTTTTATGTGAATGAGTAGGCACAATGATTCTCACATCAGTTTGAAGCAAAAACTCTAGGCAACAACACCATTAGCCAAAAGTCTTGTGGACACATATCTATTGTGTGTTTTTTGGCCTTATTTCAGTGTCTTAAATTTTTTGTTTTTTCAAAAACCATGCATAAACATTATTCTCTCAAAAATACAAGCATGTACATGCATGTTGCTCACATATTATGGTAGCCCAGTTTGTGCTGAATACAGTGTAATGACACTTTTGCCAATAATGTTTATAAGCAACTGAAAAAAGCACAAATGTCAGAGCATGTCAAAACTTCTAAAGGGCCCCAAAACTGTGCAGACCCGTAGAGGTTAAGTGCTCAGGTGTACACAAAGCTTGCCGCAGCGACACTGGCAAACATTGCATTAACTTTTCCGAATTTGGCCGAGATACAACTATTTGAAAATCTGGAATCTGAGGGTGCAAAAAAAATCTAAATATTGAGAAAATCGCCTTTAAAGTTGTCCATATGAAGTCCTTAGCATTGCATATTACTACTAATAATACATTTTTTTATATATTTACGGTAGAAAATTTACTAAATATCTTCATGGAACATGATCTTGACTTAATATCCTAATGATTTTTGGCATAAAAGAAAAATCGATAATTTAGACCCATACAATGTATTGTTGGCTATTAACACAAATATACCCGTGAGACTTATAACTGGTTTTGTGGTCCAGGGTCATATATTATCATTTATTTAGGTTAATGTTAAAGCAGGCAGCCATGTGAAGTGAAATGAAATAAAATGTGAAATGAAAAATACTTTATTGTCCCTGACAGGAAAATTTGGAGTGGACTCAAAGCAACAGTGTCTAACGTTAGGTTGCTACATACAAGTTTTAAATGATAAGTCATGTTTGAGGTATATCATCTTTTTTTGTGTTCATCTCGAAATGTTCCCACACATTGGATTTTCTGCCCGACATATTACCATATTGCATATTAATCCTTTACATTATAAATCATTAATACTATTTGGTGACATTAGCTGTTTTCTTTATCAAAATTAAGTAAACAATTACTGACTTCTAAAATGATACTCAATTAATAAAAAAAAAAAAAAAAAAAATGTTCCAGATGCTTACTAAATTTTCCTTTTTTTTTTTTATCAGAATATAAAAAAAAAATAACAGGTAATTTTCCTGTAAGTGTTTTGTAATATCACAGTTTCTTAATGGCATCATTCTCCACAAAATGACTATTTTAGTGGGGCAAATCTCAGTAAGCATTAGCAATAGACCAATTACGTCACTTGCAGCTGCGCACGCATAGTAGTGGCAGAAAAATAGCATAACAAGTGGAGGAAAATGGGCAAAATCCACAGAACAAGAGAAAAATGTTTTGTTGTGCCTTTGGATGTCAGAATTAGAATGCAAAAAATACGGTCTTCATTTTTATAGAATTCCGTTGTTGAAGACCTTTGAAGCTAAACGCAGACATTTATGTTGCAAGTCACACTGGACTGATGAAACCTGCAATGATTAGTCTACTATTAAAGCACGAATTTGATGTAAACAGTAAGTCTACATAATATTCACATATGCAGTTCATAGGGGACATACATACACAGCAGTTACAGCATGAAATAATATTTAAACCTATAACATTTTACATAGATAACTTTTAAACATAGCCTATAACATTTTTATCTCACAATTCTTGATTTTTTCTTGTGTTTGCATGTTTATATCTCCCAGTTCGTACTTTATAACTCACAATTGTGAATTTATATCACAATTCTGAGGAAAAAAGACAGAATAATGAGTATATCTCATAATTCTGTTTATCCTTCTAAGAATTGTGAGATATAAACTCGGATTTGCGAGAAAAAAAGTAAGAATTGTGAGATATAAACTCGAAATTAACTTGTTTTATTCTTTTATTCTGTGGCTTCCACAGATTGCTACTGCAGAACTGTCCTTTTCTGCCACCAGGTAGGCTCCGCTCACAAAAAAAGGCCATCGCTGTTTGCAAACACAAAACAGGTCTATAGATTTTACGTTTTGAAGTAAACATTGAATCTTGTGTGATACAATTACAGATATTGTTTTTGAAGTATATAGGTACTGCATGAGAAATGACCCAGCTGAGTTGCATCCATTGTGTAGAGCAGTGCGGGAAATATATACATTAACAGTACAACAGTAGGCACTGACAGTATAACTAATTCCCTTTCAAGGGAACTCGCGCTGCGTCACCGCTTTGGGAACGCCTCTGCGTGAACGCGTCGTGAAGCACGTGTGTAATCAGTCCAATAGAGAGACGGAACGTCATAGGCGGGTGACGTCATAGACCCGGAAGGTATAAAGCATACCGGCAAACAAACGCCGCTAGCTTCTGTTGTCTTCAGCAAGCGCTCTGTGTAACATTGTCCTTTGTCAGCTCTATGTTTGTGTCTGAGTTCAGACTTTTTTGTTTTCATATAACAAGTTTGCAACACATACTGACACACTAAAAGAGAGACACTATGGCGAGCGAACAGCGTTTCAGAAGATGTGTTCCTCCCTGCTCTCGTTTCATCACGAGTGGGGATATACATTTGATGTGCGTTGTTTGTCTGGGAGAGCAGCACGCTTAGTCGGCTCTCGAGGGGGCCGGCTGCGAGCATTGTGAGGCTTTGCCTCTGAGAGTGTTGCGATCCCGCCGGGGCGCTCTTCAAGGGGAGCGCCGCGGCTCGCGTTCCCCGCGGCACAGGCCCCGCTGCTGCCGAGGCACAGCGGCAGCTTACGTCATGGGGTTCGCAAATGGATCTGTCAGAGGGGTTAGAGACGGGCCCAGCCCTTTCTCTGCCTTCACCTGGCAGGTCCAGTGCTGCTTCTCTGGGTTCGGGAGCCCGCGCTGCGGTTTCTCCCTCCCAGGAAGTGGCCTCGGCACTTCAGTTGTCCAGCTCCGAGGAGGTGGATGTCTGTAGTGTCGACGCAGGAATTGAAGACTCGCCACTTCAATCTCCTGCTAGTGAGGAGCTGGTGGAGGTTCTGAGCAGAGCTGTGGCCAGATTAAACATCGACTGGCCACAAGAAGATCAGGAGCGTGTCTCAGTGAAAAGCAGACTCGATGAGCGCTTCCTGCCAGCCCTCTCTGTTCAGCCTCCACGTAGGGGCTTACCTTTTTTCGCAGATCTCCACACCGAGGTGTCGAGAACGTGGAAACGGCCCATGTCATCTCATATTTTCAGTCCCCAAACATCTGTGTATAGTAACATCATGGGGCTGAAAAGGCATGGGTATGGTTCGATGCCGAGGGTGGAAGAGACGCTTGCGAGCCATCTCTCTCCCGAGTCGGCATCGGCCATTAAAGCCCCGACATTGCCCACCAAGCCACTGAGAGCTACATCGGCACTGGTGGGCAAAGCGTACTTGGCAGCGGGTCAGGCCGCCGCATGCCTGCACACTATGGCTAGCGTGCAGGCATACCAGGCTGACCTGCTGAAAGACCTGGGGAGTAGCCACGAGATTGGAGCAGATGTAATCAATGAGCTCCGATCCTCAGCAGATTTAGCTCTCCGTGCCACCAAGGAGACGGCAAAATCTATAGGCCGCTCTATGGCAGCCCTGGGCGCCACGGAGAGGCATCTGTGGCTCAATCTTACGGAGATAAAGGAGAAAGATAAAAGCTTCCTGCTTGATGCGCCGCTGTCTCCTGGGGGCCTGTTCGGTGACGCCGTCACTACTGTCACCGACAGGTTCCAGGAGGCAAAGAAACAGTCTGCGGCGCTCAAGCAGCTCCTTCCCCGTAAGCCCCAGGTCTCGTCTGTTGCTGTGCGGGAGCAGCAGACCCCGGGTACGAGCTTCTCACACCGGGCGCAGCAAAAACAGAGTGTCGCCACCCGCACTCCCCCTCAGAAAGGGTGGGGCGGAGGGCGGCGCTCTCAGGCACAGTCTTCTAAGAGTAAGACAGATCTGCGGACTGTCATTATTTCGAGGAAGGCTGCGTCTAAGAAGCCCTGACGCCAGTGGGCCCAGGGCAGTGAGGGTTTCCCCCTCCGGGGGCAGGCGGTGCTCACCTCAGTACACGGTACCCGTCTGTCCTCGGTACCCTCACAGGGTCAATCCACCAACCCCGCCCGAGTGCCGGGCCGTGGAGGGCCCTTGCGAGTCATCCAAGGATGGCTCGCGCCCTCCAAGGAAGGAGGTGGCGCTGTCGAGCCAGTTGTTCCCTGCCGGTCTGCCGCTTCAGGGCGCTGCGCTCACAGTGCAGAGTACATCAGAGACCAGCCTCGAGAGGCTGGTACCCCTAGTAGTCTTTCTGGCAGAGTGGGAGAGTCTGCCAAATATATCTCAGTGGGTCCTGCAGATAGTAAAAATAGGGTACGCCATCCAGTTCAGGTGTCGTCCACCCAGTTTCAACGGGGTTCTGCCCACGCTGGTGGGCCCCGAGCAGGCTCTGATTATGACTCAAGAAGTACAGACCCTCCTGCGCAAAGGGGCCATAGAAAAGGTCCCTCTGTCCGACAGGGAGTTAGGGTTCTACAGCCGGTGCTTCATCGTGCCAAAGAAGGATGGGGGGCTGCACCCTATTCTAGATATACGCATCCTCAACCGCTCAGTAGCAAAGCTCAAGTTCAGGATGCTTACACTCAAACATATTGTGTCTCAAATCAGGTCCGAGGATTGGTTTGTCACGATAGATCTCAAAGATGCCTAATTTCATGTCTCCATCCTTCCGCAGCACAGGAAGTACCTGAGGTTCGCTTTTGGGGGAGAAGCGTACCAATATCGGGTGCTTCCCTTTGGTCTAGCCCTTTCACCCCGCACCTTCACCAAGTGTGTAGACGCGGCATTAGCCCCCTTGCGCATGCAGGGGATCCGCATTCTCAATTATATCGACGACTGGCTGATACTAGCACAGTCAGCACGCCTGGAAGTTCAACATCGAGATGTTGTTCTCGCACACATGAGGAAGTTAGGACTGAGGCTCAACTTCAAGAAGAGCGTTCTTTCTCCAGTTCAGAGAATAACGTATCTAGGCGTGAGTTGGAACTCGGTCTCTATGCAAGCCCGCTTATCAGAGCCTCGCATAAGATCGGTCCTCCCAGCAGGAAAAGAGGTGAAGCTAGACCAGTCACTCACTGTCAAACAGTATCAGAGGCTGTTAGGTCTGATGGCAGCAGCATCCAACGTGATTCCTTGTGGCCTGTTGTACATGAGACCGTTACAGTGGTGGCTCAAGACCAAAGGATATTCCCCGAGGGGAAACCCTTTTCGCGTGATCAAGGCAACGCGGCGGTGTCTCCGCACCTTGGTCATGTGGAAGGATCCTTGGTTTCTGGCCCAAGGCCCGTTACTGGGGGCATCGTGTCAGCGGGTATCTCTGACCATGGATGCCTCCCTTACGGGTTGGGGGGCGACCATGAGTGGTCGCTCGGCCCAGGGCTTATGGCAGGACTGTCATCGTTCGTCGCACATAAATTGCCTAGAAATGCTGGCGGTGTTTCAGGCTCTGAAACACTTCCTGCCATACCTCAGGGCCCATCATGTGGTCTCCTATATAAACCATCAGGGGGGGTTGAGGTCGCGCCTATTATACAAGTTGGCCCGCCAGATCCTCCTGTGGGCCCATGAGAAACTGCACTCAGTCAGGGCAGTTTATATCCCAGGGCGCCTGAATGTGGAAGCAGACATCCTGTCGAGGCAGGAGCCAAGGCCCGGGGAGTGGAGACTCCACACCGAGGTGGTGGAGCTCCTTTGGGAGAAGTTTGGCAGGGCCGAGGTGGACCTGTTTGCCACACGAAAACTCACATTGTCGACTGTGGTTCTCCCTAACGCCTCCAGCTCCTCTGGGACTGGATGCCATGGTACAGGAGTGGCCGAGGCTCCCCCTGTACGCATTTCCCCCGATTGCTCTGCTTCCGGGAGTTCTAGAGAGAGTGCGCCGGGACAGGGCCCGTCTTCTGCTAGTAGCTCCATTCTGGCCAGCCCGAGTTTGGTTCGCGGACATTGTGTCGCTCCTCGACGGCCCTCCCCTGGAAATTCCGTTCAGGAGGGGCCTTCTCTCTCAGGTGGGTGGTGCCATCCTGTACCCTCGCCCAGAGCTGTGGAATCTGTGGGCTTGGCCTCTGAGGGGGCCCAGCTCATAAGTTCTGGTCTCTCAACCGAGGTTGTGGAGACCATTCTACACTCTAGAGCTCCCTCTGCGAGGAAACTGTATGCTCTGAAGTGGAGACTCTTCACCTCATGGTGCAGAGATCGCCTGTGGGATCCAGTTAACTGCCCTGCGAGTGCGGTGCTGGAGTTCCCGCAGGAGAGATTCTCCGCTGGGTTAGCTCCCTCCACATTAAAGGTGTATGTGGCGGCCTTAGCAGCTTACCACACTCCTTTGGGTGGTGTTTCATTGGGGCGACACCCTCTGGTTACTCGTTTCAGCCTTTTTACAGAAGCTAGCGGCGTTTGTTTGCCGGTATGCTTTATACCTTCCAGGTCTATGACGTCACCCGGCTATGACGTTCCGTCTCACTATTGGACTGATTACACACGTGCTTCACGACGCAATCACGCAGAGGCGTTCCCAAAGCGGTGACGCAGCGTCTCTTTCCCTATTCAGGGAACTAAGGTTACATGCGTAACCGAGACGTTTTCATCAAGTTTGACTTCTGAAAATGTATGAGACACAAATCACACGAATATTAACATTTTTGAATGTGTTATGACTATAAAAGCTGTAGGATTGACAGAAGTGCTAATGGACCGAATCTGGTCTACATGTCCTAGCCTCCATTCCGCCTGAGATTACTGTCAGAACAATTCAATGCACTGTTTCCACCAGACACATGAAAGCTGGATGAAGCTTGGTGTTACCTGAGGTAGTCTATGCTCAGAAGCTCTGGAGATAATGGGTAATCTTTGTGAAGTATGAGAAAACTACTGTAAGTAGCTTTTGGGGTGAACGTCTTAGTGCAGTGAATACCTTTCCATTCTCTGCAGCTCAAAAGTCTTTGGCAGAGTTTCACAGTTAGAAATAAGTTTCACATAATTGCATGAATCCATGCGCTCTATGACGACAGCTTTGAACTAGTTGGATTTGCTTGGAAGCTTTTTTTTATTAGCATTTCTACATCTCATTTATTAAAAAGTTACAAAAGCTGTGGGCCATAACTTAGGTGTTAGCAATGTTTAACACAAAACTGATATTTTAAAGAATGTTTCCCATTTTTGTCCATATGATTTCACTTCAGAAGACTTGTAAAATATCAGTCGAGCCTTATGGATTAATTTCACGCCATTTTTATGTCCTTTTAAGCTTTAAAGACGTTCTGGACCCCTGCTGACTTTCATCACATAGACAAAAACAGCTGAAACATGTTTATGAAATTGACTTTTTTTTTGTTCCACAGAGTAAAGAAAGTCATACAAGTTTGTAAAGACACGAGGGATGAGAAAATGAGTTTGCTACAATCTACACTGGTCCCTTAAATTATTTTTACAAACTAAAACAGCACTGTAAAAAGTGGTAACCTGCAATTGTTGTGTAAAGAGCTATTTCTTCCAGATCTTACTCTTAAATTTAGTTTTGTTGGTGTGACGTAATATAATTAGGTTGATTCAGTAATGTTAAATAGCATTTTTTTATTTGAATTTGTTTTATTAGATGTTACCACATGAAGCACATTTGTTAGGTTACCATTTGTGACCCGAGGTGGCAATGTCATTCCCCCCATGAGTGGGAATGTGCACGGCTAATTACGAGCTACAGGCAAAACAAGTGAAAAATGTCAATTTTGGTCGAATTTGAGGTTTTCACAAAAATTAGTTCATTAAGCCCTCGTCTAGCGATCCCAATGCTCCAAATAGCAATTAAACACCTAGAAGTATCTTTATTTGTACGTCTTCTGAGAGGAGTACCTTATTTCCATAAAAAATGCAGTTTTTCTCTGCTCACTTCTCGACCACTGGCGCTTCCCCTCAGCACAAGTTTGGCATCGTTTTAAAGCACAGCATTCCAACTTTGTGAATATTCATAGCGAATTCACAAATGATTCTGAACCAATGAAATGTGATTTTCAAGCTCATGCTGATGTAAACAAAACAATCTTACTCTGACTGACAGATACGAAGTGTGCGCACAAAGACGCCTCACACAGCGCGCAATCCCGATATACACACATACACAGAATTACAGTACTTAAAAATATCTGTCATGGCGAGTATTCACTCAAACGTTATCTGTTATGTCTTAAGTGAACGTTTGGTTAACTGTTGTGGAGAAATATCTGATGTGTAACATTATATTAGATCCGTGCGGTACAGTAGATCTTAATATATGGGCTGTCTGTTTCATTAATGTTAATCAAACAGTTGTGGTATCATGGGAAAAAAAGTTGAATATATATTTTTCCTATAGATATTTGGTTTTGACTTGGTGTGTCAAATGTGGTGTTATCACCAGGGATATTAAGGTATGGTTGCTAGGTGATTTCGTTTTGGAACCTTCTGAGAAATTTAACTCGATTTTTCTCAAAATTGGTTTTGCTGACTCTATCAATTTTAAACAGGTGTAGCTCAGACAATTTTTTTGTCTGATTCCAACAAATCATACATCATTTTGAAGGTTTTTAATAGAGAATTTGAAAACAATAACAAAAATTTGCTCATTGTGACTCATTTTGCCAGCACAGGTCACATTTGTTTTAGTGTGTAATGATTAAAAACGCTGTATTATTCAAGCCAGGCCAGTAGCTGGTGATGTCACTTTGTAAAGGAACACTACGCGCCTACAGACTGAACATGTGATGTGCATGACGTCACCATTTTCACAAATTTGCATTTTTATAGTTTACACTGAGACAATAATGGTATTTTTGTCAAAAACGTGCACTTTGAAACCAGTTTTCAAAAGTTTGCATTTTCAGGCCCCCAAAACGCTGTCATCATGTAAATGAACGGCCAAGACGCATAAAGTTTTCAGTTTTTAGGTGTCTGTTTAAGATGCCTTAATTTGGCACCAAGGTCATTTTGAGTGGATGTATGTAGGGCCTAAAATTAACACTCGCCAAGTGCCAAATGCAAGTAAAAATCGGCATTGGTGAGTATATGAAACTGTGTCAGTCTGTCAATAGCCGACAATGAACAGGGGAAACCAAGGGACTTAAGTATACAATCATAATGAACTAAACGACTAACAGGTGTGATGATCAAATGAAATGCCATGGTAACTGATAAGAGCGGGAAACTTAAAGGAAACAGGTGACTGATGATTAAAAAAGTCCATGAAAATGAAACTAAACTTAGGCTGGCCAAGCACTAATTTTAAGCCCAATTTGCACCCCCAAGCGGTCAGGGGGTGTGGCCTGATTCAAGGCTTGTCACAAACGACTTTTTGTCAAAAAAATCCTGAAATTGTGTGGTGTCATTATGATTATTTTACTGCTCCCGATCGCGTCGGTGCCCAAACAACCCCAAATCGTAAATATCAAACATATTTGACATTTCTGACTCTTGGTTGGCCTGCCTCTGACGTGATACCCGCGATAGCCAATGAGAGCAAGCAAGCTTCACCAACCGGATGTTATGTGCTTCTACAGCTGAAACTTTGCAGCCACAGACATGCCACGAAAGTGGAGTATTGAGAAAGAATATCACCCATATTCTTTTTTTCTCCTTTGTTTAACAAAACTCACTCCAGGAGAACCAGCTGACGATGTCGATTGTCCTCCATTTGTTTTTCTTCTCAAGTCATGTTTGCTCTCGCGAGTCTCCGTGAGATCTCGTCTCACTGTGAAAATGTTACTACAGGTGTGTGGTCTCGTGGTCTGGACGAATCTTCTAGTGTGTGCATTCAAAGGATTATAATGCTAAAAGTTGGTTGAAACTGCCCTCATGTCTGTGGTCTTCCGCAGTTTTAAAATCAGTTAAGATTTTAACAAATGACTAAATATGTGACACCCATTAAGTTATCAAAACATTATTTCTCTGAATGGTCAAAACGTCAGTTTTTTAAATGTTTAAAAAACTTTTTGTCTTTGTTATACGAATGTTACAGGAACATTCAGTTTAATAATTTTGCAAACATTACATTAGCATTCATTTTGAATATCTGCTAAACATTCTGGAAACAAGTACTAACATATTACAAAATTGTTGGACGACCATACAATTGAAACGTTTCAGAAAAAAAAAGTCCCAGGAATGATGTATAAATACATTTTGAAACAAACGTTTTGAGAATGTTATTAAAAAAACAACTTGACACCACAAAGTGTCTAAATAAGTTTTCTCTTAATTTTGCACAGCATACCTATTGTTTTATATTTTAACCTTTTGTATCTTTTAAACACTGCAACTTTATTTTTTTTTATTTTAATAAAGATTGTGAGACAGAGTTAAAAAAAAGTGCTTCAATTCAGTTCTCACAGGTCATTTAAGCAATAATTCACACACATTGCCTCATATAAATCAATATCCAGAAACTTGACCCATCGTATTTTACTCCAAATCGGCAAATCCTCATCCTCTCCAACATCTCATCTTCAGCATGCTGGCATTCTATCCCACCGTTGCCTTGCAAATGGTCTGCTTGCCCCTTGCTTTCATTTATTCCCGATGCCAGCATCTTTCATAACAAGCGCACAACAGAAAAGGTCAGATTTATTAAAAGCTCTCTCTCTATATATTTTCAACCTCCCTCTCTTCCTCTATCGGTTTAGTCACATCCATGGCTGCTAATCATTTTCGCCTTTACACACAAACATCCTGTATCTCCCTTTCCTTTGATTAATGTGCAGACGAAACACAGCGCCATTTTAGCGGGAAGTGATGAAAGCACTCAGAAGGAAAGCGGAGCGCAGCCAAAGGGGCGGGCGACAATGGGTTTATTTCATACTGTGGCCAAATTAATTTTCACAGCAGGATGCGGCGGTTAAAAAAAATCAGATTGCTTCTCTGCTCGACGACAGGCTAATTAACCTTAGCAGCTTATGTTGTGTCTACGCTACACTAATCTACAATTTTGTGTTTATTGTTGCTAAAGTGCGCGTATGTGTGTGCGACTCATACACACGCCATAAAAAACACTCCATTAAAGTGTGCCTTCAGTCTATAATTTGCTTGTTGATAATGAGATAATGTAATATGGTAGACATTCAGAGCTGATAAAGACTGGGTTTTTCTATTAGCGTTACCATTGTGTGATAGAGAATGAATATACATTTAAACAGTTGACAGCAAAATGTTTTTGTGTAATAGTCATCGAATGGCATGTAAACAACTGGGACCCGCATTCTCTTTCTCTGACTAAATGTAGATCTATTATTGGATGAATTCTGCCTTCAGACAAACTTTAGACAAACTCTTTTTACCTACAATAATCATGCAACTTAATTATTAAATAAATAATATTTCATCAGTAGCCTAGGGGGGCAGAAATCATTTAACATAAAAAAAAAATCACTTCACCTTTAAATGCTCCATTGTTAATGTTATTTGAAGTGCTTGTTATTACACACCTACATCTAAAGCAAAGCCTCATAAAACGGCATGTATATGCTGATAACAGGACAAACGGCAATCCATCTGGTCCCTTTAGTCATTTATCAAAAGGAGTTGCTCACAGAAGACAAATTTATTAAATACTACGTCCCTAAAAGCAGAACACAATCATAGGGATGTTTGTCTGATAGTGTCAAGCCCCTGGAAAAGGGAAGAGCTATCTGTCACATTTTGTACTCCAGCGAATATTTCCCAAGGTATATTTTTGAAAGTCAATTTCTGTACACACATACATACAGGCATGGCTACAAAAAAAAAAAATAAAAAAAAAAAAAAAATAATGAAGCTCAATGTTTGGTAGAGTATGTTATTATAATATATGAGGCAAATTGTCACAATAGAATTTGGAAGCCAAATTTAAACAGTAAAACTAAATGTAAAATGTAACATATCAAAGCATTGCTTTGGCTAAAAAATATTTTATTTATTACAATTATAACACTGAGAACACATACAACAACTTAATTTATGCTTACATAAAAATGATGCAGGCTACTAAAAACTGAAAAAAGTTTTTTCCTTTGCCTTTTTCACGTACAGGTGACAACGTTGTCAAAACAATCCCCGTTCACACAGATCCGCAAAAATGACTAAAAACGTTGTATTCTGCTGCCAGGCCAGTAGATGGCGATGTCATTTTGTAAAGAAAGACTACACGCCTATTAACTGAACACATAATACACATGTGCATGACGACACCATTTTTTTTTTAACAATTATCAAGTGTAGCGTTAGTTCTGGCAGGTCACGTTAGTCAAGCTCGCATCAGCTGACTGTCAGCTCATCACGTCTACCTATAGGAATACGACGTCTATCACAGCATACATATATAAGCTCCTTCAGTACTATCAGCAGCTATCGTGTTTCTCTGGAGCTCATTTACCCTCCTCCATCCCCAGCTCCTCCTCTCGTCCAGTCAGGATTTGGCATTCTAATTCCCCTTGAATCAGACTAAATTCCGAAATTATGTTGTACATTTTAATATTGACATTAATGATATCTGCAATACATTGTTGGTTCTGTTTTGTTTATCCTAGGGGGGTTTATCACTGCTCTCCCTGCTCTCATCCATCCTAGCCTGCATGGATGCACAGGGAGTTCTTGCCCAGAACAGAACCATACCGCCAATCCAAACTGTATGCTAATTGTCAATCATCTTTGACGATAGTGGTCCTGACAGAATTATAGTTTACACGTAGACAACTATGGTATTGTTTTCAAAAACTTGCACTTTGAAACCCGTTTTTTGTCGCTTTGTCATGAAACACCCTGCGAACACGTAATACGCATGCGTGAACATATAACACGCATGCGCATGACGTCACCGTTTTCACAGATTCTCGTTTTTGTTATTTACATGGAGACAGTAAAGGCATTGTTTGCACTTTGAAACCCGTTTTCAAAAGCTTGCATTTTCAGGCCCCTAAAACGCCGTTGTCATGTAAATGAACAGCCAAAACGCATAAAAAGTTTTCCATTTTCACTTGAAAACGGTGTCGTGTAAACATACCCTAAAACAAGTTTTCTATTTTCTGTTTTCATTTGTTTGTTCACGTGTGCAAAAGAGTCTACAATTTGCACAATGACTAGATGCACATGGCTTGCACAAAACTGATGAGTTGATTCTCAGTGAAACTGTCAAACTCTTCACAACTTATAAACATTCTTTCACTGTGTGAGCCATCAAATGTAAAATGATCCATTCAGTGATCAAAATCTGTGACAACTGTGAATTTTAAGCTTACATGTAACATTTCATCAAAAAATGAATGTACTATATAAATACAAATGTTCATTTTCTTTTTGTGTACTATATTATTGATTTTTTCCAGTCAAGTTTTACCTATTGTCTGAATCTGTATTTACAGTAAAATGCTCAGTGTGATCCACAAGAGCATTCAGTTAGACAAAACTGACATTATTGTATAGAATAGAAAGCAGTTAGTGTCAAAAAAACAAAACAAAAAACAAACATGAAATTTGTATATAACAAATATTTCCATTATGAAAAAACATCTAAACATTTTGACCAGTGTGGCTCACTTTTTATTTTGGTGGCATCGGCCAATTTACTGACACAATAACTAGGTTTCGAAGCATGAATTAAATGTTTTGGGTGAGTAACTACATTTTGCAGACATAATATAGAGTTCTGATGTTCCAGCAAACAGTTGTGACAATTGAACTTACAGTTTTAGGAATGTTAAGACTATTTTGAAAAATGTGCCAAAGCGACTGAGAAAAAACTGAGAAAAACTTTAACATTAAACATTTCTTACACTCAATGTTTTTTTTTTTTTTTAGATAGATAGATAGATAGATAGATAGAACAAATAAAACACTTCTATATAAAACACACTTTTGTGTATTTGGTCTTCTGACTTATGGTTCCTGACATATAGCACATGTGACAGCTTCCCTGTGAGACATCTAGCCCCAAGTCTGCACTATTAACATTCATATTTACTACTCTTGTGAATTCTCCATGCAGTCCGTATAGTACCATATTCTCCACATCATTGATTTTTCCACCAGGAACCTCAGAACCCCTGAAGCATAACAGAGTGAAAATCAGAGGGCAACAGACCTCTTAAGCACAGCGGACATACGTGCATGCATCTGTGAATACTTTTGACAGCATTCTAACTGCGCATATATGGTGCAGAATGAAAAATGGAAACAAACAAGGCATGCTCATTTTTACTGCATAGCGCTCTTTCTGTTGCCTTTCAAGCAGACAGTCAAGCAAAGAGGGCTGTTAGCGGCATTATCAATGGATCCATGCTCTCGCGTGTTGACAGCTGAATAATGGATCCCAAATTTCAATTTGAGGAGCTAACAACTGTCTTCATTTTCTCCTGTCCTCTCCTCATCCAGTCCGTAAGATGATCTGCAAGTAAGACATCCGCCATGACAGATACGGCTCTTTGGGGACAAATAATCCGTCTCCGTATTGCGCTTTGGACAATGACTCCATTTGGTTTGTAATGTGAAGTATAATAAGGCCACTAAACATGAATTAAGAAGTTCCACTGCGGGAGGTGAATGACAGGTCGCATATAATCACAGAGCCGCCCAGCTCACTGCAGGTTGTAGCACACGGAACAATCAGTGTCCTTCTCCTGAATCTATCCACAAAACCAATATACACTATATTGCCAAAAGTATTGGGACACCCCTCCAAATCATTGAGTTCTGGTGTTCCAATCACTTCCATGGCCACAGGTGTATAAAATCAAGCACTAGGCATGCAGACACTTCTACAAACATTTGTGAAAGAATGGGTCGCTCTCAGGAGCTCAGTGAATTCAAGCGTGGTACCGTGATAGGTTGCCACCTGTGCAATAAGTCCATTCGTGAAATTTCCTCAAAATCCAACAGTTGTTCTTACTAAGACTTTTTAGTTAACTTTACTTAATGTCCAATAATATGTTGAACTTACTTAAAACAATTTAGTAATCTGTACTGTTTGCATGCTATGCCTTCGTTACTTAGAAAACCCAAGTAAACATTAACAAATCAAAAAAAAAAGAAACAGACGGGCAAAAGGTTTTTGAGGCAGGGCAATAATTAATAGACTTTTCACTCATTTCCTCGACTTCCTCTCATCATTACTGTGATTAGTGTTCCCTTTGGTTGGGCACTTGGATCTTCACTCATTATTGTAATTATCTTCCTATTGATGCAGCGGTGCAACAAAAAAATCTGAGTTATTTGATATCAAAGGAAGGGAAATAATAAATATTTTTATATATAAAATATTTGTGAATTGATATATATCATAACTATATTTCATGTAAAATAATGATCTTTTAACATTTTCTTGCTAACACTATGGCATTAAATTTTAACTGGGTTGATATACTCCCTCTATATTTGTGACAGTATCTTGCAATTGACCATGCTTGAGTCACACACAGACTTCAACATTCAGCATGCAAAACAATGGTAACAAGGTTTTGGGTTTTTTTTTTGTTTTTTTTATAAATATTTTTTTTTATTAATAAGACCATTACAATTTTATTTCCTGTTGTTATTGGGGTTATACTGACAAAAGACAGCAAATAAAATGGTAAAATAAAGCCAAAAATAGTAAAACAAAGCAATTCATTTATTCACGCCGCAATGCACTCTGGGAGTACACTTCCTCAGATCACAGATAGAATTAAGTTGACAAAACTTAAACGGTTTAAGTAAGAACAACTTCATGCAATTAAGTTATGCTTACTTAATTGAATTAATGCAACGGGTTTCCTCAATTTTTTTAAGTAAAGTCAACTAATCACTTTTTATAGTGTACTAAATATTTCACGTTCAACTGTTAGTGGTATTATTAGCAAAGTAGAAGCAATTGGGAACAACAGCAACTCAGCCACGAAGTGGTAGGCCACGTAAAATCACAGAGCGGGGTCAGCGCATGCTGAGTCTTTCTGCAGAGTCAATAGCTACAGACCTCCAAACTTTGTGTGGCCTTCAGATTAGCTCAAGAACAGTGCGTAGAGAGCTTCATGGAATGGGTTTCCATGGCCGAGCAGCTGCATCCAAACCTTACATCACCAAGTGCAATGCAAAGCGTCAGATGCAGTGGTGTAAAGCACGCCGCCACTGGACTCTAGAGCAGTGGAGACGTGTTCTCTGGAGTGACCAATCACACTTCTCTCTCTGACAATCCGATGGACGAGTCTGGGTTTGGCGGTTGCCAGGAGAACGGTACTTGCCTGACTGCATTGTGCCAAGTATAAAAGTTTGGTGATGGGGGGATTATGGTGTGGGGTTGTTTTTCAGGGGTTGGGCTTGGCCCCTCAGTTCCAGTGAAAGGAACTCTTAATGCTCTCAATGCTACCAAGACAATTTGGACAATTTCATGCTCCCAACTTTGTGGGAACAGTTTGGGGATGGCCTCTTCCTGTTCCAACATGACTGCGCACCAGTGCACAAAGCAAGGCCCATAAAGACATGGATGAGCGAGTTTGGTGTGGAGGAACTTGACTGGCCTGCAGAGAGTCCTGACCTCAACCCGATAGAACACCTTTGGGATGAATTAGAGCGGAGACTGTGGGCCAGGCCTTCTCGTCCAACATCAGTGCATGACTTCACAAATGCGCTTCTAGAAGAATGGTCAAAAATTCCATTAAACTCACTCTAAGGCAACCTTGTGGAAAGCCTTCCCAGAAGAGTTGAAGCTGTTATACTGTAGCTGCAAAGGGTGGGGCAACTCCATATTAAACCCTAAAGATTAAGAATGGGATATCATTAAAGTTCATGTGCATGTAAAGGCAGGCGTCCCAAAACTTTGGCAATATAGTGTACTTCTGTACTGCTCACTGCATATTGTGCAACATACTCAATAGTACCAGTAGTGAAACACAGTACACAGTATATACAATAAACATTTCAAATTAAAGTCAAGATGATCAGATAATCAGCTGGTGCATAGGCTCTCAAACGTATGTAGAGGACAGGATTTAAGAGTAATTTAAAATGTAATGTATTCCTATGATGGCAAAGTTGAATTTTCAGCATCATTACTCCAGTCTTCAGTGTCACATGATATTTTAGAAATCATTTTAATATGCTGATTTGGTGCACAAGAAACATTTCTGATTATTATCAATGTCGAAAACCGTTGTGCTTTTTTGTGGAGAAAAAAATTAAATACATCCTTGCTAAATAAAACTTTTTCCCCCCAACCAACCAACCAACCAACCAACCAATCAATCAATCAATCAGTCAGTCAAATCAATAAATACTGGCCCTAAACCTTTGAACGGTAATGTACCTGCTAAAAATAAATAATTCTAAGATTGTTTGTTAAGTTTGTTGCCAACCTGAACAGCTGAAAAGAGTCCAAATCCTTTATAAAACCAGCCTACAGACTGACCTGATCAATACAGAAGGTGAGCTAACACCAGAAAACGTAGACCTTTTATTTCAACAGGGATACTAGGCACATTCCTATGAGGGTTCTGTTTTAAATTATTTATTATTATTATTATTATTATACTCTATTCACTTCTAAAAATAAAGGTTAATTTTTTTTCAGTGATGCCATAGAAGAACCATTTTCCTCCAAAGTACCTTTCAGTGTTGCTGAATCAATGTCAGAAAATTACTGAATGACAGATAATTTAATACGCATACACACACACGGGACTCTCCATAGACGTAATGGTTTTTATACTGTACAAACTGTATATTTTCTCCCCTTGCACTAACCCTACCCCTAAACCTACCCATCACTCAAAACTTCCTGCATTTTTACATTTTCAAATAAACTCATTCTGTATGATTTATAAGCTGGTTTCCTCATGGGGACCTCAATTTAAGTCACCCTGGTGACACAAGTCCCCATGAGTCTGTGTGCATTCAGGTTGAAGTCCCCACCGGGATAGAAAAGCATGAACACACACACACACACACACACGTGTGTGTACTGCATTTGCTTTAGCTAACCTGCATCAAATATCAAAATATCAGAGACTTCCTTGCATCAGCTCATAAATATAGAACTTTTAGCCAGAGTTTAACGAGGGACCACTTCTACAGACAGAGGAGAATTTAACAGGCTTATCTGAGGGAGTGTCAAATGGGTCTACGCTACATCTGTAAGCTATTTTTGAAACAAGAGACAATCCTTACTTTGGGATACAACATCTAGAAACAAAGTCACTCATCAGAATATGAAGGGTCAGCAGAACACCACAATGCAGATCTATATTGTGCATTACAAATAGTAAGTAAAACTCCACATTAGAACTGAAGTTATTCACAGCTATGCACCTGGAAACTGCAATTTTAACTTTAAATTTTAACAACAGCTACCTCTGTTTGTATGATTTCATCGGTGGTGTCGGGTAAAATTTTGCAGAGATGGGGGCAAAACAGCTGGTTGTGACAGACCATTAAATTCAGATTTTAAAAGAAAGAAAACCAAAAAACAGATGTTTACAACCCAGGCTTACTGAATGTGCCCATGGCGACATTTCTGCAAAATGATATTACGTTGTTAATTAACTCACTCCCCGCCATTGACAAGATTTTTCACCATATTTGACACAACGCTTACCACATCATCGACTTTCCAAGCTTTCACTGTTTTAGGGGACGTCTCTGATCAAAAAACAAGCGAATACGAATATCTGCGTAAACCAGAAGGTGTGCACATGCAAGCTAACGTGATCGTCAAACATTCAACAGCACATAAATCTAAATTGCCTAACGTTACTGAATGAAATGTCAAACCTACAAATAGGTTTATGGCTGAACGAGCTTTGAGGGTGTTGATGGAATTGATCTACTCAATCTAATGTTTTGATCATGGTTCTGAATCCGATCTGGATGAAAACTTTGAAAACATGATTTTCTCAGTTTTTTGTTCGAAATGTTGTTGTTTCATTTTTTAATGAAACTTAACCACATTCAAGTGTTGATAAAAAAAAAACAAAAAAAAAGAATCAATGAAGCTAAAATGAAATGGGTTTTTTATGTTTAAAAGCAAAGCCTCTGTTCTTTCTTTTGATATATTGAATGTTTACATATTAATACCACAAAATATTCTGGGGGCCATGAAAGTTTTGTGAATATGATCAAAAATGCTGGCGTTGAATGGAAACTTTTTTTTAGAAAACTCTGGCAGGGAAAGAGTTAAGTATGTTACATTTCGCAACAATAAAATGTTCAGTGAGTGGCACTGAAAGCATGCTCAATTTAAACCAAAACAGATTCATTACATCGGTTGTTATAAGTATTGGCGCAGTTCAGAAATGAAACATCCGGTGAGTCGTACTAAAAAGTTCACGCTCAAGTTTGAAAAATAACACCACCTACACTAAAGTCTAGTGTTAACAAAAGAAAATGTGAGATAAAAACATATTTGCTGAAGCATCCATGCCATTTTAGCTTGCTTCTACAATTCTTTAATCTTTCACGGGTCTCATATCCAAGCGCTCCGCATCACAATTGCAGTGTTGTATCAGGTGAGCTGCTGAGCAAGTTTACAATGTCAGAAACCCATATAGAGCTAATTATGCGAAACAAACGTAAATGTATTAGTTTACAAATCTTGGTGAGAGTGTATTGAGGTCACAACATAGTATTATACTAACCCTTCCTATTTCCAACTGCTCAAAATAATGATCCTTCTCTATTATCAAACAGGTAAAGAACTATCTTCTATTATCAATGACTGAGCACATCATTGAAAGTTGGTGTCCCCAAAATAGGAGAAAAGATACATTTTAGGTGAGTCTGAACCTTTTAAATGGTTTGTTAACTAATGCAGCTCAATTCAAACAATTAGCCAACACTTGAAAAATAGATAGATAATTAAAATGAGCAAATATAACACAACTCTTGAATATTTTTTTCCATTGTCATTTGGACTCATGTTCAATCCACTTAAATGTCTAACATAAAAGTTAACAATCTTTTTTTGTGTGTGTTGGGACTATAAAAATAATTTCTGTTGCATTAACTGAAACTGGGCATTAGATTTATATTTCCTTTGCATGGTGAACCTGGATCAACATTTCAATCAACCAATCAGATTTGAGGGACAAGTTTACAGTTGATGTCAAGTTTAGGCTTACAATCAGGGTTAGGTGCTTCTACATCAGTGTTATTCATCATTCCCCTCTGATTTTAGGGATAACTTATGGGTAGGTTTAGGTTTAAGGGTAGTGATAGGGTTAGGACTACACTTTCGGTCAGGAATGTTGTTCCAGGATCAACAAAATATGTAGATACAGGAACATGTCGTACTTGGCAAAATCACAGTGACCCATTTGCACAGCGTTACTGCTCTTCAGCACAGTGATAACCCCAAAAACTTCAACATAACTCCAGAAACAAATTCAAATGTCCAACATTACTAAACATTAAGCACTAACAGCTCTTTCCCTTTACTCAAAAAACCCACAGAACTCTGTGGCGCCAATTTGACCAGAGACAGCACTGACGGGATTAGTGAAAATGAGTAAAAAAAGGTAAAAAAAGGTATATTAGGTACTAATCTACAAAGTCAAAATAAAACTATCTATTTACATGCATGACACATGGCCATTTACCACCACCATTTAACTTTAATAAAAATATATAGGGTACAATGGGGCTAAAGGCTCCACAGGGTAAAAGGCTCCTTTGATTTTATTTTCCTCTAAATCACTAGATGGCACAAAAACTTGGCGCAGCACTTTCCAAAACATCCGCTTTTCAGGATGCACGTGGAAATTTGTCTGATCCTTGACACGATCGCGGACAGCAGCACAATTGATTCTGTGCTAATTTGATCTAATATTTGATTTTTTTTTTTTTTTTAAATGTTGTAGATTTAAGTAGCAAATGAGAATCACTAAAATTAATGTTTATATTTTGAGACAAAGGTCTTTTCAGTTTTGTTCAAGGTAATTAAAGCAACAGTTTTTCAATAACGGAAGAATATGTAAAAGTATGGTATTTTGGGGTAAAAAGCACATTTGCTGTTGGGACGAAAGACACAATAGTTAACATGATAATAAACAGCTGGATGACTTTTCCATTTGTTGACATGACATGGTTAGATTCAGATGGGAAATATCATATATTAAGTTGGGTGTCCACCTTAGAGATAATCAACATATTTATAATGAAACAATCCAATCATATTTAAAATATATTAGTCATATCATATGATAAAATATAATTTTATTGTTACTACTGTAAATCTATATTAAAGTATTATGGGATCTCCTTTAATGATTTCAGAATCTTTACTTTTAATATTAAATTTGTTTCCGTATTTTTTAAAATATATTTTTATATTAACATATTTTAATGACAGTATATTTATTGAACAAAAAGGAATTATTTTATTTATCAAAATAACCAGAAAATAGTACAAACTTTGCTAAAGTGATCGTTTTGAACAAGTATTAACTTACTAAAGTATTTGTATCATTACTGTGTGCCTTTTGCCCCGTGCTGGTGAGCCCCCCTCAACACCTCAAACATTTATAAGATTTTTAAACAAAATGAACCACTTTTATGATTTATTTTCACACAAAATCTGTTGCTCCGTCAATGTTCAATACAAATTTTTTTTTTTTTTTTTCTGCAATCACACACTATGGGAGGAGTAAAAAGCAAAGTTTGTGCCTTTAGCCCCGTTGTGCCCTACAAGTAAATATTTTATGTCCAAGGGGTTCGACTAACAAAAACAGTATGATGACATATCATCAGTGTGAATATCAGCTTCCATGTTCCTTTTTTTATTTCTAATGCTTGAGCAAGGGCTCTGGTATATACGTAACTGCCTATGGGCGACCCTCCCCAACCGGGTACGAAGCATATGTACATTGTACACTGTAAAAGACCAAATCCTGGGGGATTTCCTGTCACAGCCGTGCTGCACAAGCACCAGTCTCTACCGCCCACATCCTCAATAGATTTTAGCACAGCACCATTGATGCAGTCCATAACTCTTTCCCCCCCTCCAGGTCCTGCGGGTGGGAGAACCAGGCCCTGCTCTTATCTGAGGCTGCCAGACATCAACCTACCACGAGCATCCCACGCACAGCCTCCAGACATGCCTCGGCATGAAGGGATGGCACCCATATCACAACCGCTGAGAGAGAGAGAGTAAAAGCCCGTTGCCTGAGAGGGTTTGAAAATGACAAAATAAATCCTACTTTGCCACTCAATGGAAGAACCCGGTTCTGTAGGAGGAAGAGAGGTTGGTCCACCCCCTGCCTTTTGGCTAATCTAATGTGGAGAAATGGCATAAAGCCCCCTCATGCTTTGAGAGAGCACGGCACAGCACGTTCTTAAGTGCTGTGATTTATGGCTGTCACTCGAACTCAACAGTTTCTCTATATCGACGGTAAAGATGCAGATTTAAGGAGACCTAAGAGCTCCATCCATCATTCTCTATACCTCACTAACATATAACACCTCTGGCAAGACACAACTCACAAGAGGCTTTGACTCAAAAAATGAAGGCGAAAGAGCCGTGGGGAAGCCATAAACCGACACATATTCTGTGTATATTCTATATTTAACCGTAAACGCTTCTAGATATGTTGTTCTGTTCTGAAATGTCAGAACGCAAGGCATTGTTTTCTCAGCATTTTCATAAGTGATGCTTATCTTTTTACAATATTTTTCAGTATTTATTTATTTATATGTATATGTATTTATTCAGTGCAATACAATTCATGCATACATTCATGTATACAATACAATACAACACATTTATTATGAGTGTGTTTTTAATTTTTAAATGAAAATTCATTTAGAATTTTTTTCTGGGGTGCATAAAGTAACAAATGTCAGGTTTACACAACTGTATTGATATCATAATAAAATTAAGATAAACAGCTTAATTAAAAGAATGAAATTCTCGAAAAGAAAACATTAACCTCTTATGTTCCAGGTCAATTTTTCCCAAACACATTTTTGAGTTGTCGGAAATACTGGTTAACCTATGTTTTTCTTAAAACTTATGTGACTATTTCTTAGTTAGGGTCATAAATGCCTGGAAAGTTTCGACTCTCTGAGGTGTTGCAGAATGTCTGTACAAACTTTCTATTATTAATTTAACCTGCAAATTTCATGAACCTAAAGAAATGGGTATTTGTATATGTAGTCTGTTATGTCAGCTTTTCAACAACCCTCTAAGGGAATTTACATTTATGTATTTGGCAGATGCTTTTATTCAAAGAAATGTTTGTTGTTTATGTAAGTCTAAATTTTTAACCCAGTTTATGCATATGGATTTTGCTGGAAAGTGAACCCATGATATTGTCCTCTACTGTTTGAGTATATTGTGCGTATCCAACTTACGAAGAAAGTGTAACACCTCTCGCAGTTCAAAACGCTTACACTACGTCCAATGTCATGTCGCGACAGTTACGCTTTCTTCGTAAGTTGAATACGGAAGGCGGTTCGTATTTTACTTTATAACATATTAAATATGGATATTTTTCTTACAAAACCCATCGATTCGCTTCAGAAGGCCTTTATTAACCCCCCGGAGCCGTGTGGAGCACTTTAATAAAGGATGGATGCACTTTTTTGGGCTTCAAATTTTGGGCTGCCATTCACTGCCATTATAAAGCTTGGAAGAGCCAGGACATTTTTTAATATAACACCGATTGTATTCGTCTGAAAGAAGAATGTCATATACACCTAGGATGGCTTGAGGGTGATTAAATCATGGGGTAATTTTAATTTTTGGGTGAACTATCCCTTTAACAAAATAATTGAAAGCGCATTTGGATGAGCTCCTCTTTGCAAGCTCACATAACTGAATTTTCCAAACTATTTCTTTTCAAATCTGCCAAGCCATCCCAAAATCCCTTTCTCCACAGCCAGCCCGCTGTGCATTCCTCCTAGTTCCACTATCATTCTACTAGAAAAGCTAATTAACAACTGCCAGAACACCCTTTCAAACATATGAAGCTGAGAAAGAAAGAGATGATATAGAGGAATACGGATGAAAGAAACCAAAGTGGGTAAAAAAGAGAGAAGAAAATGTAAGACTGCAGAGATGTTTATTGGTAAAAGATATAGCATCAAACTAAAAGCTTTGCTTTTTTTGACTTCAGGCAGGAACTACCAGGAGAGAGAAGCGAATCGCAGTCCCCTCTGTATGGAAGATTCCCTAGCACTTCGTTGAGACAATCACAAATGAGATGCTTTCAACCAAAGGTCTCAGCCCCCTGCTCCATAATTGAGGCTGTGCAGCACAAACAAAACACGTTTGGCATCTACAGCAGCTGCACTTGTTGTTCATTTGCGAGCCCCATGTAGTTATGTCGCAGAATCTGTTTGTTTATGCAAAGATAGGCAGACCCATGGGAAGGATGTTATATAATTAACACTGCAGATGCTTGAAGACACAGAATCCAGTAATAAGGGACAAACAATCCATAGATTTGCATGTTGTGCTGTGCGTGGTTTTAATAATAAACAAGATCGTAAGCAAGACCGTCAACAATGCGGTAAACAATGTTGGTTCATTCTAGATTCAAGGACTAATTTCTCACATGCTACAGTAGCAAATACTCAGGAATGCAGATGGCCTCAATATAATGACTGCCACGCTAACCTGCCAAACCTTGATCTCTGAATCCATGAGATAATTCACTTCCTCACTGAAATCAATGTCTCTGACTATTTCCTCATCCACTGAATCACTGGTTATTATGTCTCTCTCAAACTCAGAATCATTTCTAATTTACTTTTACATTTTGAAAACAAATGTTAAAACTGCAACTTAGTAAGGTTATTGAAACTTGGCCTAACCATGGACTGTTTTAAAACAGTCCACAGAGTCATATAAACAGTCGGGATATAACGGTACACAGAAGCCACGGGTCGGTACAAAAGGAAAATGCAACAAATCCCCAATGCTAGGTTTCTTTTCATTTTTTTTGAACAGACAGTAGTGCATATTACAGTTTGTTCCACCTAATGGCATTTAGCTGGTGCAGTACAGCCTCCTTTAGTGTATTAAGCAGAAAACAGAAGGCACACTTGCATAGGTCATTTGTTTTTTTGTAGGGCTGATAAAAAAAAAAAAAAAGGTATTTGGTCACAATGAGCTACAAAAAAAAGCATCTCTTATGATATAAAAGTACAAAATAAATAGAATGATGAAAAATAAAAATTGTGCAGAGATTCGTTTTTGCACCTTTCTTTGCGCGTGAGAGTTCATTAACATGCGGTGACAATGGCGGATGCACAAAGTTCAACATTACGCTTTTTCAAGATATCACGGAAAGATGAGCGAGTAGGGGGAAAAGTGCCATCTACATTTAAGCCTACTTCACCTTTCCACGAGGGAACAGCGAGTGCCAACTGATTTTGTCCATAGACTGTAAAAAAAAGTTGGACGACGCACCTTCACTCTCTTCGATTGTAGAAGCCGCCCATTTAATACAATTTCAAATTGATAAAACACTGTTGATTTTGTTTTATCTGGCTTTTATTGAATCCATTTTGTCCTTTTCTTTGGTGTCCTGGTTTTTATCTTCAAAGAGCCGGAACTCTATTAACCAAATTGTGAAATGGTCCAGTAGGCTGATTGGGGAGCCGCTACTTAACCCTGCTTTACTGTATACCAGGCAGGTACAGCGAATGGGTGTTTCAATCTTAAATGACAGGCATCATCCCTTGTATTATGAGTTCCAGCATCTTCCGTCTAATCGACGGTTTAGAGTACCACAATGTACAACAAAACGGTGTAAGAACAGCTTTGTCCCTGTAGTGATTAATCATATGAACAGTAATAAGATGAAGTAATGGGTTTATTATAATGCTTTAGTGTTGTTTTTGTGTTGTCTATTGTATTGTCTATGATATGTATGAGAAACAGCCTGAACTTGTTCACTAAAAACTAATTTACCAACAGGTATAAAATAAAGAATCTAATCTAACCTAACAAATGTCCCAATATAGCACTGCACTGATTCAGGACCTGAGTCTGCGCAGTAGTGAGTATGAAGAGGAGCTGCGGTATCAAGTCCCCGCCCACAATCGGTTAGCACAGTTTACAGCAGAGCAACACATTATGTCGGTGTGAAATAAACAGTTGTAGAAAATGTAGAAATTAAAGTTAAAGCCCTAATCTCCTCCCGAAAAAGTCAGTGACTACTTTGCTCAGAGAAGCTGTCAATCATGACGTCACACTCCCGTTTTTATAGCTTGAACTTACATCAGTGTGATAAAAACTACCTAAAATGACAGAAACTATCTTTGGGAAAAAAATATTTGAAGTGTAATTTGATTATTTAGTTTGTCTCACGTCTCATTACATTACATAGAGAGGGCGGGGTTTATGAGCTATACTGGGACCAGCCACCTGGAGGCGATCAAAACGTTTTGGCTTCACTTTTCAGGACTTGTGTGGCACACTTGGTTGTCTCTCATTATAACAGCGGAAACAACTTAAAATACTCCATTTATGGTCATACAGATACGAGTAAGACATTGTTCGAAACTAAAGGCTCTATTTTTATTTGTGACACTCACAATAAAAACAAAACTTTTGTAAAATAAAGAAAACATTGTTTCAAACTTTCTGCCGTCCCGGTTTCCTTTCCATGAAGTTTGTGGAGCGTGTTACAAAAATGAATCGAAACTCATCATATAGGCTACTAGCATGTTCTTGTGTCTTGGGTGCTTCTCATTTCTTATTTGTGCATCCTCGTTTACTTCCTTTCCTCGCATCTTAACTCCAGCCCCTTAGGATGCGAGGGAAGGATATTCCTCACTCATGACTCCCTAGGAAGCTTCATCGCGCTGCAGTTGACCTATCGGTAAGCCCCTCCCCCCTTGAACGCAGATGAGCCAATGGCAGGTCAGTATCAGTTGCACAGGGACCAGAACTCGGACATCTTTAGGTTTCAGCGCCATAGAGAAACACTGGAAGATCCGAAGCTCTCATCGTTTTGATGGTGTTTATGCTACAAAATGGTAAAATGATGTGCCTGGGGTGTTGTAACACTGATTCCAGGTATCCTGAGAGGATTTTCCGCTTGTCATACTCTCATTAAGTTACGATTAAAGTTAGAGAGTCCATGCTAACGTAAAAAGCTAAATAGCTAACTGTTCTCACGTCATGTACAGTGTAAGTCAAAAACACATAAACTAAGGTCTACATTTCAGTGCCTCTCCGTACTAAACTGGTTAAATGTAAATGAATTTAATCTTACCCTGCGGCACATGAACAGTGTTGATCCTGGATGTTGTCATCTGCGATCACGACAACCGTAACATGAGGCTTCTTGCGCTTGCATTGTGATCTGTAAACCCTCGCTTCCAAATTAATCTTGTTACCCCCCATATTTATTTTAAAATCTTTTATATATCCCTCCATGGCATATTTAAGTCCCACCTGAATACTCCTCGACGAGAAGTGGTCCTTCTGTGTCCAAAAACATCTTGGGATAAGGTTTTCACACTGACTGCTGTCATTGTAAGACAGTTAGCAACTCCGTTTGTATGTCTGAGTTAGCAACAGTAACTAAGGGAGGCGGGGCTTACCAGTAGGTCAGTTAGAGAATTGAGACGTCAAGATGGCTAAATTCGATCGGTTTACGGATCACGGGCCTGAGGATGCAGGAACGAGGAAACGTGGAAGCATCGATTTGAGTATTGAGAAGCACCCCTTTTTCCTGTTGTGGCAGTTAGCAAACAGCATTGCATTAACATGCGCCCCCTTCTGGATTGGAGTGTGGATTGCATGTGACTGACTGTATTCGTGATGGTTCAGAGACGAAATACATGTACAATTACACCCCTAATCAATACAGTTGTAATAAGTTTTAAGTGTAATAACTTTTGTTGTAAAAAGTGATACTACTACTACTACTAATAATAATAATAATAATAATAATAATAATAATTTGGGAAAATAGTACTATAATTCTTTAATTATAAAAAAAATAATAATAAACAAATCAAGAGATTATCTAACGATCACTGCCAAACAATGTCCTGATTAATTATCATGGGCATCATTGCACATACATTTTATTCCATTAAACCACACTTCAGTAACAACTGCAGGGAAACTATGATGCAAAAAACATCATATGTAAAATGTAACCTCATTATATAGGTCATAGTATGAACACCCCTATGCCATTTGTACAAAGCCCTCATACTCTGGTAGTTAAGTATCAAAAATAGTAGGCTTAAGTAGGCCTATGTTCTGTGAAGATGTTACATGAATATATTCATAGAGAGCATTGTGCATAGAGGAATACTATAAAAGGCTGACACACCAAATGCAGAAGCCGACGTGCCCTGTTTTCAGCAGAAAGGAAAACTTTAGTCTCTAACTCTTGCATGTAGCCGCAAGTAACCCCTGTTTTATTGGAGCTCAGTTTAAGCAAACAAAGGTTCTCGCAAAGACACTGGGCGGCAACCGTGGCATTTCTGGTGCATTAGTTTCACACTGATGCTTTTGTCACACTGATTCCCCGGGATAGAAAACTTATGCAGCTTTCAGTAGATCAATGCTGCTGCTCCTCCTGGGGAATTTTTGCATTGTGTGCACTGCTGTGGAAAAAAAAACAAAAAACAAAACATAAAAAACATGAGTGGTGGCCTACTTTTGTGATTGTTCTTTCCCGAGTTGTTTAACTGATGAGTGCTTTATTGGAGAGGAATTAAAATGGAGGGAATTGTTTTCTCTGTGAATGATTAATTACCACGGAAATAATTATCCCACAAAAAACAGAGCAATCTCGAAGTAATAAAAGACAATACCCTGTTGAGGTATGACTAAGGACTTTTAGGATTAGTCAATTTGCAGAGTCAGAGTCTTAATTGTAGGTGGTAGAAAAAAATACAGATGATAAAGACTAATAAAGAAAAAAAAAAAACTATTACAAAACAAAATGTATGTCTTTGCATTTTGTTATTATTATTATTATACGTTTTGATATATTATATACACTGCCCTACCAAAAATAAAGTCGCTGTTTAGATTTAAAGGGATAGTGAAATGAAAATTAATGAAAATTACCCCATGATTTACTCACCCTCAAGCCATCCTAGGTGTATTTGACTTTCTTCTTTCAGACGAATACAATCGGAGTTATATTAAAAAATGTCCTGGCTCTTCCAAGCTTTATAATGGCAGTGAATGGCAGCCCAAAATTTGAAGACCAAAAAAGTGCATCCATCCATTATTAAAGTGCTCCACACGGCTTTGGGGGGTTAATAAAGGCCTTCTGAAGCGAATCGATGGGTTTGTGTAAGAAAAATATCCATATTTAACGATTCGCTTCAGAAGGCCTTTATTAACCCCCTGGAGCCGTGTGGAGTACTTTTATAATGGATGGATGCACAATTTTGAGCTGCCATTCACTGCCATTATAAAGCTTGGAAGAGCCAGGACATTTTTTAATATAACTCTGATTGTATTCGTCTGAAAGAAGAATGTCATATACACCTGGGATGGCTTGAGGGTGAGTAAATCATGGAGTAATTTTCATTTTTGGGTGAACTATCCCTTTAAATTCTTAAATGGATGTGCTGGAGGGGACTTTACAGAGTGCTGGACTCTTGCATTGTCAATACAAGATCTTGACCCAAAATTGATGCACCTTTTGATAGAAAATAACATCACAACATTTATTTCCATCTACACACTCCATCAATTATGGTTAGAAGAACTGTTGCCAAACATATACCATGCTTATTATTATGTATCTGAAGTCCATTAATGTTTCAATTCAACTTCGGAATCCCGTATGTTGCAACACTGCAACATTATTCAGTTGAAGAAGAAAGAAAAAAGTAAACAATGAAAATGATTTAATGTGTAATTATATTATATAAGATGAAAGATGAAAATGATCTGTGATTAACACCTAATTACAACAGTGTCTCTTTTGTAATGGTAGATAAAGTCTACTAATCGTCTAATCCTCTTGGTTGCTATAAGACTAATGCTACAGTATACATTTAAACACACTTGTGTTCACTTAATGTAATTGTGTGTATAACAAGTACCAATCAGAGAATACTTATAGACAAATGGGCACACTAGTTATTGTACACTATGTCCCAGTCTTAAGTACAGGCATACTGAGTTGTAGTTCTGCTCTCTGCTTGTTTTATTTACGAGGATGACTTCTCTACATCCTTCTCCATTCCTCTAGTGAATGTGGATGAGCCTTGTATATGAAATATGAATGCAAATCTTGAAATGGTCACCACTGGGGCCCTAACACAACAGCATGAGCATAGCAAACTCCAAATTGATAACACAACAATATCACAACAGCGTTACTAGAAGCTAATAGAATATTTCTGCACTGTAAAAAACTAGAATTTGTATTTATTGACATGCAACTGATGTAATTTGCCAAGACTTTAACGTCAGAACAGAACCATAAAATCTTGACAGGGACAATCCTGCCCCTGCCCATGAGAAACCTGGGGTTAAGTGCCTTGCTCAAGGCCACTTTTGTGATGGTTCCTGTCTCACTTCCACAGGGATTTGCAAGGGGTCAGTTTAAGAAAAGGAGCAGCTGGATTCCTGAAAGGGATTTGCCTGCAGTAATATGACTTTGAACAGAGAAGTACAGATCGCAAGTCAAGGAATATACAGTAGCTAATGAGGGTGAGCTTATAAAAGGTTTTGTAAACACACTAAAAACAAAAAGGTACTGAATTGTTTGAATGGTTGGAGCATTTGCCAGTGTTCCTGAGACGTCAACTGCACTCCACAATGCTAGGTGATGTGTACTGGTATTTATATGGAGAGGTCATTCAGGTTGACCGGTTCTGGAGTCTTGTGTCAGTCTACTACTAGCTGGTGCTATGAGCCACTAGGATCTTTCTTATTCTACTCTGAGCTTTTCTGATATGCAGTATTTGCATGTGCATTCATTATTCACCATGTTTGACAAGAGTTTCCATGTTAGTTTTAACACACCTTGGGTGTGTTTCCAAAAAGCAGAGACTGTTGTCGCAAGTTCTGTTATTCCCAACATCGTTCAATTATTCTTTGTTTCCGACAACCACAGTTCCAACTACCATGAACTAACATGATTAGGTGATTTTTAGTGTGATTTTGTTTCACAGAGCCAAGATATGCTGTTGTTTTAATGTTAGCTATAGTAACAGCACAGTTTTGAGTGTCGTTGTTTGTCTGGAGCTGCTGGCGACTAACAACCAACTCTTGCTTGTTTATACTCTTGTGTACTGTATGTACATTTTTGGTTCTTCCTTGTCATTCATTTGCCATCTTCGCTTTATTTTACATGAAACATTATTTTGCTTCACTACAGCTATGATAAACAGACATCCACTAGTCAGTTGTGACTAGCTAAATAATTTCTCCAACAGTGATTAAGCAGTGAGTTACATTGTTGCACATGAAACACACATCTGGTTGGAAGCCTACTACAAGTTAGCTAGGTTGGTTTGTTTCTTTAACCAGTAAATATGGACCATCTAGGTCTATGACAGTTTATGCTAGTTTGGTGTCTAGTCTAGACCAACACAGTCAGTATCCGCATTTCCACTGTCGGGCCAAAAGCGGGCGTGCTAGTGTGTGCCAGGGCCAGTCATGTTTCCACTGTCACTTCCGGGGCTTGATCGGGCCTTGTCGGGGCTTCCTTGGGGCCAGCGGCCAGGGTTTTTTGGCGCACTGAATACCTTGGTCCAAAGCGGGCCAGCTTGGGCTTGAGGAGTGGTTGAGGAGGGGTAATAATTTTAGCTCAAAACTCACTTTCAGACAGCAGCGAGTGTTTGAAATAACTTTTGTTTGTGATCCGATGTGGATTCTGATCACCTTATAAGGCAGACATATTTAAATGCGATTCAAAAGACTATGCGTGCTAACCGTTACTATAGTACACATGGTAAATACGACCACTTGAAGAAATCAGACAAATCATATAGGCTATCACAATCCTGTATTTATTTTATCTGTCAGTATGTCTCGTGTCTTTATACCAGACTGTCTGATATCCATATTTAGCTCTGCATATGTCATAAAATAAAGCAACTCCGGTATTTCGGGAGCTTCCTCTGTTTCTCTGACTGAAAATATAACTGTTTTGGGACTGTCACTGGAGAGGGTGCTAAAGCTTCTCAGGTCTTATTTTTGGTGGAAAATTTGTAGAAATGATTGTTCTTTCTAAATGTGATGTAAACATACTGTCCTGTGACTACAAATAAAGAGAAACAGACGCGACTGAATAAGTATGTGTGTCCTTTTTCTTTTGTGAAACAATGGTACCACTTTATTTCTGTGTGACTAATGTGCAGTCTTGACACAAATTAATTCATTATGACCAATGTATCATTTATTATTGTAAAACTGTGGTAAAACATCGATGATTGGGTTTTAAATCTTTAAGTAAACAACAAAAAAGCCATCAAACGGCCACTTTTATCATGTTCATTTTGCTATCTATCTAGTTTCCAGTGATTTCTTTCTGATAGTTTTCTGATAAAACTTCCATTTGTTGGTGAAATGATGGGTTTGTGTGACATTGTTAGAGGCGTGTTATGGGCGGGTTTTAGTGAAGCACTGCGGAGCTTCTGGCCCCGACGGTGGAAACACAGTGTGGTTTTGGGCTCGGTGCTACAGGTCCGAGGTTATTAGCCCAGCTCGGCCCATTGAAAACCCTGGCTCACACTGGCCCAACCGTGGAAAAACTGCTATTGTGTTCACTAGCAAAAAGTAGGGTAGTGATACTCATTGCAGCATGATCTTTCTGATGAAGCTGGTTGATCAAAATGGTCTAACTAGTCAAGATGAAGCAGCACTAATAATGTGGTATTGATTTAAGCAGGCCAGTTTTTGTGGTTGAGCATGGGGATAAACCAGAACACTAGCATCCAATGCTGAAAACCGACATCAAAAACACAGGTAAGTATAGTAACTTAAAGTAAGGACTATTTTTATGTGTTAAGTTTGTATGCGTACATGTATTTTTCAAGCATTGTTTAGTTTAAGCTGTTGCTGGGTCTGCTGAGGGTTTCTCGTGGTATACGGCCGCCTTAACTCTGAATCATTCTTTGGAGAACAATGCATTTATTCTTTTGGCCTCTGATTCTTTAGCACATTTCCAAATCTCTAGTGCAGTCTTAGGTTAGGGTTGGTCAGCTATAAATATGCCATTGAGTTTTTTAGTAGCCAGGTGCTATCCATTTACAATAACCTTATGTTTCTCTACAGCTCCCAGATGTATGCATTTTAGCTTCTTTTAGTGGATTTGCTGAACTGATAAATATGTATACCATAAGTTTCTTTGGATAAAAGTGTCTGTCAAATGTAAAATTGTATTCACAGTCAGTGGTAAATGTAGCCAATATGCAGCTGTTTTCACTGCACTGAGAATTGAAGGTAAATACGTGCACAATACGCTCATACTAAAACTCAAGCCTTGCAATGTGCTGATTCTGCCATTCATTCTCAAAGGTTTCCACATGTGCATGCGCTCATAGTCCATGATTGTTTAACCAGTCAAAGACATAGTTGATCAAATGCAGGTGAAGGTAAAGAAACAATGCCTGCCTTCTCAGAAATATACTTAAAATTGCACTTAAGTACACTGCGTTCCAAATTATTATGCAAATTGGATGTAAGTGTCATAAACATAACATTTTTTGTTTTTCAAATAAACTCATGGATGGTATTGTGTCTCAGGGCTCTTTGGATCACTGAAATGAATCTCAGACACCTGTGATAATTATTTTGCCAGATGAGCCCAATTAAAGGAAAAGTACTTAAGAAGGAAGTTCCACATTATTAAGCAGGCCACAGGTTTCAAGCAATATGGGAAAGAAAAAGGATCTCTCTGCTGCCGAAAAGCTTCAAATAGTGCAGTGCCTTGGACAAGGTATGAAAACATTAGATATTTCACGACAACTTAAGCATGATCATCGTACTGTGAAGAGATTTGTGGCTGATTCAGAGCACAGACGGGTTCGTGCAGATAAAGACAGAATGAGGAAGGTTTCTGCCAGACAAATTCATCGGATTAAGAGAGCAGCTTCTAAAATTCCATTACAAAGCAGCAAACAGGTATTTGAAGCTGCTGGTGCCTCTGGAGTCCCGCGAACCTCAAGGTGTAGGATCCTCCAGAGGCTTGCAGTTGTGCATAAACCTACTATTCGGCCACCCCTAACCAAAGCTCACAAGCAGAAACAGTTGCAGTGGGCCCAGACATACATGAAGACTAATTTTCAAACAGTCTTGTTTACTGATGAGTGTCGTGCAACCCTGGATGGTCCAGATGGATGGAGTAGTGGATGGTTGGTGGATGGCCACCATGTCCAAACAAGGCTGCGACGTCAACAAGGAGGTGGTGGAGTCATGTTTTGGGCTGGAATCATGGGGAGAGAGCTGGTAGGCCCCTTTAGGGTCCTACCTGAAGGTGTGAAATGACCTCGGCAAAGTATGTAGAGTTTCTGACTGACCACTTTCTTCCATGGTACAAAAAGAAGAACCGTGCCTTCCATAGCAAAATCATCTTCATGCATGACAATGCACCATCTCATGCTGCAAAGAATACCTCTGTGTCATTGGCTGCTATGGGCATAAAAGATGAGAAACTCATGGTGTGGCCACCATCCTCCCCTGACCTCAACCCTATTGAGAACCTTTGGAGCATCCTCAAGCAAAAGATCTATGAGGGTGGGAGGCAGTTTGCATCAAAACAGCAGCTCTGGGAGGCTATTCTGACATCCTGCAAACAAATTCAAGCAGAAACTCTCCAAAAACTCAAGTTCAATGGATGCAAGAATTGTGAAGGTGATATCAAAGAAGGGGTCCTATGTTAAGATGTAACTTGCCCTGTTAGGATGTTTTTGATTGAAATAGCTTTTGATTTCAGTAAATATGACCACCTAATGCTGCAAATTAAGCAAAAGCCCGTTTTCAGTTCTTTACAACCTATGAAATGCTTTACCTCTGTTGTGCATAATAATTTGGAACAGTGCATTTTCAGTTTTATATTTTTGAAATAAATACAGTTATCATTAGGAGGTTTGTTCAATAAAATTCAAATTATACCCTAATGGTTGATGACTTTTTATTTATGCTGACTGTCATTTGTATTGACTAATTATGAAAATCAGAGAAATATATTTTTCCATAATTTGGAACGCGGTGTATACTTGACATATACTGCCAGAAAGGTCCAAGTATATTATTTGGACTATACTTGTACTCAATCTTTTGATCGAGATATACCTAAAAGTATAATTAAGTATACTTGGCTTTTAGTTGTTTTTACTCTTAATTGTGAGTGGCCTATTAAATACTTTTTTCATATACTTTTACATATCAGTTTAGTTGGTTAAGGCAGCTCAAATCATATTCAGCAACACACCAAAGTATGCAAGTCAGAAAGGACATAAAGAAGTTCCTCAAATTCGAATTCAATGTCCAAAGATCTTTTCATCTTCAAAAGAATAAGAATTGGTTGAATTGTTGTCTGCATTACACTTTGTCAGGATATACACACTGGACAAGGTTAATGAAGATCCAAACACACACTTTATTTGGGAACACAGGGCAGAGAATGGGGTGTAGCAGATGCACTTGTATCACGGTGAGAGATGATAGATGAATAACAGTCTTGATGGTTGTCTTACAGAGGAAATATGGAGATGGAGAAACGGATACCTCAGCAGCCGGGATGAAAGGTGAGTAACAAAAGCCAACACTCTGGGATGAAGTCGCAAGGAGACAGGAACACACTCTGGGAAAACCAAGGAGATAAGGTAAGTGAGTCTTTCCTAGAGCAAGGCCAGACAAGGACTGAAGGTGAGCTGTGTGAATATATAGTGTGCTGCTGATGAGGTGATTGATGACAGGTGTGGGTGATCCGAACTCTGGTGATTGTGATCGCTGTGTGGTGGAAGTGAGAGAGCCTGGCTGATCTGTGACACACTTCTAATTGGTTGACCTTTATACAGTAATAAAACTGAATGTCTTTGTCAAAATCCTGGAAGAAAAAGTAAAGCACACAGACATCAAATAGATGTCATTTTAAAGGGACTAAATTAAGAGCGGAAAAATAATAGTATATTTTTTGATGTGTGCATTTTCAAGCTTCACCCTTAAAGGTGCAGTAAGCTATTTCCGAAAACCACTGTTGATATTTGAAATCAACCCAAACAAACACACCCTCCCTTCATTGCTCCACCCCCAAAATGCACAAACATGCAATGCAAGAGTAGATGTCTCTTTATCATAGCTGAAGCAAAGCAAAATAATGCTTCACGAAAAATAAAGCAAAGATGACGAACGAACAACAAGGAAGAAAACAAAATGAATCAAAACTGTGCTGTTACTATAGCTAACATTACAACAACAGCATATCTTTCTTCTGTGAAACAGCAAAACCAATGTTACTCACGTATTGAGCAGAAACAACTCAACCTCAGCGTCTGATTTCAGGCCTTCCCGCTTCGGTCTCTCTGGCACTGGAAAGCTTTTCTAATATTAACGTGGGTCCTAAAGCTCTTGCCTGATCATAACCCTTCTTTTTCCAGTGATATTCCTTCATCTCTTTCCATCTCTCTTTCTACAGTCTTTCTTCAAATCGCCCTCTCTCTCCTCCCCAATCATGAGTGGACCACCCCCTACTGCTGATTGGCTCACTCTCTCTCCTCCCCCATCATAAGTTGACACGATACTGCTGATTGGCTAAAAGAGGAGTAGCATCTGCCTGCAAACCCTGAGACTGCATTTTCAGGACCGCGTTTCTAGGACCGCAGTTCTAGGACCCTAGCAATGATTTAGTTGTTTATTTGATTAAGTTTAATTGATGTATTATCCTAACCAACCCCTAGCCCTAAAGCTACCCATTGATAACCCTGTTGAAATATTTAAACTAATTTAAGTAATTAAGTAATTTAAAATGGCCGTGCCTACTGTTTTGTTAAAAATAAGGTGGAAAAAGTTTGTATCCTAGAAATGCAGTCCTGAAACTGCAGCGGTCCTAAAAGTGCAGCCTCCGGTATTGCAGGCAGATAATATTGTAAAAGAGTGGTGTGGTGCTCGGACTGATCTACTTTCAACAGTGTTTCTCAGAAAATACTTATGGCACCTTTAAAGGAAAAGTGCAATTTGTGTCTTTTAGTTAATTTCTGTTAACTTTAAAGCTATATGATCATGTACTGGACCACACAAACTACTATACAGTCATCCTTAATGAAAACTGTGCCCACCCAGCCATTTCTATGTTCTTCAAAACTCAAAATCAAGAACTTTGTTCTCTGCTCACAAACTGAGCAACACATCTGTTCTGCTGACATGGTTTGTGCCTACACTTTGCCACAGAGAAGTGGAAGAATGTATTCTTGGAAAAATAAACATTAAAAGATTAGCTGTAAAGAACTACTGATTAAAGTGTTTAAATTTTTTTTAAATTTTTTTTTTTATAAGATCTAAAGGCATGTTGTAGGTATGTTGATACTTTTAAGAAACTCTGTGTTATTTTCCCTGATGGTTCATCTGTTGTCGTGAAGATAAATCTGTCATTGCATAAGTAAGACTTTTGTACTTTGGAGTGATGATGCAAACAGAGAAAAGCAAACAATTCCCAATTTAATTTGGTAAGTATACTCAAAACATAGACACAATGCTCTAGGGGTGTAAAAATATATGTGACATTGAATAACCCATTGTGAATCTTGTCATTAAAACAGATTGTAAAAGAACTGAAATAATATAACACCATCGATAACATCTCAGATTATGTAATAAAAATCCCCTGAACTGAAAGAACAGAGCAGTTATTTCAGTCGCGATGAATATTCAACAGACCTTTTCATGACAGTTGATGGGCACAAAAAAGTGAGGAAGTTACTGTCACATTTTCTCATGCTATGCTCACTTCAATAATGTGTCGTGTCACATTATTACCAACAAAACTACAACGGCAGAACACACAAACCGATGGAGAACAGTTTGCTAGCTTTTGTTCCTGCTATACAATAAATAGCAGGGAGACCAGGGACAATTTTTACATTTTCTTTAATAACTCACAGATTACAAATATCATCTTTTGGTATATAAACCATTTATATGTGCCAAAAGGGAATGCACCATCAATAGACCTATAAAAAGATTAGATTATAATTTTGAATATAATAGAAGACCTAGTGTGATAATAATAACCCCTGCAATATGGCAATAATTAGGAGCAATTTGTAAAAAAACTATTATAAGAGCACATCTCAAAGTGTTAATATAACTGCTGCTACATTTAAATATTGCTAATTATAACATTACAAAATATAGTTTTCACCTTTATATCTTGCTAATTATAATGTCCCCACAAAAATGGCAATACCCCAAATCCTTGTCCTTGTGGGGACATTATTTTGGTCCCCATGCATGAGGAAAACAGCTTATAATTCACAATAAATTATGTTTTTTAAAAATGTAAAAATGCAGAAAGTGTTCTGCAAGGGTTGTGTTCAGGGGTAGGGTTAGTGTTAGGGGATAGCATATACAGTTTGTACAGTGTAAAAACATTATGTCTATGGAAAGTCAAAATAGACATTAGTTTGAATTCGAAGATATGGAAATGTTGGAAACTGCTCATAAAGTGAAACGATCATAGTTCTTTTTCATAGGCTTTACTGAGCATGTGCTGAGAAAATCATTTATACTTGAACTTATTTGTAATTGAATACATGTAGTTTGCTATACATTTGCCCCCTGCTATAACTTAGTCCCTCAGTCCCATACATTTTCTATTACAATAATCACACTGATAAAAAAAAATGGCTTAACATCTGTGCATACTGCTTTTGAAAAATTAATGCAGTGAGACAAAGCTACATGCAGACAGATAGTAGTCTCTGAAAATGCTCTCGATGATAATCTCATCTGTCATTGCACCCAGTGACTTTTATCTTTGATTAGTTTTCTTTCATCTTAGTAAGTCGAAGGGACAAATGCTAAATTGCCATATGGCTCGATATTTTACTCTATATAGCATTCCATCTCTGGGTGAATATGAGAAATAAATTAGATTTCCCATCACAAATATTTCTGTGGAAAATTATGTGGATCAAAATATCATCATACTCATAGCCTGTAAAATCATAGATAACTATTTTCCCAAAATATCATTGCTAGTAAACGTACTTTTGAACAGTTACACAATGTAGATATACGACAAACATATTTCCTACAGCTACAACAAAGGGAGAGCAATACCTCAACCTTGATCCTAAAGCAACCAGACATGGACCATTAGATATTCATATTTCATTACATATACAGTTGCAAGAAAAAAGTATGTAAACCGCTTGCAGAATCTGTGAAAATGTGAATAACTTTAACAAAATAAGAGATATCATACAAAATGCATTATTTTTTATTTATTGCTGTCCTGAATAAGATATTTTACATAAAAAATGTTGATTTATTAAAATGACCCTGTTCAAAAGTTTATGAACCATTGATTGTTAATACTGTGTGTTGTTCCCTGGATGATCCACAGCTGTTTTTTTTGTTTTGTGATGGTTGTTCTTGAGTCTCTTGTTTGTCCTGAGCAGTTAAACTGCCCAACGTTCTTCAGAAAAATCCTTCAGGTCTTTTGAATAGGGTGAATATGTCCAAATTTTTCTTATTTTGTTTAAATATATATATTTTTTATATTTTATATATATATATATATATAGTACTGCCCTTTGGAAGCAACAGGAGATACTTGCATGTTTCCTGGAAGACAAATTAAGTACAATTTACCTTGATCTTAAAATTCAATAAGTTAACTTAATGCATTGTGTTTCCTTCTGGAGCTTTAGTGAATGTTTTTAATAGTTGTGTTTGAGTCCCTCAATCGTCCTCAGTGTGAAAAGATGGATCTCAAAATCATACAGTCACTGCTGGAAAGGGTTCAAATGTGCAAAAGATGCTGAAAACTGAAGAATTTGCAGGACCTGGAGGATTTTTCTGAAGAACGTTGGACAGTTTAACTCAAAAACAACCATCACAAAACAGCCATGAATCATCCATGTAACGACACACAGTATTAACAATCAATGTTAATTTTTTTTTGTCTTGTGGACTATTTGTAAACATTTTTTATGTAAAATATCTTATTCAGGACAGTACTAAATATTAAATAACATGCATTTTGTATGATCTCTCTTATTTAGTTACAATTATTCACATTTTCACAGATTCTGCAAGCGGTTCACGTACTTTTTCTTGCAACTGTATTCCATTCACATACCATGTCTAGAAGGTGAGTAAAAATTCCCAGTCCCAGGGAGAAAAAAAAAAAAAAAAGATTTATTGTTGTAGTTTACTCTCTAGTGCTCTCTAAGCCAAGCATCCTGTTCAAGGGTACAAAGACAATAACATGATATTTAAAATGATCCAACTCAACTTTTCAAGGTCTCTCCTAAAACAAACAAAAAACTACTAAACAATGTATATGCTCAACCAGCTAACATCTCTCCACCTTTCTTCATCACTGTCATAAAATAAAAAGGACATGTAAAGCAGGTGTAAATTGGCTGAATCAAAGGGTGTGAATACACGCACACTTCCGCATCAACAAGTACTTCATTCTTACCTATATTGTGTTTTGTGCCATATGGTTCCTTCTCGCAGCCTTGATTTCAAACGCTGTCAGACAGCAGGCTCACACCTTAGTATTCCACAAAAAGCTCTCAGTCTGCAATACAAAGCAGAAAAAATATCACAATTATTGTCTTTCAACAAGGCATACATACAAGCAATTGCCTAAATGTTCTTGCTTTCTGCACTTATATGACAGGATTTTTGGATTTAACTATCATGCTATCTTTAAAATGATGATTTAGTTTGCTTTGACATCCATTTTGCTTCTACAGCAATGTGATACCATTTAAATCCCCTGGAAGTCCAGATATAGTTTATTTATGAAATTACATTTTTCACAGCAGCAAGCTGGGGTTTATACAGCAAAAAAGCAGCTTTGTGGTCACAATAAAATGTATGTTAGCTCAATATATAGTACTATACTCCACAATGTCAGATGGCCTGTCTATCAACACGCTTCTACTATAATGGAACATGACATGTTGAGGCGGAGGGAAAGTGTTTGAAAGCTCACGGCTTGTTGTTATTACTATCCCATTTTTTCTGTTCTTTTGTATAGTTATGTGGACGCAGTGTAATGTGCCATAATTTTTGTAGCTCACTGGAGAGTCTCTTCACTTGTCATGGCTGGACAAACAAAAACACCCGCATTTCCAAGAAATGTTTATTTGAAAGAGGGAGGATGATGAGGCCAATAATAAGAGGGAGCTCCAGTAATATCCTGTTTCTATGTATGACTTCTTATCTTTCTATATCTCATGTAATAATGCTCAGACTCTCATATTCTTTCTTTCTTTCTTTCTTTCTTTCTTTCTTTCTTTCTTTCTTTCTTTCTTTCTTTCTTTCTTTCCATAGAAAGTCATTTCTAGGGCAAGTATCCTCATATTTTACTACTAAGTAATAATGAATTGTCAAGAAAATACTGTCTATTTTTTCAATATACTAAAAGGTGAATCAGGACTGGGGCTGTCAAACTTCATAACCTCCATATTCTGTTCTGAAAAAAGTGAAATGACTCTGTGATTTATTAAAAAGTGCATTTTTATATTGGTCTAAATCCATTTTGTTCAGTTTGTATTAAAGCAAATGACACTCCTCAAAGAAAAAAAGTAAAAGAAACAATTTTCTCTTCACACCAGAGTGCTGATGTGCAGAACACATACTAATTATATAAATATACACCGATCAGGCATAACATTATGACCTAATATTTCTAATATTGTGTCGGTCCCCCTTTTGCTGCCAAAACAGCCCTGACCCGTCGAGGCATGGACTCCACTAGACCCCTGAAGATGTGCTGTTGTATCTGGCACCAAGATGTTAGCAGCAGATCCTTTAGTCCTGTAAGTTGCGAGGTGGGGTCTCCGTGGATCAGACTTGTTTGTTCAGCACATCCCACAAACGCTCGATTGGATTGAGATCTGGGGAATATGGAGGCTAAGTCAACACCTCAAACTCGTTGTTGTGCTCCTCAAACCATTCCTGAACCATTTTTGCTTTGTGGCAGGGCGCATTATCCTGCTGAAAGAGCCACAGCCACCAGGGAATACCGTTTTCATGAAAGGGTGTACATGGTCTGCAACAATGCTTAGGTAGGTGGTAACATCCATAGGGATGGCAGCACTCAAGGTTTCCCAGCAGAACATTGCCCAAAGCATCACACTTGCCCTCCCATAGTGCATCTTGGTGCCATGTGTTCCCCAGGTAAGTGACACACTCACACACCCGGCAATCCACGTGATGTAAAAGAAAACGTGATTCATCAGACCAGGCCACCTTCTTCCATTGCTCCGTGGTCCAGTTCTGATGCTCACGTGCCCACTGTTGGCACTTTCGGCAGTGGACAGGGGTCAGCATGGGCACCCTGACTGGTCTGCGGCTATGCAGCCCCATACGCAACAAACTGCGATGCACTGTGTATTCTGACACCTTTCTATCAGAGCCAGTATTAACTTTTTGAGAAATTTGAGCTACAGTAGCTCGTCTGTTTGATTGGACCAGCCTTTGCTCCCCACATGCATCAATGAGCCTGTCGCCGGTTCACCACTGTTTCTTCCTTGGACCACTTTTGATAGATACTGACCACTGATAGATAACACCCCACAAGAGCTGCAGTTTTGGAGATGCTCTGACCCAGTCGTCTAGCCATCACAATTTGGCCCTTGTCAAACTCGCTCAAATCCTTACGCTTGCCCATTTTTCCTGCTTCTAACACATCAACTTTGAGGACAAAATGTTCACTTGCTGCCTAATATATCCCACCCACTAACAGGTGCCATGATGAAGAGATAATCAGTGTTATTCACTTCACCTGTCAGTGGTCATAATGTTATGCCTGATCGGTGTAATATATATATATATATATATATATATATATTAGGTATAGTATGTTCTTTTTAATAAATAATCCTTTTACTTTTTATGAATGTGTCACAAAACTGCTCTGACATGGTTGAGGATCCAAATGTAGCTTTATTCAGGCAATCCACTGTAACGACACTATAACTACACTATAGCGTCAGATTAACTGTATCAGTTTGAGCCCAAGTTCAATAATGACAGTCTTCTTGAACAAGCTGATCGACCCAAACCACCTCCGTTCACAGTGGTCTTTTTTTTTTTTTTAATTATTTTATACCTTTGTTACATTTCAGATGTTATGTTATATGTTATTTCTCTACATCACTGTAAAAACTGTATGTCCGTTAACACACTGACCTGCATCAAACTGCACAGTTCAGAAATCAGTCATTATAAAAATGGTGAGAATACAACAAAAAGTTGTGGCTGTATTGCTGAGGAACAGTGTTAAAATCATAGACTGTAAAAAAAATATGGACGTAGTGTCCGTGACGTCACCCATAGGTTTCTGAAGAGCAGTTTTGAAGCCTCAAAGTCGGCCGTTGCCATCTTGGCAGCGCGTCATCGTGCGTCACTCCCGGATAACTGAAAATGGGCAAAGAGGCGGGACATGGCTGGAGCTGTGGTGATGTGATGACTAACAGACAGCAGACAAATGGCAATCCACCTGTCACTCAAAGTGGCCACGCCCTTAATTATGCAGAACTTTAAGGCTTTATATAATGTAAACGAATGAGTTATAAAACAATTCACCCCCCTCACAGTTGTCATGAAGGGCAAAATTATCCGTATAGACCAAAACCACAATTTGTACCAGGCTGTAAACATATTTTTTTCTGATGTAAAGTTGTGCATTTTAACATGGAGCTCAATGAGATTCTGCTCTCTTTTGAAGCATGTCCCTAGTGGCCAGTCGATGAATTGCAGTTTAAGTCACTTCCGTATTGGCTTCAAGAGAAACTGGGGGAGGTTGCTGCTTGGTTAAAATGCATTTAATCACTAATTCTTCCATTCTTCTGCCTTTGGAAGTTCATGTAATGATGTTTTGCCCACGCAGTGGGGGGGAAAAAAAACAAAAAAAAAAACAACAGTGATATAAACTCTTGCTAGCCTTGCTAGCCTATCTTTGTTTGAGGGCTGAATACATATAATAGCTTTGTCTACGGAAAATAAATTTAAGCAATTATTCACTAAAAATCTTTCAAGGACGTCCACCGAAGGTCTTGGCATATTCATTACATAAACAGTGATTTCTGGTTCATGAACAGATCATTTTATTGAGTCAGATGTTTTCAATGACTTGATTCATCTAGTTCATAAAACTAGTCTGAATGATTGTTTTCCCCATGAACTGAACTGATAAAAGTCTTGAGACTCAATGTTCCACTTGCAGTGGTTATCAATCAACTGGAGTGTGTTATAAACTATCAGTGAATAATGTATTCAATTTTGGTCTGTTCCTCACACAATCATAGCTTCAGAAGACTTGGAACATATCACATGAGTCACATATACAACATTTATGATAGTATTATTGTGCATTTTTTGTCAGTCCTAAATTACTATCTGGAAAAGAGTGGTCGTGATTTTGTGTATTTATATATTGTGTTCCAAAGAAGAAAGTCATGCAAAAACAACATGAGGGTGAGTAAATAATGACACATTTAATTCTATCCAAACATCAGGGTTAGAATGTTTGTTTGTGATCCTAGTTTATCAAATAATTCCAGCGAGGATGCCGATAAGAGCAAAACATGACAATTTGGAAAGCAATTTCCACACTAAGCCATTTGCATTTCTTTTTGCTCTGAGGCATCAACAAATTCCATATGCTCCGAGTCGGATTAACAGCACGCTTGCTCAAGTCTAGCTAGTGTTATTTTTTTATTTCCTTCACACCAGTTTACCGCATCACATGTGAAGCGTATTCGCTATTCGGCTTCAAGTCAGAGCAGTCATGCAGGCGACATCAGATAGGCTGGGTATTGACAGCTCTTGAAATAGAACTTGTGTGTGTGTGTTTGCATGCAGTGATATGATGCAATCTTCTTTTGTGGGAAATAATAAAAAATCAGCCATCGTGCATTCTAGGAAACGTATGCTTAAATCTCACTATGATCCTACACTCAAGCTCAGTGATATGTGAAGTGACATAAAAGGGTTGACCTGCACTTAAATGCATTTATGATACACCAAAACTAAAAATTAAAAATGACTACAAAAGAAAACAAATGTTTGAGGTAGATGAATACCCACAATTAAATAAAACAGTACAAATTGCTTGTAATATCTAAAAGCACCAGCATCTAATGGAGGGATTTGACCTTTTTAAAGAGACTTTGGAGATAAATGAGGAAAGACGCTGTAAAGTGCTCAGTGACAGACTCTGACATTTGCATTCAGAATAAACAAACACCTCTGTTTGGCTAAAAGAGCTCTTGAGATGAGTACTCTGTTGCTGAGCCTCAAGAGAACAACTGTTGAAATATCATCAATTAACATTAGATTAAACTTTAAAAAAATGAATACATCCAGGCTGTTCACACTTTGAGGACAGATTTTCTATAACAGTGTGTTCCATATCATTACATACCGTCTGTTTTGCGTGCATCTTTGTGTTTTACAGTCGCAGTGAGAAAATACTGAGATGCATCTTCCCTTGATGGATGAATGGTTCCATTCCAATTTTTGCTAATACTAGAAAAAAAAAAATTCACATTTAAATATTTAGTGGGTCGCCCCTTATGGACTGTAAAAAAGAAAGAAAATAACTTTTTTCACTTTAGTAAACTGAACTTAATTTATTGTGTTTATCCAATTGATTTGTCCACTGTATTTGAATTTCAGCCCGACGCAGTTATCATTTTCACATCCAGCGCCACGTTGTTTAAATAGCAAATGTACTCACGCCCATCTGTTCACCCATGGGCGTGCTGGTCTGAAAACGAGGTGTGTTCAGGCGCATTGTTGGCGCGTTGCTATTTTGAGGAACTGAAAACGACTGCGCCATTGACCAACAAAAACCTGCTCTAAAGTCAATAGCGCAGTATTTTTTGTGTACTTTAAAGGGTATGCTAGTAATATGTGCCAATAGGTGGGTGCACAACGCACGTACACTCTGCTTATTACACACACAGGGACGCGCAGCAGCACACACACATTTTTAAATATTAAAAATTAAAGGATTGCAAAGTAAAAGGTTATTATTGTGTACATAAAGATAAAATTGCCTACATGTCATAATGGATAGTCATTGCATGTATCAGAATTACCTATTTGCAGTAATGACGAATGAAATTGGCTAATTATTTAACCAATCGTGGCAATACACACATGTATTTAAACTGACTCGTCAGGTTGAGGGTGTCTATATTCCTCCATGTAAATAGTGAATCCGCCATGGTGCAAGCGCAACTGGCATTTAAAGGGAATAGGAGATGAGATTCTGATTGGTTTATTGCACGTTACGCCTCAAAACACACCCATGACTCATTAAGAGAATAGGGGCAAAAGTTAGCAAAAGTGGATTCGGACACGCCCTAAGTGCACCTGCGCCATGCGCTTCAGACCATGTGCTCAGATCATTAAAATAGGGCCCAATGAGTTGAGATTTTTTACAGTGTGTTTGCCACCATGTTGTTATCACTTGGCCATATCATGCAATTGACTAAGTACTAATAATAATCACAATGTTTACTTCATTTAGAGGTTTCAGCTCATTGTACTTTGCAAAGCATAAACATAAAAGTGCATCTAAACAGAAAAAAAAACAAGTTATGTAATAACAAACATATTATACTATATGGTAAGACAGGGTAAGATGACCACCCCACCACCTTATTTTTTTTCTCTTGACTATAGATGACACAGCGCTGGCAAAATGGGTTTTCAATAAAACTCGTCTACCTATACAGTAGAAAGGGGAGAAAAAAAAAAAAATGAAATCGGTGCTACCTGACTAGAGAAAACAGGAAAAAAAGGCTGTTGTCTTTCCTTCTGCCAAACAGGAAAACTTCAACACCCATAATGCACTGGGCATGTTGCCGCCCAAGGCCACTCCCACCAATCTGTTCCTATTGGATAGGCTTGATCAGAGTCAAATACTGCCTTGCTTGAGTAGGAAATACTGCTTAGCAAACTTTTAGTCATAATGGTGTTGACTTGCATTGTTCCCGGGTGCAAGAATTCGAAGTAAACGTTTAGCGGGCTTGAGTTACTTTGTGTTTCCAGTGAAGGATTCAGCATGTTGTAGGCAGCGGCTAAAGGCTGCAAAGAATCGTAAATACCGTGAAAACGCCACAGTGGAAAAACTGAAAGTGTTTTAGGTCACCCGAAGTAAAACACTGTTACGTACAGGTAAGAAAGCTGTTGCCATATTGTTCAATTTTTACCATTATGCTTTTTAAGAGTAGACAAAGATTAACTTTTCAGTGATAAACCTACTCTAACAATAATTGTTCTGTTACCCTCTATTGATCCAACTGTCTGTGGTGGGGATACAAAAAATGCGGATGCATAATTATAGTTTTTATTTTGAAGTGAAAAGATAAAATTAGACCCTTAGCATAAGATGCCCCAACCCAGAATTGTTGTGTGTGGGCTTGTTTGAATCAAGACAACCTGTTCTAAATAAAGATGTGCGATTTACTATGGTTTACTAATGTTTTGCATTAAAATGGTGCAAAAGCATCATCTGTGTACTGTTTAAGGCACAACGGGGTAAAAGGCTCCTTTGATTTTATTTTTCTCTAAACCACTAGATGGCACAAAAACTTGCTGCAGCACTTTTGCAAAACATCCGCTTTTCACGTGGAAATTTGTCTGATCCTTGAAGCGATCGCAAAGTTGATTCTGTGCTAATTTGATCTAATATTTGATGTTTTTTTTTTTTTTTTTTTAAATGTTGTAGATTTAAGTGGCGAATTAGAATCTGTAAAATTATTTAATATATTTTGAGACAAAGGTCTTCTTAATGATTTTCAAGGTAATTAAAGCAACAGTTTTTCAATAACGGAAGAATATGTAAAAGTATGGTATTTGGGGTAAAAAACACATCTGCTGCTGGGGCGAAAGACACAATAATTAACATGATAATAAACATCTGGATGACTTTTCCATTTGTTGACATGACATGGTTAGATTCACATGGGAAATATCATATATTAAGTTGGGTGTCCACCTTAGAGATAATCACCATATTTATAATTAAACTATCATATTTAAAAATATATTAATCATATCATATAATAAAATATGATTTAATGTTACTACTGTAAATCTATATTAAATTATTATGGGATCTCATGCAATGCTTTCAGAATCTTTACTTTTACAATCATTTTGTTTCTGTATTTCAATGACAGTATTTATTGAACAAAATAAATTTTTATTTATCAAAATAAACAGAAAATAGTCCAAACTTTGCTAAAGTGATCATTTTCATATTATTTTAGCTAAAGTATTTGTATGAATACTGTGTGCCTTTTGCCCCGTGTGTCTGTGGGGTAAAAGGCCCCCCTCGCCACCTCATGCATTTATTTTTAAACAAAATTAACAATTTTTATGATTTATTTTCACACAAAAACTGTTGCTCCATAGATGTTCAATACAAACATATATATTTTTTCTGCAATCATACACTATAGGACTAGTGAAAAGCAATTTTTTTCTTAAGGTGTGCCTTGAGCCCCATTGTACCCTACATGTGCATATGTGGTGACTTTTTACGGTTTTATGTCATTAAACTGTGATCGGTTCAAGAGATCAGCCAAATTTTGTGACTACCGATCGAGTCATAGAATGTGAGTAGCAGCCGATACCAATAACAATGTTGAAAAAGATTCAAAATGAGTAGTTTCTTTAAAAAAAGAAAGAAAAAGAAATTACTGAAAAGGTACCCAATGAGCAAGAATATTGAGAATGACGCATTTGAAAGAACAGCCTGTTCCACATGGTGTATAGACAGCCTCAATTTGCCTGCGTCAATACAGAGGCTTTATGAGGGTCAGTGCTTTCAGAGCAGGCGGCGCACACAAATCCGAACACAAAATGGGAGTTGCTCAGCCACCTGACAAAAAAACAAGCCCACTCTTATTACAGAAGTAACCTGGGCTAACCTTCACGCCTCTTTCAATAAGTTACACTGGCTGAGATAAAAAACATAGATGTGATTTTCCTCAGCTCTGGAGGCACACAAAAGTTTCATAGCATGAAGCTATTATGAACTTATTATGTGCATAGTGCAAGCAGCACTGGTTAACAGTACCTTATCTCACATTACAGGAACAGAATTAAATGCATGAAAATAATCATGACAATCCTTCTCTCTGGCATGCAAAATAAAAAAAGCCACTCCAAGCTTTGCCAGCTCACTGGTCCAAAAGAAGTTTCTACAAATTCTGTTTGATTTGATCTCAGGATGATATATAGCATAAAATCCTCCATTAGATCAATGGTCAATAGCTTTCAATATGGCCAACAATAGAACTAATGTTTTTAACCTGACTATGGTAAGTCCTTTTAATGTGAAACCAACACCTCATTGACCCTCAGACAAACTAAAGAGGCACGTGTCCCTTCAGTATCTAAAAATCGGAAGGAGCATGTGCCTCTTTAAATTAAATAAATAGATCCCCAAAGGTGAATTTTGCCAAAATGTGAAAATGTTTTGATCAAATTTAATCTAATGTCATTTAGCCAGTGTGAGTCATGCAGAAGCAAGGAGTTTTTTGCATGTGGGTGGTTGAGGGTATCTGAGTTTTGGTGTTTTAACGAGATATGTATTATATAGGCATTTAAATGTAAAAGCCACTTTTGTCGATAAGTGTGCTAGGAAATCTGTGCGGTGAGTTTCTTTCAAGGACTACACAGAACAGCCTCTGATTCAAGAAATATGCCTGTATAAATATCCATGAGAATTGAATGCGGTCAGGAGAGTTCAGCTTTCACTGGACATGCATAAGTGACAAACTTTATACCTATGATTTCAAATGCTGCACTATATCCATTTGGCCATTATGTCATATCCATGTCATTTTCATCATTGCTGTATGTCAAATAACTGTTACCTTGTCTTTATTTGGAAAAAAAAAAAAAATAATAATAATAATTTTATATATATATATATATATATATATATTAGGGCTATATGTGTGTGTACTGTGCATAATTATTATGTATATTATGTATATTTGAATACACACACACACATGCATGTATACATTTAAGAAATATCTGCATGTATATACTATATATATATATATATATATAATTGATATTATATATAATAAACAACCTCATAAAACAAGTTGTCATCTAAAGTAGTTGCCATCTGTTTTTTTACAGATTAATTAATTTTCTAAATATGTGTTAAATAAATATTAAGTAAAATTATACTGTGTGTGTGTGTTTGTTCCAAAAATGGAACAACAGTTTTAAAAAGTTAAAGTTTCTTTTTACTATTATTTACAACAGGATCTGCATTTTCATAAGTTTTAATAAAATACTTTTTATATAAGATACTTGTGATCAGATTTGTGCATCAAAACCACTCCTTTCCAGATTTTGACTAAAAAAAATCAATGTTGGTCGACCTCTACATATAAAGGTAAAGGTAAGGTTAAAGCACATGTACTGTCGTGAGCCAGATTATGTGAATCTGATACTACTGTAGCTTTGACACTATGAAGTCAGGCAGTAAATAAAAATTGCACTTATCATGACATCAAAAGAGATCCCTTGAACAGAATCAATATCATGAAGTGTATTGGTTCAGACTATTACATCTTATGAAGTTTCATTCGGCTCAGGACCTTGTGTTTGGTCTCAAGAATATTGATGTAAAGCTAGATCCACAGCATGGCAGCTAATATAGGGGAACATCCTCAGGGAAACAGATACTGAACATGCAGAGTCATGCTCTCTCCCACTGACATGCATTAGGGATGGGATGATTACCAGTTTCACGATAAACCACGATAAAATGTACTGACGGTTAGTAATATCGTTTAAAATGTAATTATCATTAAAACCGTGTTTGATTATCGTGATTTTGAAAACTCGCGGTAAATCCTGTCCAGCCAGCATTAGTCTGGCGCTGGCGCTGGTGCGGTGCGCACCGTTTTTTTGAACGAGAAGAAATGGCAGAAGGCAGTGACAGCACTCGGGGGATTGTTCAGCCTTCTAAAAGGACCAAATCTGAGGTGTAGTCATATTTTGGCTTTTACAAAAGTCCTGAGGGAAACTTAATCGAGGATGGTCACCCTGTCTGCAGAACATGCAAAAAGAAAGTCGCTGCAATAGGAGGAAACACTTCAAATCGGCCGAGTCGTCTTTGTGACCATCACACACTGTTGTATAGCGAACGCAAGGCAAGTGGACTTTGACCTCAATATCAAAACTACGTCTGGGAAATAATTGGACACAAAGTTTTGAGTTTAAATAGTTTATCTCACTCACTTGAAATTAACCAACTAATCCATTTTGTACAGCGTACAAAACAATCATCCAGACAAGATGATCACAAGTTATAGTAATTATAGTAATAATTATAGTAGTATTAATAGTAAAGTCCTCTGATTTCATTTTCAATACAAATCAAAAACAGAGACGCAAGTTGCATTTGAATGAAACGAGAGAGCGCGTCCGTTGTGATACCGGATGTGTGCTGTGTTATAATGCGTTGCCATTGACGACGGTCATTATAAGGAAGAAAATGCCACAGAATAGAATCTTGCTTAAAAAAGTGCATAGAGCTGCTTGTTTTATTTGTTGATTTTCAAATATAAAACCAGTTGAAATGTTTTCAGTTTGTGCATGAGTTCTTTTTGAACACTTTCATTTCGTTTTAACAAAACCGTGATATTGATAATCGTGATAATTTGGGTCACTATAATCGTGATATGAAATTTTCATACCGTCCCATCCCTAACATGCATTTATAATATTATTTTAAACCCCGGTAATAGTTTTTAATCTACGCTGTGTAGTAACTATGTAATAAAATATCTATTACATAGTTACTACATAGATACAGCTGAATGCTCATAGACCTCAGAAATAGATCATACACCATTGTTCTTTACAGATTCTAATGCAACTGTAAAGTTGACTTCTCAGTGCAAGAACTCAGACCTAACATGAGACATAGCCTTACCATGAGAGATCTATGTTCAGGAGGCAAGTCTACCGTTTTTACGACTACCTTACACTCTTGGTTCTCCTGTAGAGAGGTGTAATCACGTTTTCCACTAGGTTTGGAACAAGTGCACCTCAGATAAGAGCTTATCATATTCCTCCATGTTGTTATTATGTACCTCTTGCTTGAGGCCCATGGGCATGTCCACTTATCTAGGTTCTGCAATTTGAGAGGGACCGCTGGGTTCAATGCGCTGTCTCTTTTCTTGCTATGAGCAGCGTGTCAGAAAGAGATGTTACTTGGGATCAGTAATGTTCCCTAGTTAATAAAATAACCTAGAAATATGATGTACTTCCTATTGAAGGACGGCCACAAAAGTAATAAAAATCAGGCTCACATATTGCATTCTTTATTTATTTGAATACCACATTCTTTTCGGTCACACTTTATATTAGGGTCCAATTCTCACTATTAACTATGACTTTTGCCTCAATAAACTCCTGATTACTATGAATAGTTAGTAAGGTAGTTGTTAAGTTTAGGTATTGGGTAGGATTAAGGGATGTAGAATATGCTCATGCAGAATAAGGCTTAATATGTGCTTTATAAGTACTAATAAACAGCCAATATCCTAGTAATATGCATGCTAATAACCAACTAGTTAGTGAGAATTGGACCCTAAACTCTGTAGTGTTACTTTCTTTTCTAATGCCACAGTTCTTGCAGACTACTATGTTGGACTGCAAACATTCACTGTATTATGGGCATGAATATATTATGTCACAAAAAATAAATATTAGCAAGCTTAATGTTTCAATTCAATACATTTCTAATACATAATAAGGGTTTATTCTACAGTACCACATACATATGGTCTGGATATAATAGGAATACAGAATATAATATAGAAGCTTAATTTTTATTTTGTAGTTCAGTATTGGTGACCCCTACCTGAAATGCTGAAAATACACTATATTGCCAAAAGTATTGGGATATCCCTCCAAATCATTGAATTCAGGTGTTCCAGTCACTTCCATGGCCACAGTTGTATAAAATCAAGCACCTAGGCATGCAGACGCTTCTACAAACATTAGTGAAAGAATGGGTCGCTCTCAGGAGCTCAGTGAATTCAAGCGTGGTACCGTGATAGGTTGACACCTGTACAATAAATCCATTCGTGAAATTTCCTCACTACTAAATATTCCACGGCCAACTGTTAGTGGTATTATAACAAAATGGAAGTAATTGGGAACAACAGCAACTCAGCCACAAAGTGGTAGGCCACGTAAAATCACAGAGCGGGGTCAGCGCATGCTGAGGTGCACAGTGTGCAGAAGTCGCCAACTTTTCTGCAGAGTCAATAGCTACAGACCTCCAAACTTCGTGTGGCCTTCAGATTAGCTCAAGAACAGTGCGTAGAGAGCTTCATGGAATAGGTTTCCATGGCCGAGCAGCTGCATCCAAGCCTTACATCACCAAGTGCAATGCAAAGCGTCAAATGCAGTGGTGTAAAGCACGCCGCCACTGGACTCTAGAGCAGTAGAGATGTGTTCTCTGGAGTGACGAATCACGCATCTCTGTCTGGCAATCCGATGGATGAGTCTGGGTTTGGCGGTTGCCAGGAGAACGGTACTTGCCTGACTGTATTGTGCCAAGTGTAAAGTTTGGTGAAGGGGGGATTATGGTGTGGGGTTGTTTTTCAGGGGTTGGGCTTGGCCCCTTAGTTCCAGTGAAAGTAATTTTTAATGCTTCAGCATTTTGGACAATTTCATGCTCCCAACTTTGTGGGAACAGTTTGGGGATGGCCCTTTCCTGTTCCAACATGACTGCGCACCAGTGCACAAAGCAAGGTCCATAAAGACATGGATGAGCGAGTTTGGTGTGGAGGAACTTGACTGGCCTGCATAGAGTCCTGACCTCAACCCGATTCTGATCTTTGGGATGAATTAGAGCGGAGACTGAAAGCCAGGCCTTCTCGTCCAACATCAGTGCCTGACTTCACAAATGCGCTTCTAGAAGAATGGTCAAAAATTCCCATAAACACACTCCTAAACCTTGTGGAAAGCCTTCCCAGAAGAGTTGAAGCTGTTACAGCTGCAAAGGGTGGGCCAACTCCATATTAAACCCTATGGATTAAGAATGGGATGTCATTAAAGTTCATGTGCATGTAAAGGCAGACGTCCCAAAACTTTTGGCAATATAGTGTAAATCTCAGAGGTAGGATAACACGGTTCTAGATAACACAGTAAATTCTTATCATGACAAAATTAAGCAAAATTGAATTCTCATTTGATTTGACACATGGCATCTTTCTGGGTTATTTGCATTGATCGGACTGCAGTAATACTTAGGATGTAATAAGTATATTGTGTGTTCGTTCAATACACTGCAAGAGATTAAATAACCAGATTTACATTTCCAGAAGGAAATGCTACTGCTTGCAAGGCAGCAATAGAATAGTCTGGCAAGCTTAAGTTTGAGGTTCTGTGTAAAATGTTTTTGCTTGTCATGACTTTCTACATGCGTCTTGTTTTCTGTTGGTTGCCTTGCAAAAATTGTAATGCGACTAACATCCTTCATATGCATCACAAGGTAATGAATACAACCAAGGTTTGGATGGCTAGCATTGATAGCATTAGCCCCCATTGGTATCCAACTATGTGAGTGAAACATCAGTGTATCTAGACCAGAATGATGAAATCTGGGGCATCTCACAAAGACAAGCTGTTATAAAGTCACCCAAACTGAGGGTGAACAAAGAGTGTAAATCATAACCATACCCTGACCCAAGAAATTATCCTGAAAGTTGCCTTGTCCTTGATCTCCTCTGTTTAAACCATGAAATATCCCGAGGCTCATTTTATTCAAGACCACAATAAAGGAATTTATTTTTTTCCTGCATTAAAGCTGGCACTGAATAATTTTTTTTTTTTTCTGTTTCTGTTGGGAAATCTCAAAAGGACGCTAGTGTTGCAGGATTAGGCCTGTTTTACACATCTTCTAAGTGGTGCATACTGAGTTTGGCGCCCTTATTGTGTTTAAACGGTTCTTTAAAGTGCCCCTATTGTGCTATTTTAAAGGTTCCTAATTTTGTTTTGGAGATCTCCTAGAATAGGTTTACATGTTTCTAAGGTAAAAAAAAAAAAAAAAAACACTTCTCATAATATACATTGCACATCACCTCATTTCTCAAAGAGTCTCAAAACGGTTTGTTCGAAGATGCAGTCTCTCTGAACCACTCCTTTCCACGAGACTACTCCTGCTAACACACAACGTACCAGTTATGTAATTCATTCACACTTTTTGGTAATTTCATGACTTACTAATTGACAACGTAACTATGACGTCACATATCCGTAAGTTCATTACCATCCTAAGGTTATAAGATAACCAAGAACGTTCCAGATACATACTCTATTTGTAATGTTTTGCTATTTCATGATTTACTGGCAACGTAACTGCAACGATATATGCTCGTAACTTCATTGCCGTCACATTACCAACTCACAACGTCATCAGTACGATCTCCTAACAGTTTGTTTCTTACTTTGTTTCTTATCGAAAGTAACAAAAAGTGGAGCTTATTGCGATTATTGGTGGTTAATGGTGGTTATAGGCTACAACGCAGTATTCTTTGTGTACGCAAGTAATAAATAAATATTACTATAATATTACTAATATTAATAGTAGCACATAAATAAGTGTGCCAGTATAATCCTTATTACTATTTAATCAAATGTCAATTTAGTTTTGTGACAAGGTAAAGTGAGGTCAACGTCAACAATGGGCCAGGGCTGGGCCGGGGCAGTGGGGGCTTTTCAGTACGCCATGAGAATACCGCGGTATTTACCGTGGGTGGTGTATCGCGTTTTTTCGGATTGGTTTGAACATCATTACACCCCTATTAAACACACTTTATGGACAAGAGGCACTGGATTTGTCCATGGAAATCTTTAGGTTGTAACAGTTAAATATTTTACTATGTTGTTGTCCTACTACCCACCATTAGGGGGCGCTAAACTTCTTGTTTGTTAGGTTTAAATACAGGCATGTAGTAGAAGATAGAAAGATCTGTTTGGGAAGAAGAAAGCATGGCTTCCCTTTTGCAACGTCACATATCTCTGCAATTGAAAAGACTTCATTACCTGCTTTTTATCTCACCGCTGTGTGTCCTCTAAATTGGATACTACTCATGAGGATAAGGACTCATTTCTGTCTGTTTGTTGGAATCACTGTATGGTTCATTTGATTTTGTTTGGGCCTTCACCTGTATTTTTGCTGTTACATCATCTACAAGGCTTCATTATTCATCTAAATACTATTTCAGATTCATCACATTCACCGTATGCACAATGCATGCCCATATAAGAACTATTTAGTTTGTTTATAACTCTTTCACATATATATTGGGTCATTTGTACGACTGGTGTATTGAACATATGAAGATCCATCCCAAAAGAATTTCAGATGTATAGCGAACTCCTACTCATAGAAGTGTGAGTTTGTTATAAGGTACTGTGTATATATACCTTTGCTTGAGGTCTTAGCAATGGGAAATCCTATGTTAAAGAACATGAAATTATATTTCATGTTTGTATGCTGAAATAAATCAACTAGTGTTAGCTTGTGAATTCAGCGTGTGCCCCCTGGCAACCAACACAAAAACAACCGTTAAAGAAAAGCCAGTAAGGTGGACTTTCACAGCATGCAACATTAAGTTGACATTTAAGAAGGGATTTTTGCAGCATATCCACAATACCTTTCAATTTATTTCCACTTGCAGCCCATCCCCCCTTTCCCTCCCCCAGTTCTGTGTAAACTATTTAAAGCCTGAAAAATGACATGCAGTGTGAATAAGCTCGATCCAGCGTGTTGATGGGAAGATGTTTAGTGGGAGTTTTTTTCCCCCCTAAGCTCCTGATATTCAGCACTTCAATGCGTTTTCTCAGTCTTCTGCCGAACCCCAACTTACCCACCCTTCAGACTGGGATGCATTACACATGGATTTTAGACCCCAACACTTCATCCCTTTTTCCTGTGGAGGTTTGAGAAAAGCTCCTCTCCAAGATTTATAAGTAGCTCATCTCATCACTCTAAGCATATTTGTAATACATCGTATAATCTCGCTTAACTTTCTGATAGCTCGTCTCGGTGGATTACAAGCAGCCAGCTGCCACTTCTTTTTTCCTGATGCGGTCTACCAATTACAGCAATATGTAACTTTGATTTTTTGGGTCTCCATGGTCTAAAGGCTAAGCAAACTGAAACATTGTGGCTGGTTTCTTGTTCCTAGAGTTTCCCTTGAGCAAATCACATGAATGATGGTTTCATGAGGCATATTCAGGCCAGCTGTTAAGATGCTTTCAATCCAAGATTGTGATGGTTGCACTTACTTCTTGTGCACTTACCCAAGGAAGTACTGAGTAATATAAGGTAACTACATGGGTTAAGTTCAGGTTTATGGGTAGGCTCAGGGTTAGTACCAATAATTAGTACAATAAGTGCATAGTATGCATATGGGAAATAGGACTGTAAAATAAAGACCTTGTGATTAAAGACAGCAAGATCTATCAGATGTGTCTGGTGAAAAAAGTATTGCTTACATTGCTGTATTTCAGACACTCGCTTGAAGAATTGCAATCAATGTCCCATTTTATATAAGGTTTCTTTATCTACTACAGTATGTACTCACATGTTAGGTACAATGTAGCTATTGTGTTGTACATGCAGGGGTGTCCAAACCTGCTCCAGGAGGGCCACTGTCCTGCAGAGTTTAGTTCCAACTTGCCTTAACACACCTGCCTGGAAGTTTCTAGCATGCCAAGTGAGACCTAGGTGGAGATTGAAATCGCCTCATATACCCCCAAATAGGGCACTATTTGAGGGGACAGCCATTTATAGTGGTGTCTGAAACCATAGTGGACGTTATCGAGTGCACTCATTTTATCCCACATTGCACCGCAATAACGTGTGTGCAACTGATGTACGCTCAACGGCTGTCCGAATTCGCTCACTCATTTTCATTCACTTCTTCAAGTGAACTGTATTAATGGACTAAAGTAGGGAATAGAGGGTTTAGGGGGCGATTTCAGATTCAGTTTTGGGTTTGTTTAATTGGGGTTGGAGCTAAACTTTGCAGGACAGTGGCCCTCCAGGAGCAGGATTGGACACCCTGTTTTTTTGTTTGTTTGTTTTTTTGCCAAAAACATTTGCTGCTATGGAGGTGGAATATGGTTACGGTTAAGGACAGATTTTGTAGTGAGGTTAAGTTCAAGGGAGGTGGCGCAACAGTGTAATTATAGATGTAATTACAGAAATGAATTATAGATTTAATTACATGCAAGTATTTTTTAAACATGTATGTACACAAATGCATTGTTTAAAATGATTAATTTAAATGTTAATACATAATTAATATAACGTGGGTGACCTTATCAGCATGGCTCATGAATATTAGATGACATGACGTTCACTTGGTAGTTGTACTTGATTTACTAAATAGGAATTGGCCGCTAGCCATGTTACCAATTGTAAGGTCATTCGATTCACCTTTTTCGAAAAAGGATTACATGCTTTGTCATAAAGCTGTTGTTCCATGTGGCCAGATTCTGTTTTTTTCTCTTTGCGCTATATCGGCAAGCAAATTTTTGCTCTTTATTGCCAAAGTAGTTATAAAGGATGAATTAGTATTTTTCTGGATGCACTCTCTATTTACCCTAGGCAGAAGTTACATATAAATATACATATGCACATATAAATCTAATGTACTATTTCCAAGCTACACTCACCTAAAGGATTATTAGGAACACCTGTTCAATTTCTCATTAATGCAATTATCTAATCAACCAATCACATGGCAGTTGCTTCAATGCATTTAGGGGTGTGGTCCTGGTCAAGACAATCTCCTGAACTCCAAACTGAATGTCAGAATGGGAAAGAAAGGTGATTTAAGCAATTTTGAGCGTGGCATGGTTGTTGGTGCCAGACGGGCCGGTCTGAGTATTTCACAATCTGCTCATTTACTGGGATTTTCACGCACAACCATTTCTAGAGTTTACAAAGAATGGTGTGAAAAGGGAAAAACATCCAGTATGCGGCAGTCCTGTGGGCGAAAATGCCTTGTTGATGCTAGAGGTCAGAGGAGAATGGGCCGACTGATTCAAGCTGATAGAAGAGCAACTTTGACTGAAATAACCACTCGTTACAACCAAGGTATGCAGCAAAGCATTTGTGAAGCCACAACACGCACAACCTTGAGGCGGATGGGCTACAACAGCAGAAGACCCCACCGGGTACCACTCATCTCCACTACAAATAGGAAAAAGAGGCTACAATTTGCACGAGCTCACCAAAATTGGACAGTTGAAGACTGGAAAAATGTTGCCTGGTCTGATGAGTCTCGATTTCTGTTGAGACATTCAGATGGTAGAGTCAGAATTTGGCGTAAACAGAATGAGAACATGGATCCATCATGCCTTGTTACCACTGTGCAGGCTGGTGGTGGTGGTGTAATGGTGTGGGGGATGTTTTCTTGGCACACTTTAGGCCCCTTAGTGCCAATTGGGCATCGTTTAAATGCCACGGCCTACCTGAGCATTGTTTCTGACCATGTCCATCCCTTTATGACCACCATGTACCCATCCTCTGATGGCTACTTCCAGCAGGATAATGCACCATGTCACAAAGCTCGAATCATTTCAAATTGGTTTCTTGAACATGACAATGAGTTCACTGTACTAAAATGGCCCCCACAGTCACCAGATCTCAACCCAATAGAGCATCTTTGGGATGTGGTGGAACGGGAGCTTCGTGCCCTGGATGTGCATCCCACAAATCTCTATCAACTGCAAGATGCTATCCTATCAATATGGGCCAACATTTCTAAAGAATGCTTTCAGCACCTTGTTGAATCAATGCCACGTAGAATTAAGGCAGTTCTGAAGGCGAAAGGGGGTCAAACACAGCATTAGTATGGTGTTCCTAATAATCCTTTAGGTGAGTGTATATGTAAGGATTAAGTGACGATGGGCCGTTGAATTATTCGAAAAATAATGCAGTCAATTATTCCGCTTATACTACGGTTACCATACCTCAAAACATTGTTCAGATGATTTATCTGACATTAGTCAGGTTTTGTCTTTAAAGCGCTCTTATGTGCAGGACTAATTTCTTACACATCTAAACCCAAGCCTCCGTTGCTAATTCCAAAACGTCATTTGAGAGCTAGTAACGGAGGCTTGAGCCACTGATAGCAGACTAATGCAGTTATTAATGCAGTTATGAGAGAGAGAGAGAGAGAGAGAGAGAGAGAGAGAGAGAGAGAGAGAGAGAGAGAGAGCGTATGTAAATTACCTCAGTCTGTGCGTCTCTTTCAACAGTGTTCGGCAGCAACGTCTACTAATAAGAAACTGTAAGTACAAAGCCGTTATAAATGTCATGTAGCTTTTAAGTTGCTAAACTTTTTACTGATAAAATCGTCAGAGTAGCGCTGTTTTTATCCTATTGTTTACTATATTTATTTGCTCTGTCAGTGTCGCTGTGGGTTTTGGTTCTTTTGCTGTTGTCGGCTGTAAAGACCTTTGAAATAACTGAAATCATTTGGCGAAGTGATATGGAACTGTAATGCGGTCAAGACCTGCCTGGAACTACTTTAGTCGTGCGTTTCCCTGAAAATAATTGCACACCTTAGAACGCTCGTCAGCCAATCAGATTCAAGCATTCAACAGCCCCGTAGTATAAGTAAATATATTGGTGTTCACTTCAATGACAATGCTAATGTTGAGCAGCAAAATGTTCTGTTGAGTTATTTGTTCAGCCCATATGGCAATACTATTTGAGTTTTGTGGTTGTGTCTCATTCACGAATGCTCGCTCATGTGTGGATTGTGGGACTTAAAAACATCCGTATGCTGCCATGTATCTGTTCGGGAGCAGTTTATGTATGCGGCATGAGCAATCAGATTACATTTGGCCGAGTTGGATCTGAAATACAATCTCAAACTACATCCTGATTGCAGTCAATCTTAATTGTGTCTCGACAGGCATTTACACTAGGTCTTTTCATGCTCTGATAGCTGCCCAATCAGTAAAAATGTGTAAAAAAAGTGACCAAGTGTATATAATCCCAAAAAATGTCCAAGATTTGTGTATATGTTCAACCAATTACTGCATACCCAGAGGCCTAAACAAATTCCACTACTACGCCTGTATAAAATCATCTTGTTTTACACAGACACTTGATGTTGTCATCTATGCCCTGCAAAAATGGATGCTGATCTCCAAGTGACACTTGAAAATGCGGGTGTCCTGAAGATATGAAATGTTGCAGATTGGGTATGTTTGTGTGGGAGTTTGTGAATATATGAGAGAGAACGAGTCAAAGAGCGAGGCGGAGCAAGAGCGAGAGAGACTTACTGTGCAGTCTTAACAGTGGCATGTTTGTTCTTCTTTCAGTATTTGTGATGCCTTGAGACATCAGTGAGCTCACAGCTGCAATGCTTTGGACACCGGCGAATGAAATGTCAGACACCCGGGGACAAGACACAGATCTCCGCCTCAGCGTATCGGAATATCAACACAGCCCTCCAGCTAGATAAAGAAATGAACTGCTAAGAAAGCCGTGTATTCCCAAGATTCTAGTGAGATGGTTTCCCTTTTCATGCATAGCAATGTCCTCTGTGTTGAGAGAGATGGATGACTTTAGTTCACATTCGCTCTCCCGGTTACGGTACCATCATGTAGCTCTGATCATCCTTGTCCAGCTCAATTTCATACTTGTTTTAGGTCACATATCAGCCAGATCATGAACTATTTATGTCTCTGTCTCAGTTTTATATGTGACCCAAACATATCATTTCAAATTAAAGTTGACTATCAACAAATTCATGTTGATGACAATTACATTCTTGCAGTGCAAGTCAACAGAAGACAAAAAGGCGATATGTGAGCCTGGACCACAAAACCAGTCATAAGTCACACGGGTATATTTGTGGCAATAGCTAACAATACATTGTATGGGTCGAAATTATTGATTTTTCTTTTATGCCAAAAAGCATTATGATATTAAGTCAAGATCATGTTCCATGATGATATTTTGTAAATTTCCTACTATAAAGATATATATATATATATATATACACTCACCTAAAGGATTATTAGGAACACCATACTAATACTGTGTTTGACCCCCTTTCGCCTTCAGAACTGCCTTAATTCTACGTGGCATTGATTCAACAAGGTGCTGAAAGCATTCTTTAGAAATGTTGGCCCATATTGATAGGATAGCATCTTGCAGTTGATGGAGATTTGTGGGATGCACATCCAGGACACGAAGCTCCCGTTCCACCACATCCCAAAGATGCTCTATTGGGTTGAGATCTGGTGACTGTGGGGGCCATTTTAGTACAGTGAACTCATTGTCATGTTCAAGAAACCAATTTGAAATGATTCGAGCTTTGTGACATGGTGCATTATCCTGCTGGAAGTAGCCATCAGAGGATGGGTACATGGTGGTCATAAAGGGATGGACATGGTCAGAAACAATGCTCAGGTAGGCCGTGGCATTTAAACGATGCCCAATTGGCACTAAGGGGCCTAAAGTGTGCCAAGAAAAACATCCCCCACACCATTACACCACCACCACCAGCCTGCACAGTGGTAACAAGGCATGATGGATCCATGTTCTCATTCTGTTTACGCCAAATTCTGACTCTACCATCTGAATGTCTCAACAGAAATCGAGACTCATCAGACCAGGCAACATTTTTCCAGTCTTCAACTGTCCAATTTTGGTGAGCTCGTGCAAATTGTAGCCTCTTTTTCCTATTTGTAGTGGAGATGAGTGGTACCCGGTGGGGTCTTCTGCTGTTGTAGCCCATCCGCCTCAAGGTTGTGCGTGTTGTGGCTTCACAAATGCTTTGCTGCATACCTCGTTTGTAACGAGTGGTTATTTTAGTCAAAGTTGCTCTTCTATCAGCTTGAATCAGTCGGCCCATTCTCCTCTGACCTCTAGCATCAACAAGGCATTTTCGCCCACAGGACTGCCGCATACTGGATGTTTTTCCCTTTTCACACCATTCTTTGTAAACTCTAGAAATGGTTGTGCGTGAAAATCCCAGTAACTGAGCAGATTGTGAAATACTCAGAACGCCCCGTCTGGCACCAACAACCATGCCATGCTCAAAATTGCTTAAATCACCTTTCTTTCCCATTCTGACATTCAGTTTGGAGTTCAGGAGATTGTCTTGACCAGGACCACACCCCTAAATGCATTGAAGCAACTGCCATGTGATTGGTTGATTAGATAATTGCATTAATGAGAAATTGAACAGGTGTTCCTAATAATCCTTTAGGTGAGTGTATATATATATATATATATATATATATTATTAGTAGTAAAATGCATTGCTAAGGACTTAATTTAAACAACTTTAAAAGCAATTTTTCCAATATTTAGATTTTTTTACCTAACAAACCATGCATCAATGGAAAGCTTATTAACCCCTTGCCTGTCACTGTCAAACTATGAATTTTATGAAACATTTTCTAAGGCCATGTGATGTGAGTTTTTAGAGAAGGTGCTATCAAATATGTTGTTGGCCTGAAAACACCCATTTGCAGTCTTTTGTCTAATGTCTGGCGAGGTGAACAGCTCAATTAATGCTACAATGTCCTCACTCTACGATCGTTGTACACCTCTGAGAGTATGAGACTTAATCCTCATTATTCTTTTATTGTTATTCTTTTGTTTGTATTCAGCCATTATAGCCTTCATTGTGGCACGATACTTGCCCATTAACAGCACTTTACAGTAATCCACATATTATCTGAAGTCTTTCTAAAAAAAAAAAAAGAAACTAAAAGCACATCCTTGGAACCTTATGTGAATTATTGTAACAAAATAGATCATGAAATAGATATAGCTCCTGGTCCAACAGGTGCATTAGAGCTACAGTTAGCATCAAGCTACATAACACAATTTAAAAGATTAAAATTACACTTTCACTCAAAATTTCACTTTAGAGCACGATCGAGTGTTTGTATTAGCTTCCTGTCGCGATCTAATGGGGATTTCATTCATATGGTGATGTTAAAACATGTTATATTTAGCATTTTATATGGAGCTCATCGCTACACCTGCTTAGCATTTATAATGTAAACATCCATTATTGATATAAAATAGCCGAAATCACATGAAAATCACACAAAAACCTTATGCCATAGTTATCGTGTATTTATTAGCTTCTTAGTTCATGCGTAGAAATGTAGAATTGGTTCGTTCTTCACAGAGACAGAATGAGGAAGTGTACACAGAAGAGCATCATGCAGGAGGGCAGTATTGAGTCACATAAGATGATTGGCAACTCCAGAGGACGAATGAGTGCGTGATGATTCATATCTGACGCAGATCAGGAAGAGGAGAGACAGAGCTCGTTCTGTACACTGTTTCAGCTTTTCAGATCGGATAATTCAGTGGGAAATGAATAGAAATGGTATTCCGTATGACGAAATATTTAGCAAACGTGATAAATCAATATTTCTCCAAATATGCACACGTTTGAACTAAGAGCCATAGCAAACCCTGTTCATTGCAGCTGTGTGGACACAACTGAACCGCAGCAGATGAGAAAGAATTCGTGTGATATTCAATTTTAAAATATCGTTCATTACAGATCGATTATTTTGCACTCCTGACATAAATTAAGAAATTAATGTCCGTGCAACCCAGTTTTATCATAAACAGTGTTCAAATATCGAAGCTGGAGTCTTTAATCTGTCTAATGATACTGAGTTTGTCCAGATAAAGTAAGACTGTGATGTTTTAACAAGCAGTAATCTGGGGCCATCGGTGATCCTTGACACTAAAGGGGTTAATTTAAAAAAAAAAAATGACACTTATGACTGGTTTTGTGGTCCAGGGTCACATCTATTTTCAAGGTTATACACAATTATTTTCTGCTCATATTATAACAGTACACTGCAAAATAGAGTAAATCATGTTTTTCTTTATTTTTTTTTTTTTGGTTTTTTAATGTTTTTGAAAGAAGTCATGTTCACCAAGGCTGCATTTATATTACAGTAAAATTAGCGAAATACAGTAAAAACAGTAATATTGTGAAATATCTATTAATATTCTATTTTAATATATTTTAAATTGCAATTTATTCCTATAATGGCAAAGCTCTGCAGTCTTTGTCACATAATCCTTCAGAATTCATTCTAATATGCTGATTTGCTGCTCAATTATTATTGCTGACATGATTTACCCTAATGCTCTATCGATTTGAGACCCAACTCTCTCCATCTCTTTCAAAAAATATAGCAAACCAGTTCAGAGAAGCTGTAGCACAGAGCAGCTCTGCTCGGTGGGAACTGTGACCAGAATATCAGATTTAACCATTTAATTAATAAATTCAATGCACCAAATCAAATTCTGCTGCCCGTCATTGAGTAGCCTATTCACGCCTCAGTCTATGTGACGGTAGCTACTAACACTATTACCCTGTGCCATGGAGGATATTTAATTATCAGTGTGAATTTTTATGAGGAAGACTATTTTCTATGCTTGAAAAAAGGGCAGAGAGTCATGCTTGAGGGGGGGAATAAGAGCTTGTCTGGTCTCAAATCAGAAAATCTTTTTCAGAAAACTGTTATTTACACCAGACTTCGCCTCAGTAAATGGAGGGTGCCTCTTTCTTGTGTTGTCTAAATAAAAGCTGCAATTTAGAGGAAGCTTCAAATATCTGAGAGGAATAACGATACAGTTCAAACACTGGTTTAACAAAACCTCCTTTTTAAACTACACGGCTGTGTTTTTTTTATATGAAGCCTGGGGCTATATTTGAAATCAAGCAGCATAGCGAATAATCCTATGAGTCCTGCACATTACACATCACATCTGTATCTAAGATGACTAAGACATCAGAGTTCTGACAGGAAATTACTGTGACAATATGCATTTGTATATTCATAAGTGCAACTCAATATGCGGGGTATGAAGCCGAATTAGACAAAGACAAATGTGTAAACCTGAGGCAGATCTTGTGCCTAAAGTTGATGGGAAGTCAGAGAACCTGCCAAAGACATCTTATAGCTCACTGGAGGCCATGAAAAGAGGCACTGGCATAAAACTGATGGATGTCCCTGCCCACATCGGGGAGTTCAGAAAATTGATAGAGGAACAGACGGAAGAAGCTCAAGATTTCTATCATGACTGTAGTAATAAACTATGGTGTGAATGAAATATTAGCATGTTATGAAGACAGTCTGCCAAATTTATGCCACTTAGCATAATGTAATATTGAATAATTTTCTCTTCATTTGTAAGGAAGACCAGAGGGAAAAAGATGGACAAATCGTATATTTAAAAATGAGCTACATTTGAACCTGTGCCCTAAAGCTGCACTTTTTTTTGTTTGTTTGTTTAAAATAGAGATCACAATTCTGAAAAGACAACTAAACAAAATAACATGTACTTTAATGGAGGACCTGGCAAAATATTAATTGCTGCAGTCTATTTAAAAATGTTGAATTAATTTACTTTTAAAAAATCGTTTGAATGAATGATTCAATGACTCACCCATAAATACTTCACTTGTTTCATTACTGGACGAATCAGTGTTTTCGAATGAGTCTCTTGAATGAATGATTCAATGACAAATACATTCTTTTAATAGTCACGTGTCGCCACCTAGTGGCGAAAATGTAATTGATACCATCGTTATTTGAAGCGCCAAGTTACTTTCAATAGGTGATTTGCTCTGTTTTGATCGCTACCGTAGACATCAGTGTTTATATCCACACTATAACTTTTATCTCAGTACTCCTGTGATAATTTGAATATTTGTAATGTAGAAATAACAATACCATGTGGTATTGTTGTCTATACATGACAACTGCTCTCTCTGGAGCAGCGCCAACACAGACCTGAAAGTGATTTTGTCAACGGTTTAATAAACACAGGGAAATTATTGACATTTAGCAATAAGATCTTGTAAGTGTTTGAACTGAGATCGCAAACTTTTAACTATTAATAGTGCAGCTTTACTCCCATATGCTGGTTAGGTATGTTTTGAAGCATGGCAGCTGGTTTGAACTGGTTTATGCTGGTCCTTAGTTGGTCATAGCTGGTTTAAGCTGGTCCTGAGCTGGAGCTAGTATCTTAGGACCAGCACCTTGACCAGCTTAAACCAGCTTATGACCAGCTAAGGACTAGCTCAAACCAGCTGCCATGTTTCAAAACATACCTAACCAGCATATGCTGTTTTTTTTTTAACAGGGCTATGCCCCCATATGAGCACCCAACATAGTATCTTAAGCATGGGTGCTTAATCAGGACAGCATGTCACTTAAATAATCACAAAATAATCATTTTTATTTCGATGATGATACCTGCTGGCCACTCATATACAATGTGATGAGTCATGTGATAACAACAGGAATGTTTACATGCAATAATGTTCATCATTCGGAATGAATCCAATCAGAATTCCGATGCTGAAAGTTCTGTTTATATGAACCCTAAACATTGCAATATGACTCACATATTCATTTACATGTGCATCACATGTATTCCAAACAAAACTTCAGCGCATGCGCAGTGCCCAGTCACCGAAATCAAAAACAGAGAAAGTCACCGTGACAATGTCACCAAAATCTTGATGGCAAATCTAAAAAGAAAGCTGACATTTATGTCAGAAGAGCTTTTTAGCAAATATTTAGTTAACATTCAGTCTCAACCAGTGACTAGCTCATAAAACACGAGTCACAAATAAAAATACATGAATTTGTATGACGTAAAACACATGTAAACATATGCACCACACCACTGCACGTGTGCGCAATGTAGGGTATTTTTGAATCTGAAAATAGTCTAATTCAAGTGTTTACGTGTACGCTTAATTTTTTCCTGTTGATTAGACTGTTTCAGGCCCACACCGATCAGATCGAAACAAGGTGTTCTAAGGCTTCTTCAGCACAATTGAGCCATCAGTCTGATTATAAATTGATTATTTGGGTGGATGTAAACATAGCTCATGTAGCATGCTAATAATAATAATACTGTTTTGCTGATGTCTAGGGAATTATTCCATTTATACTGCGCAGTATTCAGCAGCCAAATAACCAAGTATTCCATTCTGAACATGGCCCATATCTTTATCCTATACATGAGTGAAAACCATTCAGCTCTGCCTTAAAATGTGCTGTCCATACCAGTTAGCAGCATTAGTCAACATGACTTTGACTTATATCAACGAGACTACTCTGCCATTAAGAGTTTAAGGCCCATTTCTTCATGTCAACAAATCCTTCGCAAAATAAGCCTATCAGTTCCCCTGCCAGCACTATTTAGTCTGACATCTCAATCTAGTCGATATTCCATGCCTCAAATTCTGCCATTATCTTTGCTCAGAACATCTCGCAATCCCAGCATCCCACAATCAATTTCCTCTGGGGGTGCTATGATCCTCTCTATCCATCACCTGCAATACCTTATCAGTAATACAAGCAAAATAAATAAGCTAACATAGACTAACTCAATACCTTGCTGGTTTTGTTTCCTCCGCCTCAGGGAAACATTGTGTCCCGTGGGTAAGTTATTCTAGAGGTAATTCAACCTGGTTTTCAAACAAGAGGAGCTTGTGGGACAAGGCTTAGACCAGCTACCAAATTTACTAAGAAAGAACCCGGTCAGATCTGCTGACACAAGCCTTTGACAGCACAGCCACTGGTGTAACTTCTAGCAACAATCCAATCAGTGTAAGGCTTTTTTAAAGGGGAAGAGAAATGGCAAGACTGCCTTAGCTGGCATGTTCTTATGTTTAACTGAAAAATGACTTTGGCAGAAAATTTTCCTTGCCCCAGAATTTTGCTGTGCAAAGCTGTTTCAGAGTCCAGGGACTGTACTAAGTTGGGCAGACTTTTGATGGAACAGATCTCTGATACTTTATCATCTGCTCAATAATTGCATTCATAATTACATTTGAGGCAGTTATTATCCTGAAATAGTTGATCCTGAGAGAATGGCCTAAAGCAGTGGTTTGGAAAGTGCAAGGTGTCAGTGTGAGAGGTATCAGTGAAGAGATGAAGTAAAAACTAAAATTAAATTAATAAAATTTAAAATTTTATTCAAAGTGAACTGATTATTACAAGTAGACTGATACGATCATCTTATTAGGCCATGACTCTGCCTTTGTGGATGTTGTTCAGTGTGAAAATTAATCCTGGTCAACCAGGGCTGTACAGTGCAACGAAAAAATTGGTCTGTGCGATAAATAAATTTACCACAGTAGACGCTTGTTTGTGTGAAGTGGGAGTTTGTTGTGTGCTTGTTTGTGTGTGAGGTTAATCTATCTCTGCTCGATTAACCGAAATCGCAATTTGGCTTATGAAATTGCAAATGCTGCCATTTTTAAATAAATAGATATATGCGCTGCATGTTTCATGATGAAGCGCAGCACTGTGATCAGAGCGGATCGATCGGTTTGCAGTAAACGCCGCTCCTCTCTGCAAGCGGTGAGTTTGTGTCACTTTATAAGGTGCGTTTGAAAAAGCAACAGGCGCCAAACATCATTCCAAACTTGTAATGAGAAGCATTTACAAACCTATTTCATCAGTAAAAATGTCTCTATCTGTGTTTCATTCTGCATTTTATTTGATAGCTTAGCTGGATGCTTTTGTCCATATAAGAGATTTCCTGGAACGTCATCCGTTTAATGACTTCTAATCAGTCCCGGCACCAGGACACACAACTTGTATTTTTTACTTCTTGTTGTTTTCAGAGATTGTAACAGATATTTTATACTTGTGCTACAATTGTGTGGCCTGCGCTAAAAATCTTTCAACTTTTGTAAAACCAGTGCTATGTGCAAAAAAAAGTTAACGACCTGCGGTTGTTACAAATTCATATGGTTACAAATTCATTTCCACCTGTTAATTTTTTTTTTCCCACTCCAAATGAAGAATAAATCCCAGAACTAAACAATAGACAACAGTTATTTGAATAAAATATGCTACAAATTCAGCAACACAATTATAAGAGATGGTGATATATATACACACCGATCAGGCATAACATTATAACCACCTTCCTAATATTGTGTTGGCCCCCCTTTTGCTGCCAAAACAGCCCTGACCCGTCGAGGCATGGACTCCACTAGACCCCTGAAGGTGTGCTGTGGTATCTGGCACCAAGATGTTAGCAGCAGATCCTTTAAGTCCTGTAAGTTGCGAGGTGGGTTCTCCATGGATCGGACTTGTTTGTTCAGCACATCCCACAGATGCTCGATTGGATTGAGATCTGGGGAATTTGGAGGCCAAGTCAACACGTCAAACTCGTTGTTGTGCTCCTCAAACCATTCCTGAACCATTTTTGCTTTGTGGCAGGGCACATTATCCTGCTGAAAGAGGCCACAGCCACCAGGGAATACCGTTTCCATGAAAGGGTGTACATGGTCTGCAACAATGCTTAGGTAGGTGGTGCGTGTCAAAGTAACATCCACATGGATGACAGGACCCCAAGGTTTCCCAGCAGAACATTGCCCAAAGCATCACACTGCCTCCGCCGGCTTGCCTTCTTCCCATAGTGCATCCTGGTGCCATGTGTTCCCTAGGTAAGCGACGCACACGCACCCGGCAATCCATGTGATGTAAAAGAAAACGTGATTCATCAGACCAGGCCACCTTCTTCCATTGCTCCGTGGTCCAGTTCTGATGCTTTCGGCGGTGGACAGGGGTCAGCATGGGCACCCTGACTGATCTGCGGCTATGCAGCCCCATACACAACAAACTGCGATGCACTGTGTATTCTGACACCTTTCTATCAGAACCAGCATTAACTTCTTGAGCAATTTGAGCTACAGTAGCTCGTCTGTTTGATCGGACCACACGGGCCAGCCTTTGCTCCCCACGTGCATCAATGAGCCTTGGCCTTTGATATATAAATCATGTGATCCTCGTTTTCATGATTGATTGCCCAAGTAATTGAGTAATCGGGTACTTGTGCCCATCATTAACAGAAAGCTGACAAGTTCAGCAACAAAATTATAAGAGATGGTCATATTGGTCTAAACTGGTTACACCTAGACATGGTTTTAGAATGTTGCAGATCATATTAATTTTGCAAGTAGGCCTACCTATAGCTTGTCTCAGAGATTTGTAAGAGAAGAAGCTTGCTATCTGAGACTTTGAAAACCCAAATGAACACTTTGAAAAATGTAAAAATGACATACTAAAGGGCTTTTATACCCTCCATATTTTCAGAGGAATCAATAATACTAGCAATATTGGGTGTTCAAAACAGTCTTAGAACTACTGTTCTGTGTTATTCCTTTGAAGTGTAGATGTGGGTTGTTAATGCAAGGTCAGGTGTGCTGACCTGCTACTGAGTCCAGGGTCTCTGCTTTCACACTTTGCCAAACACTATTACCATATTCCCTTTTCAAGTGGTGACCACTAAGTAGGCGAGAAGGCAGCAAGCATTGAAAGGAAGAAAGTAGACTATTCACTAACACCTACTTTGAAAGAAGCTGTCTACAGTGCGCTGAATAAATACAAGCATTGTATCATGCTGTAAAGCTACTTACTTTTACTCAATTTGTGCTGCAAATCTCTGTGCCTTAAGTCCTCTCTGCGACCAAAACCCTCATATAACGAGGCTCTAAGTAAGAATAAGCTAATGAACATCTGTTACCATGATTCAAGACAGGAAGACAAGGAGCGCAATGAATCTTTAAAATGAGGTCTGTTATACCTGGAGCTATACTATAGTGCCATCCATGCTCATGGGCTTTCGTTTCCAGAAACATTTCTTTGAACCAATCACAACAGGAATGACGTCCCAAATGGCTAAAGTTTGATTGGTTGATGGCTCCACATGAATGTGCAGAGCCCTTCACTACCGACTATTCTGAAATGTTATGTCAAAAGGAAGCAGACAGGGAAGTCTATTTCACAGTTTTAAGAGTGCTCTGGGAAAATCTTTCACTGGCAAACATAATAAAGTGAAATGTAGATGATTTTTATATTGCTCACAAAAAATTTAGTTAACTACTTCTGAACGGCTGTGAATGGAGAGAAATCAGAACATCGGAAACCTGCCGCCTTCCAAATAAATCCATTTAGATTTGCTTCATTACAATTTAACATCCTGTTAAACCTAGTTACTGAATACATACTGAAATATAACAGCTCTGTTCCAAGAAAACTGCCTATAGAAGCTGCATGTTAAGACATAATAGGAAAGCTTCTGACATTATGTCTCTTCTAAAACCTAATTATGCTGCCTCCAAAGATACCTCAACTTCATTTGTACAATCTATCTGATATTAAATACTGTTAATAAAATATTATATTTGTGTGTGCTATGTATTATGCATGTTAGGGCTTCGCAATAATTACAAAAAGCTGCACATCTTGTGCATGACAAGTGGATCATTAGCTTAGCAACACTATACTGCACACTATACAGTATATAGCAAACTATATTGGAATCAGTTTTAAGTAAGTCTCATACGAGGATTGCTATTTGTGTGCTGCACAATATAATGTTCCAAATAAGTTTTCATCTCACACATATTGTTACGAAGGCATCTTAGAAAGCAGCTGCCAGGTTTTGGAACAGAACAAATTCTTCAAGTATTACTTTATATAATGCGAGTGCTTTACAAGCATGGCAAAGATATTTTATATATATTGAGGATATGTGCATAAAGAAAATATGGGTAACACTTTATTTTACAATGTCCTTGTTACATACAGTATGTTACATGTACTTACCATAGAAATAACAGTACATTATGCATAATTACATGCAACTAACCCTCAACTAAACCCTAATCCTAACTTAACCCTATAGTAAGTACATGTAGTTAATTAATATTACTCGGTACTTAAATATATAATTACACTGTAACAATGACACCTTAAAATAAAGTGTAACCCCAAACCCAACTCTATAGTAAGTACATGTAGTTAATTAATACTACTCAGTACTTAAGTCACCTTAAAATAAAGTGTAACCAAAATATGTATATTTCTTAAAGTGCCCCATTATGGTTTTTCAAATATTCCCTTTCATGCAGTGTGTAATATAGCTGTTTGTGAATGTAAACGTTCTGCAAAGTTGTAAAGTCGAAAGTGCACAATAAATAAAGTTGTCTCCCAAAAGAAAGAATTCAGTCTGAACCGCCTAAACGAGTTGTCAGAAATTCGAATCCCACTGTGTGACGGTTCTACATCACTAGAAAATACACTTTCATAATGCCCCCCTATGTAGTAGTTGTCTGCCTCTGAACAACTTGATCCGCCCTTAAACAAGTAATTTTACTGACGACTGCTTCTCAAATTAAAATGAATAATTATTGATATATATATTTTCTACCGGGTGTTCAAAATATGTAGTTTTGTGTTTTATATTGTGTACGTTTCCAGCTAACCGGCTAACTCACGTTATTACTGTCTTACTGAAATACTTCTGCTCATCAGCTGTGGGCCACTATTACCTAAAACTGTCTATTAATGCAGATTGTTTGTCGTTCTTACTACTTTGAGTAAAGATAAAGGATGGAGCAAGATTTGTTTTGCAAACTTTAATGTTGCATCAGTCATTCACGTTAGTGCTCGGCTATCGTATGCGCTGTTATTGATACAGTTCCTGCATGTGCACCGCAATAAATTATAAACATACACATGGGTTTGTTGATGGACATACTCTTGTTAATGCTGATGGTGAGGAATTACAGCCTTAACATCTCATAATGTACCTCAAAATGAGTAGCGTATCACTGAGAAACGTCCTGCTCAAATTGTCTTCGTGATGGAGGTTCGGGTTGAATAACTAGTTCTTCCAATGTCTCCTCATCGGACTCGCGCTCGGATTGATATGGAAAAATTGACGTCCTCAGTGTGTACAATCACTGAGCTTTAGAAAGCCTCCGGAGCTGAAGTTCAGTTATGGTGATGGGCGTTAAGCTTCCGACGCACGCTGTAAGCGGTAGACCAATCGTAACAGAATGGGCCATCTGGCCAATCAAAGAAGAGTAGCTCACGGAAAGGAGGGATTTAGAGAGACTGACTCATCCGTCGAGTCGTTTGAGAATAATTGAAAAATGTGGTTATGTGCAATGTATATTATACGAAAATATGACCTTTGATGCATGTAAACCTGTGGTAGGAGACATCCCAAAATAAAATTAGGAACCTTTAGAATAGCATAATAGAGGCACTTTAATAACCATAGAGCTTGACACAAACAGTTTCACCTAAAACGATATGACGATATTTCTCTTTTTTTACCTTCACAAAAGCACTGAGATTCTATTAGCACACTAGGACTATAGCAAACTCCTTAAATTCATTAAAGCTCAACTCAACTTTTCAAGACATCTCTGCTCTGCCAAAGCCTTTTAACTTTTGTTATTCTAAACAAATCTTGGCATATCCATCTGTCTGCGCAGCTTACTAACAATGCCAGTGTAGAACGTCCCACCACCAGTCATGAGTGAGTGATCGCTTGGCAAATCAAAGTGACGTTGTCACACAACATAATAAGACTAGCAGTGGTTACCAGAGATGCCAAGCACAAACAAGTCTGTCTGAGGTGCTTCTTGGTATCACTGAGATTACATCTGACTTTGAGATTTCAGCATTTTTTGATTAGCCAATCCATTGAGAATGGGATGGCACATACATTGTTGTGCTCTCTTGTCACTCCAAACTATGAGATGGAATCGATCATAGATTTGTTTCTGCCATTCGGGTGCTAAGTGAAATAGAGCCCACTTCAATATGTAAAACAATTTAAAAACATAGCATTGCCATCATGGACATGGAAGAACACATATTGTTGACTAATGAAGAAGTTATTTTGACTTGCAATACAATTTTCCATATTGCTAGCCAAGAAATGAGAACGGAAAATTGTCTGGTTTATAAATAAATCTACGCCACATCCACGCAGGGTTTTCATCTACATGCTAAAAAAAAACAGCAATATCGTAGCTGAGCAGACGGGGAGTGTTGTAACAAAGATTTCACAAGATGTGTGGATAATGTATAAGCCTACATTTTCAACAAAAAGTGGAAGCTTGTGTTAGTACACACACACATTGTATATTAAGTTTTAATTAAGCAAATGCTTAATATGCGTAAGTCAGCACAGCTGTGATTACCTGCGGCGCTCAGTCTGCATCCTTGTGTCCACGGCCAAATTGAGATTGCAATGATTTTCAGGGTTACAGCACAATTGCAAGTGTAATATTGCTTTTAACAGTTCTATGAACAAGTATTAACGTAAGTTGTAATTGAATAACTTATATGTTAGACAAACATTGGCCAGTTAGTTCCTATATATCTAAAAGAAGCCAAAGCATTAAACTTTGTGTGTCACCAAGCAACACACAGATCTTGAACAGTGTATATGAGATTGGTACAACCAGGGCTTGACACCTGCCAACCTGCCAAATGTGTGTGTATTTCAGCAGTGGCGTGTAACACAATCACTCCTGCTAGCCACTTTGACGGGTTGAATTTTATATATAATATTTTTTAATTAAATATTTATATATACATTTTTAATTAATGAACTAAGTGCAATGTAGTGTTGTCAAAAACATAGATTTTCCAGTACATATCGATACTAAAATATCTGAAATGCTTCCAATACTCATTTTCCACAGAATAGATACACGATACCAGCTCATCTCTCTTCACATAAACACAGTCAGTTCTGTTTTAAGTGAATGTAAACAGATGAGAAAGAAAATACATGTGTAACAGTGTAATGGATCTGTGCGTCAGATCTTAAAGTGACAGCAGCCTAATATACAGCGGGGAGAACAAGTATTTGATACACTGCCGATTTTGCAGGTTTTCCTACTTACAAAGCATGTAGAAGTCTGTAATTTTTATCATAGGTACTCTTCAACTGTGAGAGACGGAATCTAAAACAAAAATCCAGAAAATCACATTGTATGGTTTTTAAATAATTAATTTGCATTTTATTGCATGACATAAGCATTTGATCACCTACCAACCAGTAAGAATTCCAGCTCTCACAGACCTGTTAGTTTTTCTTTAAGAAGCCCTCCATTTCTCCACTCATTACCTGTATTAACTGCACCTGTTTGAACTCGTTACCTGTATAAAGGACACCTGTCAACACACTCAATCAAACAGACTCCAACCTCTCCACAATGGCCAAGACCAGAGAGCTGTGTAAGAACATCAGGGATAAAATTGTAGACCTGCACAAGGCTGGGATGGGCTACAGGACAATAGGCAAGCAGCTTGGTGAGAAGGCAACAACTGTTGGCGCAATTATTAGAAAATGGAAGAAGTTCAAGATGACGGTCAATCTCTCTCAGTCTGGGGCACCATGCAAGATCTCACCTCGTGGGGCATCAATGATCATGAGGAAGGTGAGGGATCAGCCCAGAACTACACGGCAGGACCTGGTCAATGACCTGAAGAGAGCTGGGACCACAGTCTCAAAGAAAACCATTAGTAACACACTACGCCGTCATGGATTAAAATCCTGCAGCGCACGCAAGGTCCCCCTGCTCAAGCCAGCGCATGTCCAGGCCTGTCTGAAGTTTGCCAATGACCATCTGGATGATCCAGAGGAGGAATGGGAGAAGGTCATGTGGTCTGATGAGACAAAAATAGAGCTTTTTGGTCTAAACTCCACTCGCCGTGTTTGGAGGAAGAAGAAGGATTTTTCTGCAAAGGGGACAGGACGACTGCACCGTATTGAGGGGAGGATGGATGGGGCCATGTATCGCGAGATCTTGGCCAACAACCTCCTTCCCTCAGTAAGAGCATTGAAGATGGGTCGTGGCTGGGTCTTCCAGCATGACAACGACCCGAAACACACAGCCAGGGCAACTAAGGAGTGGCTCTGTAAGAAGCATCTCAAGGTCCTGGAGTGGCCTGGCCAGTCTCCAGACCTGAACCCAATAGAAAATCTTTGGTGGGAGCTGAAAGTCTGTATTGCCCAGCGACAGCCCCGAAACCTGAAGGATCTGGAGAAGGTCTGTATGGAGGAGTGGGCCAAAATCCCTGCTGCAGTGTGTGCAAACCTGGTCAAGAACTACAGGAAACGTATGATCTCTGTAATTGCAAACAAAGGTTTCTGTACCAAATATTAAGTTCTGCTTTTTTGATGTATCAAATACTTATGTCATGCAATAAAATGTAAATTAATTGCTTAAAAATCATACAATGTGATTTTCTGGATTTTTGTTTTAGATTCCGTCACTCACAGTTGAAGAGTACCTATGATCAAAATTACAGACTTCTACATGTAATTGGGCAAACCTGCAAAATCGGCAGTGTATCAAATACTTGTTCTCCCTACTGTACCTGCTGCCAAATTATAGATAATATTGAAAATATCTACGTATATGGCAGTTTTTCCCCATGGTATCGATGTCAAAATTGTGGCCAGTGAAAATGTGTCTAGTGACTTTGGAAAACCACTAGCCACAGTGGCTGGTGCAAAAAAGTTTATCTTCTCCCCCATCTCAAAGCGTTCTATAATTGGCTCTAACTCAAATTTCCATGCTCTAACTCAACTGGTCTGAGCTGTCATGAAGTGAACAAAAAAACAAAAGCACTGATTTTCAAATGCCCACTCCTCATTGAAGGTAAAACCATACAGCTCTGCATCTGTTTGCAATCTGTTGTATACTCTGAATTGCAATAAAAATTAAAAAAAAAAAATCCCAGCTGCTCCTGGCAGGTCCACTGCCCATTACACTTTCACTCAGAACCGCTCAGTCTGAAACAAATGTAGTGCATGATTTGTAAACTAATACATGTTGACATTTGCACATAACCAGCTCCATATTCAGGGCTTTTCTAAGTAATAAACTTGCTCGATATCTCACCTAGTATAGCACGGGTACAAGTCCCATGATTTCAAGAGCTCTTGTAGATGCAAGCTACAAACCCGATTCCAAAAAAGTTGGGACACTGTACAAATTGTGAATAAAAACAGAATGCAATGATGTGGAAGTTTCAAATTTAAATATTTTATTCAGAATACAACATAGATGACATATCAAATGTTTAAACTGAAAAAAATGTGTCATTTTAAGGGAAAAATAAGTTGATTTTAAATTTCATGGTATCAACATCTCAAAAAAGTTGGGACAAGGCCATGTTTACCACTGTGTGGCATCCCCTCTTCTTTTTATAACAGTCTGCAAACGTCTGGGGACTGAGGAGACAAGTTGCTCAAGTTTAGGAATAGGAATGTTGTCCCATTCTTGTCTAATACAGGCTTCTAGTTGCTCAACTGTCTTAGGTCTTCTTTGTCGCATCTTCCTCTTTATGATGCGCCAAATGTTTTCTATGGGTGAAAGATCTGGACTGCAGGCTGGCCATTTCAGTACCCGGATCCTCCTTCTACGCAGCCATGATGTTGTAATTGATGCAGTATGTGGTCTGGCATTGTCATGTTGGAAAATGCAAGGTCTTCCCTGAAAGAGACGACGTCTGGATGGGAGCATATGTTGTTCTAGAACTTGGATATACCTTTCAGCATTGATGGTGCCTTTCCAGATGTGTAAGCTGCCCATGCCACACGCACTCATGCAACCCCATACCATCAGAGATGCAGGCTTCTGAACTGAGCGCTGATAACAACTTGGGTTGTCCTTGTCCTCTTTAGTCCGGATGACATGGCGTCCCAGTTTTCCAAAAAGAACTTAAAATTTTGATTTGTCTGACCACAGAACAGTTTTCAACTTTGCCACAGTCCATTTTAAATGAGCCTTGGCCCAGAGAAAAGGCCTGCGCTTCTGGATCATGTTTAGATATGGCTTCTTTTTTGACCTATAGAGTTTTAGCCGGCAACGGCGAATGGCACGGTGGATTGTGTTCACCGACAATGTTTTCTGGAAGTATTCCTGAGCCCATGTTGTGATTTCCATTACAGTAGCATTCCTGTATGTGATGCAGTGCCGTCTAAGGGCCCGAAGATCACGGGCATCCAGTATGGTTTTCCGGCCTTGACCCTTACGCACAGAGATTGTTCCAGATTCTCTGAATCTTTGGATGATATTATGCACTGTAGATGATGATAACTTCAAACTCTTTGCAATTTTTCTCTGAGAAACTCCTTTCTGATATTGCTCCACTATTTTTCGCCGCAGCATTGGGGGAATTGGTGATCCTCTGCCCATCTTGACTTCTGAGAGACACTGCCACTCTGAGAGGCTCTTTTTATACCCAATCATGTTGCCAATTGACCTAATAAGTTGCAAATTGGTCCTCCAGCTGTTCCTTATATGTACATTTAACTTTTCCGGCCTCTTATTGCTACCTGTCCCAACTTTTTTGGAATGTGTAGCTCTCATGAAATCCAAAATGAGCCAATATTTGGCATGACATTTCAAAATGTCTCACTTTCAACATTTGTTGTAACATTGTGAATAAAATCTAAGTTTATGAGATTTGTAAATTATTGCATTCCTTTTTTAATCACAATTTGTAGTGTCCCAACTTTTTTGGAATCGGGTTTGTAAAATGACATGGTTGCTTCACCAAATATGTTTTTCTCTCACATTTGCTTTTGTTAGCTCTGTTGCTTAGATTTAGCGTAAAGTTTAGTGTAGATGGCACGTTATTTTCAAATGTGATCAAGGATTAATCTTTTAGCGCCACTCACCGGACATTTCATTTCCAAACTGCCACATACAACAATGCGTACAACAACCAATTCATGTTCATCTGTTTTGAATAAAACTGAGGTTTTAATGCCACTAACAGCACTCTTTTACTAGAAATAAGTAGTAGGTTTCTAACCTATTATAAATTGTAGCAGATTAAAATCGGAATACTATATTAAAGTTTGAGACATGCACACACATAAAAAAAAACCTTAAATACAGGCATTGAAACAAACTGTGACAAATTAAAGGTTATTACCTACCACATTATGAATGTAATTAATAAATCATAATTTCATGATTTAACAGGATTCATATTAGTTTGTAATTTTACAATTTTTGTACCCTTACTAAGCCTTTGAGTGTCCATTCAACGTTGGTAAAAGCCAAAGTAAAAATACAGAATCACAAATCCAATCTGATAATGTCCATATCAATAATCACACTCTCCACACTCACAAAGGAGCTTACAGGGGATCCTACTGTTTGCTATTAAATCAAATGGACTGTGCATATGATATTGTGCGTGCAAAGGAACTGATAGAGGACATGATGAACACACGACTAGCCTGCATGCAACCAGGAACCAGGAGAGATTTGATGGTGAGCTTTCAGGGTGAGGCACAATGAACTCCTTTGAATTAAAATAGCTGATGTCTTCAAAGAAGCTGCTTTCCGGCAGTCACCGTATGGTGTGGCGTCTGATCCCAAAGACAAAGCTTGGTTGCTGTGTTTCCATATGGAAGGCATATGTTTAGTTTCCATATTAAATTATCATTCTGATAGAGGGGGAAACATTGTGAGAGGAATTACTGAGAATGTCAAATTCGGGTTAATTGAGAGGCGCTGTCCAGCTGGTAATTTGCTAAGAAGTGTGGCAATCAGGAAAATGCGCCAACCAGCACACCATGAAATGTCCATGCATTTCCTTGCAGAATACTGTTCTAACCTCAAAACACTTTTACCATAGTATATGATTTGTAAAATAATACATGTTGACATTTGCACATAACCAGTTCCATATGTATGGCTTTTTTGATGTAGTAAAATAGATTTTTTTAAAGGAAATGGGGGTGAAATATTATAATTCCAATAAAAATACACACCTGGGGCAAATTTTATGCAGTTAGCATTAACACAGGCAAAGTTATCAAAAAAAAAACAAAACTGAAAAAGCCAAAAATGTCCATAAGGATGCACAAGGGTTAAAGCACTTACTTTTTCACTTTGTATGTTTAATGGGTGTGTTCAATAAAGACATGAAAGATCATGACTGTTTCTGTTTTATCAGCTTAGAAATATTGTGTTTGTTGATATTTGTGACTTTGGTGAAGATCAGTTCACATTTAATGACCAATTTAAGCAGAAAACCAGGAAATTGAAAATGGTTCACTTATTGTTTCTTGCTACTGTATACATCCCGGAATATCGCAAAATTGGATTACAACGTAACAGCCATTAGGACATGTTTATTTCTTTACTTGCCATAGTCAGGGTGGGTGGTAAAAACCTTTGGAAAATGCCTACCTTGTCAACTATGTGAGGTGTCTCAATCAACATTCACCATTGGAATCTACAACATACATATACAGTTGAGACTGCTGTGTATACATGTACAGATAGTAATGAATGTTATTTCCAGTCTGTAAACAGCAGAAAGCTCAGGCTGTTCCTCATTGCTGTTGCAGTCTGATTTAATGAGTATAGGGTGGGTTGGGGCGTACTTGCCTCCCACTATGTTGAGAATTACACTCAACACTGTTGCATTAGTTGAGTGCTGTCTGATGCATTATTCATTTGCCAATGATGGAAACATGTAGCCAGAATGACAGAGTCTCAAACCCTCTAACACTTTCCATCTAATAATGATAATGGTGTTTTTGAGATTGGGACTATTACTGTAAACAGCAATGACCGTCTCCTGGTATTAAACACTTTTCAGTGCAGAAAGGTAGAGATGAAGTGAGAGAGATTGGTACAGATATAAATCTGTTATTACTGTTGTTCATTTATTATTTTGTTTAAGCTTTTTCACTGTGTTACATACTTGGGAATATGTCATTGTTTAGAATGTGATGAATCTTTTTTGTCAGGTCAGAGAGCAAGCTGTATAAAGGTTGACATTTTTAAAGGCCAGCTCATTCGGTTTTGCCATGACCTATGTCACCTTGAGTTCCATTTGATTTCCAAAAAGAAAAACAAAAATAAACCACCACTGCGCAGACCAAAGTTTAATGACCTTCTGTGTAACTAAGAGTATGAAACTATTAATGGTCAGGAGAAAGGGTATGAAGTCATGGCTATACAGTTATAACTTGTTTGGTAAATGCTTTGTACATAACTAGTTTGCAGTCATTCATTGAACATTTGAAAAGAATATGAAGGACAACATTCAAAGCAAATCCAAGCCAATGTTTATGCAGTGTGCCGAGGTACTGCAGGGTGTTTGCCAATTATTGATCTCAAATTTTAATTTCAAGTCTTTGAGCGCTTTTTCAAGTGTCGTGACTTGTGTTTTATAGGAATTTCCACATCCTAAGTGCAATGTTGTATCAGGGGAGCTACTGAGCAAGTTTACTATGTCAGAAAAGTGATACACATAAAGCTGGTTATGTGACGTAAACGTGAAAATATATTACGTTACATATCATGCACTATGTTAAACGTGTTATGAGGTCGTATTAGTACTGAGAAAAGAAAAGGGTGAAAATAAAGGGTCTTTATTAATCAATAATTTGCCCCCGCAATAATAATTTGTGTGAAAAGAAAAAGTTTAAAAGTGTTTACTGTCACTAATGTTGATTTGAGTTAGAATGTACACTCACCTAAAGGATTATTAGGAACACCATACTAATACTGTGTTTGACCCCCTTTTGCCTTCAGAACTGCCTTAATTCTACGTGGCATTGATTCAACAAGGTGCTGAAAGCATTCTTTAGAAATGTTGGCCCATATTGATAGGATAGCATCTTGCAGTTGATGAAGATTTGTGGGATGCACATCCAGGGCACGAAGCTCCCGTTCCACCACATCCCAAAGATGCTCTATTGGGTTGAGATCTGGTGACTGTGGGGGCCATTTTAGTACAGTGAATTACCTTTGAATTACCTGCCTTAAGGACAACAATCATTCTGTAATGCCATCAGGGAAGCACTTCCCACCACCCACAATACTCCTTTCCAGTTGCAGATGGGAGATTCTTCTAATGCTGAACTGGGTGTAGCCTCAATACAACAGATACAATCGTTGATGTAACAAACTTGGAACAACAAAGAAGAGGTTGTGGTACCCCAAGTGCTGCTGGATCCTCCTTCATTATTGTTCAGTTGATTTATTCCATGCAGCTTGTGAGTGGGTAAAGTTGTGATTTAGTTTTACTAATGTAACAGATTTTTGGAGGAATATTACCTACCTGAGTGCAGGGGTGTAGCAATCGTTTCAAATGTAACCACTAAACATTGACCAAGTTTTCTCTAGAGTTTTATTCTTTTCCTTAATTGTCTTAGGCAAGGGTGTCCCATTCATTTTAGGTTGAGGGATGGATTGGACAAAACATCGCCTTAGGGATGTAGACTATCTAATTTGTTACTCATTTCATTTACCAGAAGCAAGTTACATTAATTCAGTACATTGTTATTACATTATCATATATTTCTCATGATAGAATTGTTAAATGGCATCTTCCAAGCATGAGATAATAAAGTATGAATATCCAAAGGTGCAGGAAAGGTTTCTGTTTAAATTCTGCTATCCAACGTTCTGCTAGTCATCCAGGTTTATTTTCACCTTACAGTTAAATCTTTCCCGCCATAGACAGAAAATTCAGCCATTTGTGAGAAAACGCTTCCCTGCCACTGACAGAAATTTTTGGCTTTCTGTGTTTTCACTGTTATACAGTAGGGGTCGCTATTACACATCTTCTGAACGAGTACTGAATCTGATCAAAACACTGGAGAAGAAGAAGCAAAAACAAGCGATAGCATATGTAATCATATGCATATGTAAAATAACGCGATCACTAACATTAAACAGCATATAAATCAAAACTGCCTAATGTTACTGAATGAAATGTCGACCCAGGATGAGCTATAGGACTGTGAAGCTTTGGGGGTGTTGATGGACTCGATCAGTCTGTGTTTTGATCATCGTTCTGAATCTGATCTGGATGTAGTCACACATTCAAGTGTTGATAAAAAAAGAATGCATGAAGCTAGAATAAAACATTTTTTGTTTGTTTGTATGTTTAAAAGCAGAGGCTCTAATCTTTCTTTTGATATATTGCTTGTTCAGACATTCATAACAAAATATTCTGTGAGCCATGACATTTTTGTGAAAATGATCAAAAATGCTGGCGGTGGCTGGCAACTTTAAAATAAAAAAAAAAAAATTAAAAAAACACTGGTGGGGAAAGAGTTAAGACATATATACTTCAAAAATATCCTTGGCAAACACTGAATTATGAGTCATACTTTGTTTTAACAAAATCATTCAATGGAACGTGTGCTGCATTGATAGGTGATGAAAAGGGAAAGATCCCACAGTGAACCATTTATTGTGACTGTGACCTCCTACTACACCATAGCTGGCAAGAAACTAAAGAACATCTTGAATTTGAAGTTGCAATGACTTCTGTGGGCTGAGAGGGAGACCACCAGTGTGCAAATGTCTTTTCAGACATTTAGACAATAGATAGACATGCAAATGTTCCTCTGATATTGTTTTGTAGATGTCGGAGCCAGCAGCTTGACACCGGGGAACCTAATTGAAATGAAAGGAGCAGAGCTCTGAGGCAGTAGACTCAACTGCCTGCCACCCTTGTTTCTAATTATACCACCTTTTTAGACTATCAGGCAAAGGCCTTGACATAAATATGAGAACATTCTGCCACGTAATGTTTAACACAACCAGTCTTCTTCCTCCACCTTATTTTTTCCACCGAATGATTCATCAACCCACTTTTTCTTCTTTTGTTTGTGTGACAAGGAGATTTGATTTTTAATTTGTTTGCTCCTATCATCTTTTCTGAGCAGCGGTTCTGCTTGAATTCCGTGACTTAATTTGCTGCCAAGTTGACTGTGATTCCTCACTTTCTCATCTACACTTTCTATGCTTATTTCAAACAAGCATGCTTTCAGTTTTTATTCTTGCTGCCCTACTCTCCAGGAAGAGCTACCATCCAAGATAAGAATGTTTGAAGTGACAAAACTAACAGCCTGGGGTTAGATAACCCTCGACCTACACTGACAGACAGGAACAAACAACACGCAAGGCCTCCGTGAAGCATTTTATAAGACACTCTCCAGTGGGGAAGTGTTAATCCATGGCAATAAACATAAAAACAAATCGCAGAGGCCATCTAACACTGGAAGGAATCATCAATTTCGGTAAGACAAGTTAGATCATTAGTGCGACAAGGTGGCTCAGTTTGTAGTGCTGTCGCCTCATAGCAATGATTCGAGTCCTGGTGTGCTTCTTATTTCCAATTTGTGCATCCTCGTTTTCTTTCCCCGCATCCTTTCCTTGCATCTCAGCTCCACCCTGCTTAGGATGCGAGGGAAGGCTACATGGAAAGAAAATGAAAAAGGAAAGGAAAAGCATAAATTACAATGATTGAGACATATGTGAAGGGGGAGGAGAATTTATATGTGAGTCAGGTTTTTCAACAAAACAGACGTCCGCATAGGATACACCTGCACATCTTTGCTCATAGCTCCTCTAGAGGCTTCCTCACTCTTCTTTCCTCACCTCTTCACTGTGCAATAGAGAACTGAAACGTCGTTCAAGATGGCTTTCTTTGCATGGTTGCATGGGCGTGAAGGGGGGGGCCTTCACGCCCTTCCTTTATGCACAGACATTTTTGTCAGCCCTAGGGTACTCAGCCTCCCTCTTTTTGTCAGAAACACTAGCAAAAATGTCTTTATTCTTGTGCTTCCGACCATCAATAAAGTTCTTGACATATAGGCATGCACTATTTGAAGGCTTCATCTGTTCAGTCAGCCTTTAAACCTTTGCATGAGCATTACACGTCATTCATCTACAGCAGGAACACATGCATTCTTTTTTTCAGTGGATGCAATCAAATTGAAGTGTGTATACGCGTGTAAAGTGATATGAAAAACCCAGTACTCCACATATTATACAGTGATTATGGATATTTTAATTATGGACATAATTACATTATGATAATCACAGCATAGGCGCTGATTTGTTTCCGCTGGTGGGTGCCTACTCCATATAACCCCGTTCAAAAAATAATAATTAAACCACAAGCTTTTGTGTCAGGTTGTTGATCCGCCGGGACCCGGTGTGAGATCCACCAATCAGAGAGGTTCCAGAATCTTAATCGATTTTTTGATTGGTTAAAACTAATGGAGAATATCTCATGTTTTTCTGTGGGTGCTTGAGCCTATTCTGTGCTGGATCAGGACCTATGAATCACAGTATAGATTAACATAATCACATACATAAAAAAGAAGCATGTCCAGATGTGTGACCACCTTAAAATTTTCCACTCTGACTAACCACCTCCAAATCAGAGACAGGACCTTAAATGGAACCTGAAATTAAATGAATTACATTTCAGAAAGCAGTGTGAATTTTTGCACACTGACGACAAAAAGATATTACTGTTGATATTACCAATTTTACTTTGTTCACCACTGAACTGCTCCAATTATATGGCAGCATTTCTCTCAGGACAGCACAAAAATAATCCCCACGTATGTTATCATGGGGTGGCCCAATGGACTTAAATTATCTTCCAGGACATATTAGAAACAGGCGTATACAAGTGCATGGCCTCACAGGTTAAAGGTGGGGTAAGTGCTTTCTGGTAACCGATGTTGATATTTCAAATCACCAAAACAAACACGCCCCTACCCCAAAAGGGTCTCGCCCCTATTTTGATAGCTCCGCCCTACACATACATACGCAACGCAGACAACGACTATGGCAGAATCTGCTGTGCCAGCCGGCCGAGGGTATGATATCATCAATAAGTGAAAGCAATGCATGTTACTATGGTAATCCAGGTCGAATGTTCAATGAAAAAGTCATCCCTTCCATCCCAAAAACACAAACACAGTTCTCATGAACAACTTGATAGCATGAGCACGAATTATATTACAATTATGACAAGATAATGACAAAGAGGAACCAAAGGAAACAAACATATATTAGGAGTATATTATCTTATTGTTCGGACACACTTTGGGAGCTGACGCTTGAAACAGACAGTGAGGAGGTTTAGACGCTCCAGGCTTATTGGGTGTAGAAATGAATGGGTCTTTATCATCGCTGAAGTGAACGACCATACGACTGCAAATGAACAAACAAGCGAACATGACACACGAGCATATTCAAGCAAAAGCCAGCATATATTAGTTCTGTGAAACAAAACAAAATCGATGTTACTCGTCTATCGAGAAGAAATAAAGCAACCTCGGCGTCCGATTGCAGGCCTTAGTGCTCCTTGAGTTCTCTCCAAAGCTGATACTACTTGCCTGATCGTAAGCCTTCTTTTGTTCCATTGACATTTTCCACATTTGTTTTTTTATCTGCCATCTCTCTCTTTCTGTCATCGCTCGGCTAATGTCCGTCCCGTGTGTCGTGTCTTTTGAATAATGACGTGCACTGAGCGATCTCGTCTCCCCATCATTAGTAGACACGCCCCTTACTGCCGATTGGCTACAAGTTTGTTTTGGTACTCGGCCCGAGACACTTTTACTAAAGCATTTTTGAAATAACACTTACCCCACCTTTAACGTAGGCAGTGCGTACAATACCATGGTACATAATTTGCTATGGTTAACTGGATTAAAAAAATATTAGCAATCACTTAAAATAATAAGTCTCATTCTCATTTCAGATGGACATTGACAATGTAGGCTCTTAAATCCATCCATTCTCTAAACCGCCTTTTGCTATGAGATGCTAGAGCCTATCCCAGTATCTTGGGCCGAAGGCGGGGAAACACCTGGACGGATGGCCAATCCATCACAGGGCTAACATACACACAGACATTCACACACTTTTTCGTACCTATGAGCAATTTAGTATTACTAATTCACCTGTCCTGCGTGTCTTTGGATTTTGGGGGAAACTGGAGCACCTGGAGAAAAATCATGCCAACATGAGGAAAACATGTAAACTCCACACAGAAAGGCCTTCTGAGTCATGGTTCATACATTAGTCTTAAAAATCACATCACATCAGCCAGCTTTGAGAAATGGGGGAAAAAAAAATGAAAAGGTTTAATCTTTCAAAAAAGTAATGAAAAGTTTAAGGTTTTAAGTAAATGCAGTGGACATGATATCACTGTCACAAATGGCCGAATATGAAGACGAGGTGAGAAAGCGGATCTACAATGCAGCGTAGTCTTTATTTACAAAGCAAAAGAGTATGTGACCCATGCTGGCAAAATGAGTCGCAATGAGCAAATTTTAAAAAATGAGTTGTTATTGTAAACCCTTCAAAATGATGTATGGTTTGTTTGAATCGGACAAAAAAAATTTGAGATAGAAATGATAAAATGATAAAAGTCGATAGAGTCAGCAAAGTTAATTTTGAGAAAAATCGAGTTAAAGTTTTCTGATGGTTCCAAAACAAAATCACCTAGCAACCATACCTTAAAATCCCTGCTAATAACGCCAAATTTGACACACATCAAGTCAAAACCAAATAAGAAAAGTATATATTCAACTTTTTCTCCCATGATACCACAATTGTTTGATTAACATTAATGCGACAGACAGCCTATATCTACTGTACCGCACGGATGTTTTATAATGCTACACATCAGATGTTTTTCCACAACAGTTAACCAAACATTCACTTAACACATAACAGATGATGTTTGTGTGAATACTCACCATGACAGATATTTTGAGATACTGTAATTCTGTGTATGTGTGTATATAGGGATCGCACGCTGTGAGGGGCGTCTTTGTGCGCACGCGTCGGATCTGTTGGTCAGCGCGAGTGAGATAGTTTTCATGGACAAAGGAAAGGTACTCCTCCCAGAAAACGTACAAATAAAGATACTTCTAGATGTTTAATTGCTATTTGGAGCATCGGGATCACTAGACAAGGGCTTAATGAACTAATTTTTGTGAAAACCTCAAAATCCACCAAAATTTAAACTTTTCAGTTGTTTTGCCTGTAGCTCGAAATTATGCTGTGCACATTCCGACTCCTTTTGCCAGCACAGGTCACATATTCCAACAACGACGGCAATCCAAACAACAAGAAAGGTAACGCAACAGTGTGCACTACACACAAACAACACCAGACGAAGAACGAAAGGAATTGAGCGCATTATATACACCGAGAACTAATGAACTAATGAGGAACAGGTGTGTGATAATCAATCACACAATGAATAACCATAGCGACAAGCATAAACGGAAAGGAAACACAGAAAATGACAATTAATAAACTAAAAGTCGTTGAAAAACGAAACCGAAAACATGACAGGTTGTAACAGTCAGCAACTGAACATGAACTTAACAAGCAAATCTGAAACTCCATGCTCAGATTCCTCACTAATAATTAATCTCATTAAAGCCTGCAGAGAGCCAGCAATACTGCATTATGCCTTTCACAGTACCAGGTATTATTTTTCTGTTCCGGCAGTGTGTACTCTCTCCGTCCCAGCTCACCAAAAGAGTCTGGCCTGTCACTCTCACTAGACCAAGACTGTTCGGCTGCAAGTTGCAAGTTTTTCATCATGTATATTACATCTCATTCTGGCTAAGAACCATCCATTTTAGATAAGATGGGGCCGTCTGATGTGCTAAAACACAAATCACACCTCACTTGGTTTTACACGACTATAGTGTTCAGTAATAGTCTGGTATGAAATAAAAGTGGCAGTATACTTCCTGCCTCAAACTAAATTCTTTAATATCTTTAAAAGATATGATAACAGTAACCAGTAACCATATAATCAATGATTTAAGGCACTTAATTCATATGAGCACTTACAAAACGACTTGGCTGAACAAGAGTCACAAAGATAATTTGTTCATCCAGTCATCGCTGCCTACAGAGGTGCTATCATTTATTATACAGTTAATTCTGCTCCTTTCATTAGCCAAGCTTTGTATATTTTGTATATTAACAGCTATAAATACCTACGACTGAATCAAATATTAAGTACAACAGCACTCGTCTTTGTGTGATAATGTCTAAAGATTTGCCGCCTTATTAGTCAATTATACTTATACGTGCTGTATGTAGGAATGGCAGCTAGTGGTTCAAATGGGTATTGCAGTCCAAATTCAAAATATTTAATAATATAAAATGTTTCCCCCGCTCCCTCCTCCTCAGACTTGATGCTCACGCGGGTTGCCAGTTTGAGGACACACAACAGGAACGAGTGCAATTGACAATGGAAGGTGAGGAGACTTACACACTGCGAGTTGATGAGTTGATTTATCCGCGTTTTAATGTGCTTTTTTTAGATTTGAATGCCGAGGCTTTTTAGGTCGGGTAGAATCTGCGATCTCTGACCCAGTTTGTTCGCTGGCTTTCATGGCAGCAATACACTATGTTTTCCGCTAACTGGCAACCCGGTGTGTTGAAATACTATTGGGTAAACTGGCAACGTGTGGGATCACACAGACCAAAACAAAAACAGACATTCCGACACGGAACACACATTTCAAAGTAAAATAACTGGCTGTTGCATTGTTTATCTAAGAAACGAGTATGGGAACTTAGCATGTTTCCTAAATATCTGCAAACATATAGTATTTGTATGCTTTAGTACAGTCAAAAAACTTACATACAGCACCTTTAATACATTTAAAAGCTATTTTACTAATAAAAGACAGCAAGGCTATTTCAATGGAAATTGCATAACTGCTTCTTTTAATTTACAGACCTAGATTTAGTTTCAAAGGTTCCATTTAATGTTCTTGCTGAACGATACTTGTAGTAGGACAATAAGCACATTGTAAATTGCTTATTCGATCAATTAAATATTTGAAGAACACTCATGCATCTCTGACTGAAAAAAAACATTACCAAAATGCAAAAACCTGTACTGTGGTTCATGGAAACATTTATTTTTGAGAGCTGCGCACATTTGAGATAATCATTTCAGGCTAAAGCATTCTAAGAAAAACTATCGAAGGCATTGTTCCACTCCACAAATTTCTAGATAAGAATGTTTTTTAGAGAACAAACACACCAGAAAAAAGGATGCTGCTACTTTTTTTTCTTCTAAATTCTTACTTTCATTTTCCAGATTGGGGGAATGTCTTTTATTATTTCATAATGAATTTCTTATTTAAGGATATACAGTGGGGAGAACAAGTATTTGATACACTGCCGATTTTGCAGGTTTGCCCACTTACAAAGCATGTAGAGGTCTGTAATTTTTATCATCGGTACACTTCAACTGTGCGAGACGGAATCTAAAACAAAAATCCAGAAAATCATATTGTATGATTTTTAAATAATTAATTAGCATTTTATTGCATGACATAAGTATTTGATCACCTACCAACCAGTAAGAATTCCGGCTCTCACAGACCTGTTAGTTTTTCTTTAAGAAGCCCTCCTGTTCTCCACTCATTACCTGTATTAACTGCACCTGTTTGAACTCATTACCTGTATAAAAGACACCTGTCCACACACTCAATCAAACAGACTCCAACCTCTCCACAATGGCCAAGACCAGAGAGCTGTGTAAGGACATCAGGGATAAAATTGTAGACCTGCACAAGGCTGGGATGGGCTACAGGACAATAGGCAAGCAGCTTGGTGAGAAGGCAACAACTGTTGGCGCAATTATTAGAAAATGGAAGAAGTTCAAGATGACGGTCAATCTCCCTCGGTCTGGGGCACCATGCAAGATCTCACCTCGTGGGGCATCAATGATCATGAGGAAGGTGAGGGATCAGCCCAGAACTACACAGCAGGACCTGGTCAATGACCTGAAGAGAGCTGGGACCACAGTCTCAAAGAAAACCATTAGTAACACACTACGCCGTCATGGATTAAAATCCTGCAGTGCACGCAAGGTCCCCCTGCTCAAGCCAGCGCATGTCCAGGCCCGTCTGAAGTTTGCCAATGACCATCTGGATGATCCAGAGGAGGAATAAGAGAAGGTCATGTGGTCTGATGAGACAAAAATAGAGCTTTTTGGTCTAAACTCCACTCGCTGTGTTTGGAGGAAGAAGAAGGATGAGTACAACCCCAAGAACACCATCCCAACCGTGAAGCATGGAGGTGGAAACATCATTCTTTGGGGATGCTTTTCTGCAATGGGGATAGGACGACTGCACCGTATTGACGGGGGGATGGATGGAGCCATGTATCGCAAGATCTTGGCCAACAACCTCCTTCCCTCAGTAAGAGCATTGAAGATGGGTCGTGGCTGGGTCTTCCAGCATGACAACGACCTGAAACACACAGCCAGGGCAACTAAGGAGTGGCTCCGTAAGAAGCATCTCAAGGTGCTGGAGTGGCCTAGCCAGTCTCCAGACCTGAACCCAATAGAAAATCTTTGGAGGGAGCTGAAAGTCTGTATTGCCCAGCGACAGCCCCGAAACCTGAAGGATCTGGAGAAGGTCTGTATGGAGAAGTGGGCCAAAATCCCTGCTGCAGTGTGTGCAAACCTGGTCAAGAACTACAGGAAACGTATGATCTCTGTAATTGCAAACAAAGGTTTCTGTACCAAATATTAAGTTCTGCTTTTCTAATGTATCAAATACTTATGTCATGCAATAAAATGCAAATTAATTACTTAAAAATCATACAATGTGATTTTCTGGATTTTTGTTTTAGATTCCGTCTCTCACAGTTGAAGAGTACCTATGATAAAAATTACAGACTTCTACATGCTTTGTAAGTGGGCAAACCTGCAAAATCGGCAGTGTATCAAATACTTGTTCTCCCCACAGTATTTCATAGCTGATACATCTTTAAACAGCAAAGTTAAGAGCTCTGAACTCAAATTTTAGCTGTACTAACACAGTAAACTTGTATTGAGGTGACTGATGAGCCATTGGTTCTGTGTAAATGAGACAGACATTGTCATTTCTATGACAATTAAGCCCTGTTCAAAAACATTCAAGCTTCCTCATAAGTGACTGGTTTAACACTATATGTTGGCAAGGCTTCTGATGGATGGCTTAAATCGCAGTTGATTTCAATAGAGTTTGACGCTAACAAGTTTCTAAGGTAATACCACAATACTCTACTAAGCTTAAGTGTGTATCATATTTTTTGCTGGATGTCTTAATCAATAATTTGATTCTGATTCAGGTGAACACTGTCACATTAAAAAGTCATGGTTTTCATGGTATTCCGCTTCAGATTCTGTGCTGCCTTTGTAAAGATGGCATTAGAATCAATTACTGAATACTGGAGAGTTTCTCTTGTATCTGTGAAGTTTTACAAATTATTCAGTTTTGTCAGATTAGATCTGTTTGTAAGCGTGATTTAAAGGGAAGGTCATTTTAAAGGTCCTCTTTTCAAATGTGAAAAATTATGCCATTATACTGTAGTGTTAGCAATTACATTCACTTGAGTAGCTCAATCTCAGATATTATACGTGTTGTAGATGAGGATTTATTTAACATTCATTAAAAATTGTAGAATAACCGACTGCTCATTTTCTGAATTAAAAGAAATGTACTTGATCCTTCCAATAATGTTCTCTGTAACTCAGGAAATGATTAAAAGATTAAATGTTGTAATGTAATTCATGATGTAATTCAGCTCATACCAAACATACACTGTGTCATTATTTATTTAGCCAAAATTCATGTCTGACAAACTAAGTACACCATTTCTGCTTCCATAGAAATTAAGAGGGTAAGTAACGGTCAGGTGCTGCTAATCAAATGTCTTTGATTAATTGATCATCAGCAAGTGTGATCACCTCTATAAAAGCAGAAGTTTTGGCAGTTTGCTGGTCTGGAGCCTTCAGGTGTGTGTTAACCCAATGCCAAGGAGGAACGGCATCAGCAATGATCTTACAGAAGCAATTGTTGCTGCTATCAATTATACAGCCATTTTCAAACAATTTGAAGTCCATCATTCTATAGTAAGAAAGATTATTCACAAGTGGAAAACATTCAAGACAGTTGCCAATCTTACCAAGAGTGGACTTCCCAGCAAAATCACCCCAACGTCAAACCGTGCAATGCTCAGAAAAATCGAAACACCCAAGAACTACACCTCAGTATGGAATGTTTGAAATGGTTGAAAGCTTCTTCTCTCTAAAAAGAACACAGCAGCACAGCTTAGGTTTGCAAAGTTGCATCTGAACAAACCTCAAGACTTCTGGAACAATGTCCTTTGGACAGACGAGACCAAAGTGGAGATGTTTGGCCATAATGCACAGCGCCAAGTTAGGCAAAAACTAAACACAGCATATCAGCACAAACACCTCCATCACGCTGATGGAGGGCTGATGATTTTTGGCTTGTTTTGCAGCCATGGGACCTGGGCACCCTGCAGTCACTGAGTCGGCCATGAACTCCTCTGTATACCAAAGTTAAATGTGAGGCCATCTGTCCGACAGCTAAAGCTTGGCCAAAATTGGGTCATGCAACAGGACATTGACCCCAAGCACAGCACCAAATCTACAACAGAACGGCTGAAAAATAAAAGAATCAAGGTGTTGCACTGGCCCAGTCAAAGTCCAGACCTCAACCCGACTGAAATGTTGCGACGGCACCTTAAGAGAGCTGTGCATAAAAAAATGCTCGTAAACCTCAATGAACTGAAGCAACGTTATAAAGAAGAGTGGGTGAAAATTTCTCCAGAACGATGCAAGAGACTGATACTGTCATACAGAAAACAATTGCTTATAGCTGCTAAAAGTGGCTCTAAAAGCAGTTGAATCATAGGGTGTACTTAGTTTGTCAACCATGGCTGCTTTTCCATTTTGGCTTTATTTTTGTTAAATAAATAATGTGACAGTGTAATATGTCATTTGTTGTTTTCTCTCTCTCTCTCTCTCTCTCTCTCTCTCTCTCTCTCTCTCTCTCTCTCTATCTATCTATCTATCTCTCTCTCTCTCTCTCTCTCTATATATATATATATATATATATGTTACTGGCAATGTTTGAAATCTGGCATTGTATAGAATGCCTAGGGAATATATAGAATGCCTGAAGTTTGTAGGCAAAGTATGAAATGGTTTATATTTCACACATTTCCTAGGCATTCTATACAATGCCAAAGGGCCAGCTGGCAGAGTATAGAATACTCCCGCTACTCACACTTGGGTCTTTGTTCGGCGGTGGCGTGCCGGTAGCGAAACACGTGAGCTTCCACTCCCGTCACAGAGGCTCGCCCCATTGTTCCTGGACGGTTGCTGTGCCACGATGTCTTTCCATGGCCGAGCAGCTGCATCCAAGCCTTACATCACCAAGTGCAATGCAAAGTGTCAGATGCAGTGGTGTAAAGCACGCCACCACTGGACTCTAGAGCAGTGGAGACATGTTCTCTGGAGTGACCAATCACGCTTCTCTGTCTGACAATCCGATGGACGAGTCTGGGTTTGGTGGTTGCCAGGAGAACGGTACTTGCCTGACTGCATTGTGCCAAGTGTAAAGTTTGGTGGAGGGGGGACTATGGTCTGGGGTTGTTTTTCAGGGGTTGGGCTTGGCCCCTTAGCTCCAGTGAAAGGAACTCTTAATGCTTCAGCATATCAAGACATTTTGGACAATTTCATGCTCCCAACTTTGTGGGAACAGTTTGGGGATGACCCCTTCCTGTTCCAACATGACTGCACACCAGTGCACAAAGCAAAGTCCATAAAGACATGGATGAGAGAGTTTGGTGTGGAGGAACTTGACTGGCCTGCACAGAGTCCTGACCTCAACCCGATAGAACACCTTTGGGATGAATTAGAGCAGAGACTGCGAGCCAGGCCTTCTCGTCCAACATCAGTGCCTGACCTCACAAATGCGCTTCTAGAAGAATGGTCAAAAATTCCCATAAACACACTCCTAAACCTTGTGGAAAGCCTTCCCAGAAGAGTTGAAGCTGTTATAGCTGCAAAGGGTGGGCCAACTCCACATTAAACCCTACGGATTAAGAATGGGATGTCATTAAAGTTCACGTGCATGTAAAGGCAGGCGTCCCAAAACTTTGTATATAATAATAGTATGTAATCTTATCTTTTTTAATTTGCATTTTTTTTCAAGCTCTAAGAAAAAATGGGAAGGTTTTTTGAAGCTCTTCACATTTTCAAAGTAATCGTTTAAAAAAATTTTGAAAAAAATCAAAGAATGCATTTGAGTAAAAATATGAAGACCATTGACTGTAAGCACATTGTTCCATTTCATGCATTCTTAGATAAAATATTTTTTTTTATTTTGTCTTGCTAATTTGATGTTTTTAAAATCAAACTTGGCACAGCTGGCAGGACAAAATGGACAAGATCCATAGAGAATGTTTTCCCTTGTTGTTATCACACCATATTTTTACATGGTGCATGTAGAAAATTTGCCGATATCCAAACAAGAGTTGAAAGTATTATTATAATTATTATATTTTGTGGTCAAGTTTTAACCAATGCTGCAGATCTTTAAAGAGTCAGAAGATTGAGCCAAGCTTGGGAAACTGGACAGCTAGAATGAAATTTACCATCCTTAATCTGCACATGCTGATCAGTTATGCAACAAGAGATAGAGTAGTAGTGGTGACATTTATTTATGGACATGTTATGGACTATTTATTTAGCATGACAGGGAAAAAAATGAGGAAGCAAACTTAATCATCACGTTGGTAATCATCTTTGAATTTTAGAAGTGTTGACTATTTTTTAATCAGCATTTCATATAATTCAGTCTTGCACACTCTTTTGTGATTTTGTCTTTTTGAGAAACTAAGTACTGAAACAAATGTATGCCAAGTTATATGCCAAATTTTTAAAAAGAAAAGAGCAAGAGAAATATTTTTAAACCCATAAAAATGTGCATTTGCAATTGGTTTCAGGAAATTGCATCATTGTAGCACATTAATATATCATTTCAATAGTTGCAATAAGGTGTAATATCATCTGTCCGACTAAAATTTATGAATCCAAATATTTAATTTTACTAAAACATGCTGATACAAACACAATGTGCAAAACTTACACATGAGGAAAGGATAGAAATGGCAAAAGCAATGACACTCAAGGGAGCTTGCTACTTGTGTGAAAAGCTCAAGTACTGTATGTGGGGCGAAAGCACACACACACACACACATCACTCTTAGCACTCTAACTAAGCAGTTTTTCACACTCCTTTCTTGGAGTTTGCAGTGGAACTGTTGTCATTTGTGTGACAGGCGAGCACACTTAATCCCGTCTCAAGAGAGCGAGCAGTGCCAGATGGTGGAGTAGAGCAGCAGAGACAGTGGTCAGGTGGTGGACAGACATCCACCCTTGGAGTACACTGACATACTGGCTGACTGTCAGCAGACAGCATGTGGCACGTAGGCAGTTTACTGGCAGGTCACCAGCTAATGGTTTACCTGAAGTGCTAAACATTTATACAGTGTGGAAACAGCTCTCCCGAGGGGCTTTGGCTAAGCTGACGGCTGACAATCAGCCATCATTTCAGTGTACTTTACAGCAGTCATATTTTAACATGTTGGATGCAATTGAAATAGTTCTTGGCATGGCATTATATTGTTAATTTTACTACATTGTTAACAGGGTTTGAAATTAACACCCACCAACCCGCCAAATGCGGGTAAAAATCAATTGTGGCGGGTAACGCTGTCAAATCACTAGCCAATTTGGCAGGTTACTTATTATGTTTACTCACTTTGCTGGGGAGGTTTGTGTAAGCCAAATCTGTGCAGATTTAGCGCAAATACTCAACTTGTGAGTCATCATGCAGCGTATTGCTCAGAATCTGCGCATATCTGGCTTACTTGAACACACACGTCACTTCGCAACAAATAACGGCGTGCTTGTTCATTTGCATTGAAGCAAAGATTAAAAAAACATAATAATGTGGCGATACTTGAAAAACAGCACTTCCTCACCAGCCCGATCTCATGACAATTCGTACGTATTTTACGAGGTGGCTAATTCGTATGAAATCGTACGATTTTTGCTAAATCGTACATATTTCACGAGTTGCCCAATTCGTATGATTTCGTACGAATTACCTACCCCTAACCCTGCCTAATTTCACAAACCTACCCGTCACTGTGGTTTAGACAAATCGTACGAATTCATATGAGTGAGGTCATACAAATTCGTACGAATTAGCCACCTCATACAAATACGTACAAATTGGTCGTGAGATAGCGTTGTCCTCACTGATACAGAGGACTCTGAAGATGAGAGCCCTGAGGACATTTGAGCATTTGGTTAACAGAAAAGAAATTGTTATTTTCCAACATGCTACAATTTTAGCAGACCCTGGCTTATCCTGAGACCACAGGGTTGTTTTGTTCTGCATGATGTTTTATGTTCTTTGTACTGTATTGATCTGTCCACCTAAATATTTTTTGGTGAAAAGCATGAGAATGAAAGAGGAAGGGAGGAGATGGCTGGATGACAGGATTTTGTTTGAATAAGAAATTCATGTATGAGATCCAAATGATTTCAAACCCTGATTGTATAATTTTACACTTTCGAAGCAAGTGATTGAATGGTGCAAAAACCCACAAGCACAACGCTAATTGTAGTAGTGGCAATAAGCAGTTATTCGAGCAGTTATTCAGATGATTATCAAAAATAGCACATTTTGAAAATACCATAACATAAATGACATTTGACTTTTTGAAACTGAAAATTACCAAACAGTGTTAAATCTGGTTTTACTTAAACCTTTTAAGACATTTATTTGATAATTTAACTCTTTCCCCGCCATTGACAGAGATTTCTGGCTTTCCATGTTTCCACTGTTGTACGGTAGGGGGCGCTATTACACATCTTCTGAAAGAGTCCTGAATCTCATGATCAAAACACAGGCAAAGAAGAAGTAGAAACAAGTGATATCATATGTAAGCAGATGCATATGTAAAATAACGCGATCATCAACATTAAACAGCATATAAATCAAAACTGCCTAATGTTACTGAATGAAATGTCGACCCAGGACGAGCTATAGGACTGTGAAGCTTTGGGGGTGTTGATGAACTCCATCTACTCCATCTGTGTTTTGATCATTGTTCTGAATCCAATCTGTATGTAGTCTTTGACAAAAATGCGATTTTTCAGCTTTTTGATCAAAAGTATTATTTTTTATGAATTCAAGTGTTGATAAAAAAAGAATGCATGAAGATAGAATAAAGCTGTTTTTTTTGTTTGTTTGTTTGTTTGTTTAAGCAGAGGCTCTGTTCTTTCTTTTGATATATTGCATGTTCAGATATTCATACAACAAAATATTCTCGGGGACATGAAAAATTTGTCAAAATGATCAAAAATGCTGGTGGTGGCAGGCAACTTTTTTTTTTTTAAATGCTGGCGGGGGGAAAAAAAGAGTTAATTTAATAGTGTGTTTTTTTGTCTTTAACTGTCTTAAAATGTGTTATAATTTCATGACTTTTCACACTGTTTTCACACTTAAAGTCTATGAGATTTCTTCATTCATTTTATCCTCTGGTAGGTGAAAATCCATCCCAGGCTCACTGGAAATACGTCATTCTGGTTACATTTCTGCAAAACCTGAAATATGTTGCACTTTTCAGCTGAATTGTCCACAAGAGGCACTTTAAGCAATATTATTTTTTTCTCATAGTTTTTCTTGTTTTTGTGATGAAAAATAAAACTGCCTGCAGGTATATTTTGTAGCGAATTAGCTCAGAGGGGAAATATTAATAATTATTTATAACTCATGATTATTCATTATGATTAATTATGAATATTTGAATCAGTTAAATAGATTAACTTGATGTGGCTACATTAACATAACAATCAATCAATCAGTTCATCCTATGAACGTTCAGTATTGATTATTTATTAATTCTAAGAAAAGGATATTTTTCATGGCCACAGAAAAATAATTCTTCCTTTGTACTTACATAAGCTCTTAGAGCGCATAACAAGATCAATCATTTAAGTGACAATTTGTTTGCAGCAGGGAGTCAGAACCAAACATATATTGTGCACAAACTTTAATAACTAAATCATGGACAAGATTAAACAGACATAAAAAAAAACATACATACACAAAACATACATGGCAAGAGGCAAAGTTAAAGTGGTTAGAAGAACCGGGTCAGTACAGATGGATGAAGTTATGCAAAGACTCTAAAACCTGGGAGAACCATCCCTGATAAGCTCCTTTGTCTGAGCAAAGGAGTTTACAGTTTTACTAACTACACAGCGACTTGTATTTCTTAGTACATTACTTGCATTTGCCCGGGAAGGCGTCCAGATATACGGTCGCAGGAGAAAGTCTTGATGGTTCCGTCCAATGGTTTTGCAGTTGCGATCGTTTCCTTCCGTGTTGAGCGAAGGAACGACTGTGAACTTGCATGGTTGTTTTGACTCCATCGAGGTTGAGGAAGTTGCACACGCCGTGAGGAGTTGTGTGTAGGCCTTATCTGGCCTGGCCTGTTGGCCGGCTGATAGACAGCCAAGACGATGCGTCGTTTTGGTCCAGAGGGAGAAGAGAGGGAAAATCTGTGTGCCTCTCCATAAGAGTCTGCAAGAAGTCCCACCCTTTATGATCGAGTTAACCAATGGGATTGTTGGGATTTCCCAGCGGGAAATTCCTCTGTGGGAGATTTATGGCTCTTTATTTCAAGCAGGATTCAATGGGTCTGTGCCCATATATACTCCAAATAATGCAACAAACACATACTGCCTCTTACAAGGAAGTGACATACATGAAAGTGTAAGTCGTGAAGTGGCATTAATTTGATAGGAGACGCGACATATATGAGGTTACATGAACTAGTAAGTTGTTCATAAGACATGCATAAACGAAATAACATACAAGGGACATTTTACAAGACAGTTAGTGTTTTACAGGCTTTGTGTCTTAACTATGGCCTTTTCCATGTGGCCACATTTTTTAGGGCCATAAAACGTCTTATCAGTTGGTATCCAGGATAACTGAGGACCTTTCTCTGTTGTGTTGGAGGAAGGTCTGTTACTAAGCACAAAGCATTTAAAACATATTTGTTAAATGTAACAGGCGATTATGTGTCTGATTTGCCTCAGTCGCTAAAATTTTTGCAAAATGATATTGCATTGCTTGTAGCACTTTTCACGTCAGTTTCAAAGTGAAATGTCCAGAGATTGGCACTAAATAGCATGTTTAATTTTCTCCAAAACGGTTAAACATGACTGTATCCAACATTTCATTTTGTTGGTTAATGCACATATCACAGCAGTTTGGAAATGAAAAAAAGCTTAAAAAAATGCTAAAAGCTTAATGCTCAATTGTGTTTGAAATGAACGTACCCCTAATACTAAACCTAACCGATATTGTGAGCAAAAGCAAACGAGAGATAAAAACAAATTTGCTGAAGCAACCATGCCATTTTAGCTTTGAGCTCTTTTTTGGCATGTCACATTGCAAGTGCAATTCTGTACCAGATGAGCTACTGAGCACATTTACTACATATGCCAAGCATGTTTACGGTGTCATAAAAATGATACATATGGAGCTGGTTATGTAATGCAAATGTCAAAATGCATTCGTTTACAAATCATGCACTATGGTAAAAGTGTTTTGAGGTCATGATATAGTATTGTGCAAGGAACTGTGTGAAAATAAGCCTTTATTAATAAATATTCTGCACCGTAATCATAATTTGAATGAAAAAGAACAAAAGTTGGTGGTGTTTTACTGGTGGACAACTCAGCTGGAGGCTTCAGTGAAATTGCAGCTCTGCAGGAATGTCTCCAGAGTCACATATTTCCAGTGGGCCTGGATTACGAAAAACCTAAGTCAAATTTCTTGCTAATGCACAATCTGAGGTGTCTGTAGCAAAAATAGTGTGGGATGACTTGTGTGCTAATATTTGTGCAAAGACTGGTAGTAATAGTAATATTTGAGAAAGCAAGCCCAACTAACTGTATTATTTGGCTGCTGCTGTATAATAAATATTAAACCTAACCGTATATGGATATACACCATTTTTATAATGTCCTGTGAGACACTTTGTTTACAAATTAATGTTATCTAGAAGGATTGGCCTTTGTATTTTGGAAGCTAGCCAACTCATTTCATGCGCAATAGGAGGCAAACCTGTAAACATTAAAGCTTCAGAAATGTTGTGTTTGGTAATGCTTGATAAAGGTCATGAAATGGCTTTCCCAGCCCACACAATTAACCCGCTTTCTCTGTGAAGCAGCAATCTGTTGGGAGGCAATTAAAGCCCACTGCTTCCTGTTGTGCGTCATCTTTATACTACAAGAACCAGTTGCAATAACCACTGCAATAGTAAAATGTTTTATAAACCCTTTGCTGGAGTTTCCAGGAAAGCAATATCTAATGCCATCAAAATAAAAATCTGGAACTAGCAATAGACAACTGTTAAACAACAAAAATGTCTAAACCAGTGAAAATCCTGGTCCTGGGTACACATCAATCTGCACATTTTGTATGTTTCTCAGATATGAGACACTGAGGCCCGGTTTACACCTGGTATTAAGATGCGCTTTGATCGATCAGATCACAAGTAGACGAGGGAGACACATTCCCGTTTACACAAGGGTGTTTTAATCCCTCTTTTTTGTCCACTTTCAACCACTTCTGTCCCTGTTTCGAGGGGAGGGTCTATGGGTGGGTAAATGTACGGGAAAGCATATGAGAGGATCAGCAAGAGGCATCAGCGTGGTTTTGTGGCTGCTCTGACCACGGCGAATGCTGTGAGTGTGTGTTAGAAATCAGGAATGGTGAGAGAACATTGTGCTTGGTACGTTTTTCATCTTCAGACCAAACTTGGGTCTTCAGCTGACAAAGTTTAAATCCCATCTGGCTATCGAGCTTCCCATAATGTTTATGCATTAGGTCATTAGACAGAGAGTAGACAGTCTTTTGTGGCTGTTCGAACACATTCGACCACATGAGCGTTTAAACTACGAAAGCAATCCGGTCGAATTTCGTTTTTCGCACCCTGAAAACTCCCACAATACACTGCAAAAACCAGTGAGCATCCATACTCACTATGCTATCTTACCAGACATTACGTCAACTTTCTGAAGTGCAAAACACTCAATAACTACTGTATAATGACACACGATAAAAGATTTGAAAAAAACTTTTTTTTATTATATGTCAGCATAAACACTAGTGAACACATCTTAACATTTATAATTAATATTCGGCTTAAATGTTGTAAGGATATGTAACAGAACAATGTGTTTACACAGCATAACAAATTATATAAAACAGATATAGGTCCTGTCTGTTGTTGATTAATACCAGCGTTGACATTAAAAGTAGTCGTTCTACGTAGACGTATGTAGTCATGTTGCTAGAAATTGAGAATCACATTGCCCCACTGTGCAGTGAGCCAGAGTCCTTACTTGTGCCCGGATTCGTGTACACAATATACTGATTATCGAGCTCGGGAGATGATTGAGACGCACCCTTAGTTCGGTTCATGAAGTTCTCTCCTAATGAGCTGATGATCTGGATCAGGTGTTTTAATTAAGGAAGACATAAAATATGTGCAGAGCATTGCATGTGTCCCCAGGACCAGGTTTGAACCATTGATCTGAATTATGTACTATTATGTCACAAACTGTCTATATGAGTTGAATGGCAAAGTATTTTTTTGTTTTAAAGAACTTATTTGTGGCCACCAATATTGAAATGTAGATTATGGAACATAAATGTCACAAGATACAACCTATAAATAAATATAAAATAGTGCCTTGATTTTACATAATATGCACTTAACACAGTCATGTAAGCCAATCCACTGAATGAATCAGGCATATTCTGAGGCATCATTATCTATCTATCTCTATCTATCTATCTATCTATCTATCTATCTATCTATCTATCTATCTATCTATCTATCTATCTATCTATCTATCTATCTATCTATCTATCTATCTATCTATCTATCTATCTATCTATCATTCTTTCATTTATGTTTTTCCCTACAGTTGTCAGTCAAGGTCGTTTATGCAAGACATTTACATTTACAACAGCAAAAATATTTTTTTCCTAAATTACAGCACCTCATCATATTGTATATTGCAGCTTCAACTTCTAGTCAGCACATAAGTGCTATTGAAATCTAGTTAATAGTTTATTTTCTTTCACATTAGAACTAGAAAATGTGTACAATTTTTAATAATTGTAATTATTTTAACAAACACTGTGATTGTGATTTTAAAATTTTGGGCAAAAAACATCTCATATTCCTGCTGCTTAGATATCAAGGGTAAAATAACATAAAATCACACTGAAACAGCAACTCTCATGTTCAAAAGGGTGTACAAAAACTACAAACTTGCAAGCATGTGTTTTGTCTCCAAATTGCATCATGTTTTGCCCAAAAGAAAGAGTTACCCTTTAAGGGTAAAAGAACAAAGCACAAACCTCTTTCAGCTGACCCCAAAGTAAAGTGAAGAAAACAATAACGCAGTAACAGAACCAGAAATTGGACTCAAACCTCTTTTTGGTGCACTTTAGTTGTGACATGGACAATATGATTTGATAGGCAACTTAAATATATTTTGTTAATACAATAACTAAATAATAATAATATCAATAACAACTATGTATATAATAGAATTTTTAATAATGCAAGTTATAACCGCACCACATAAATCAAACTAAACTTAGAGCAATGCCAGGTGGAGTTTGTGTCAAGCAAGCACATATAGCGAGTTGCTCTAAAAGCATTATATCAGGATGGCAGAACAGACTGCTCTTTATTTGCAAGCAGTAGACGATATGTAGATGATAATTAATTGAATTAAATTGCCTTGTGTGGTTTAATAATCACACTATTTACACATACATATTGCAATATCAATTTAAAGGGCTATATGTAGAATTCAGAAAACCTTGTTATTAGCGACACCGGTGGCTGTTAAGTGAACTGCAGCAGCAACTTATTGTTTGTGCTCGCACTTATGAACTTGTAACATACAAGAGCCTGAACATGATTCAATTACTCACAGCTCTTCACTTAGAAGTAAAAAGAAGTTATACCTTTGCAGTAATATACTTTTAACAAACATCTCGACGCCATCCACACAACATTTAGAAGAATATGTAAATATGTGCTGCATCCTTTCCTCTCAATAACAAAATAAACACACAACAAAAAATGACAGCGGTGAGAAAACAGCAGTTAAGAAAGCATCTGATCATAGTGATGTGGATATGTTTGCACCAGCTCTGAAATTCACCGGCATCATGTCGACAGATGAGGTCATTAAAATGACACTGTTATGATAGATTATAAAGTTTATTTGAGACTATAATCTATAAAGATCTGGCTGTGCGAGACTATAGTTTGAATTAATGCCTTTTCTTTGCATGACACACTGACATTGTAAGCATTCATTTAATGTGTCATTGAATGGAAGAGAGGCTCTAGGGAGCACGCGTGAACGTTACTTCCCTTTGATTTTCCTGGAAAAAATGTCCCACGTCCTTCATAAAAATCATTCTTTCTTAGACAGCCTAAGAAGTCGGGGAAGGTCTTGTTTAAGTTTTGTTACAAGCTGTTCACACATTGCCAATAAAAAATCGATTAATACATGACAATTCTTACATATAGCCCCTTTTTAATATTATTAATTGTGCAGCCTATTACGCAGAATTCTGAAGATTTTGTCAAATTATCATTCCCCAACAGTTTTGTTCTGAATATTAGGCTATAAAAGTAGATTTCAACCCTGCATCAGCTCTGCTCAAAGATCCAAAGAATTCAAATCTTAATCTGTATTCATTGACGTCACATTCCTGGCATTTCTAATGGCAGTGTTTACACTGACAACAGTCACTCGCTGATCTATCAAGCAGGGATCCAAACATCTCTTCCTGTGCTGACATGAGTTGAACATCAGGCAGAATGAAATACTGCAGCAGGAGAAATGCAGTCTAGTTTGTTTACTGACCTTCCCGTCTCCCTACTGGCAACAAACAATCAGAGATGTCTGTCTCTCTGCCTGTGCTCTCGGAGAACTGGGGCAAGGTGACTTCTCTTCCAGCACTCCGATAAAGTAGTATTCCACTTCATTGGGTCACTCGTTCACCTGCAAGACAGAGAAAATACATTTATCTGAACATGTATTTCAAAAGCTGTGGTGGCTCCAAGTATGTCACATCTTAAAAACTAGATTTTTACATTTTCAGAACAAAATTTGATTTGAGTTCGCACATGAAAAACTACTATGCTACTGGCCCAAGTCGACAACCTCCGTGCTTATCTGGCCATTTGCACCACTACCAAGAACACACTGATAGTAACACTGACCTCATGGCGGCCATTACCAAGTAAGATTCTCTTTATTTAATTGATGTGCAGAATATGCATCTGCTTCATTTTGTACCAATGGAATTCAGATGGCTACGCTAACAAATAAAAACCATGAAGTATCATAGCATGTATGAATACCCAGCAAGCAATATCCGCCATTTCACCGTCTCAGTTAACTATAGAGCCGATATAGTCTGGCTATGAGTAACCCACTTCTAGCCAAAATAACCTTGAGTTTGGTTTCATGTCGTTTTTGCCGTTTGCGTTTTTCATAAATAACTTATGAGATGTATGATATTCCATCATGTAAGCAAAGTCAAATGGTTTCATTTCTTTGACATGTTCATGTTCTAGATGACTAGTCTATTCTTGGGCTATGGTTAGACGTCTATTCAATTTTCACTGACAGCCCAAATTTTGCCTTGTTTTAGCCTAGACATCAGGGCTGTGTTTTGATGGCAATTAGATGTCTTTTAAACGCTTGCTGGGTACTAGCATGAAGTTTTGGACATTTACCATGTGTGGCGGGAGGAGCAAACGACAGACACAGTGGGTGCGCCGTCAGGCCTCGGAGAGGCTTTTATTTAGCAAAGATTATACATAAAAATGTCCAAAAAGGGAATGAAGTGTTCAAAAGTGACCAAATAAACAGGATCTGGTGTCCTCGTTGTGTCAGGGAATCGTAAAAGAGGGGCAGTGTTCAGTCAGGATGGGTCCAGGTCAGGGGACAGGGTTCGATGGCCACACGCGCTCCCCTCTCTGGAGCGCGAGGGGTGGCAGATTGTCCTCAGCAGCTCATCTTTCCTGAGGCTGCGGTGAGAGGGAATGGCGGCCAGGCATCCTAGCCTGTCAGCCAAAATGTGTGCTTCCCATCCGGACCGTGGGAACATGGAGGTATGGGAGGTATTCCAGATGGGAAGACTGGTACCTTGAGGAGAGGCACACTCGGTATAGAGGGTATGCACGTGACGTCACCGTCGGTTGGAGTCACTGCAGTTACGCCCACTGAGTGGCAAAAAGACTGAGTGGCAGCATTGGTTTTCAGCATGAATGCCGAGAAAAACACACAAAACACATCTAAAACAGGAAAGAGTTTTGAGATTGACTGTACAAATAGATTTGACGAGAAATCTGAGGTATATTTTTACAGACTGCCGAAAGCAAATGGATCACTGCAATTCACAAAAACAACTGGATGTTGAATTTTAGGGTGAAATCATACCCTATATATAGTATTGTTATATATTGTATTGACAACTCATCAATTACATATTTACCATCTTATATTCTACATAATTGGATGTTTTTAAATAAACACAGACAAAAACTAGGGGAGAGCAGGGCACAACCTAAAGTGGGGTTAGTTGTAACACACATGGTTTAACACTTTCCACACATGCCAGGATGACGAAACTTAGTGTATTTACTAGTTGCCATATCAACACTATATAGAGATAAAATTGTCAAAATTAAAAAAATCTTTGGAAGATATCACTGAACATTTATTTAACCATAGCAAAAGTAAATTTCTTACTTGCGTTAATTTTTCATCTCTGTTTTTTGTGTTTATTTAAAATAAGACAAATCTGATATTATTTTAATGTTATATGTGTTATTTAACAGTTGAGATAGTTCTTTAATGCTGATCTTGTCAGGGTTCTGTCACTTCTGTTTAGCGTATTCTTGGTTTTGTGACAGAACTCTGACACTCTCGGTTTGGTCTTGTCTTTGTGTGAGCACATGGCTGGTATTTGTCTTTGTTGGCCATGTGCTTGTGTTTGTCATGTTTGGTGTGAGCACATGGCTTGTCAAATGTTCCTTGGGCCATGTGCTCTCATGTCTATTGTCTACCCCGCCCATCTTGTTATCTGATTATTGATTAATATGCCCCACCTGTTCTCCCTCATTACCTGCCTTGTTTGTTCCCTATTTAGTCTCCTTGTGTTTGCTGTCCTGTGCTGGATTGTTGTTTTCTGTTACCTGTCATGTTTTCTTCATGTTTTCCTGCTCTTTGTGTTTTGTAAGTTGTAGTTTGGTTTGTTTTTGTTTACATTTCATTATTAATAAAACCACCATTTCTTCCTGCGTTTGAGTCCTCGCCTCATCTCTGCACCCGCAACCGTGACAGATCTAACCAGCAGAAGACATGAGCCGGGTTTAAATCCCAGTTGTGCAGGTGGGGCATGTTGTAACACTGCGTTACAATGAGCCCCTATTAGAACTACACTATTATATTCTATACTTTTATGAATTCTATTGAGAAAAATGTGAATAAAGACTGTGTTCAGAAATGCTTAATTATTATTATGTTTTGAACTATTCTGTATAGCTGTGTTTTGAGGTGTGTTTGTTGTCAAACTCAAAAATTAGTTTATTTTTTAATGATTAAAACATGCCATTATTTTTATTCGAAAAAGTTAATAATTGTATTTTATTGACAAAATATTTTAGTTTGTCTTGGATATTTTTTTGATTATATCAGGTAACATATTAAGCTGTCATTTGGTCATGTTACAATGTACCCCACATATGGGGCATGTTGTCACATTTCACTTCCATTCTTTTGGGGTAAATCGAGGAAAAAAGTATACACTGTATTAATAAAGCAAAACCACATAATTGCACTAGACAAGTGGGAAAAAATAAATACTCTAAACCCCAAGTGAATTTACACAAACTGAGAAAGTCAAAAAGCGTTAGGTTGTGCCCCGTTCTCCCCTATACAAGTGTTAGGGCTGGACGATATGATGATATATATAACATGGATATAAGTGATCACCCAGATTTAGACCTACCTATATTGTATTTATATAAAGCGTTCATAGGCAAATTGGCTTCATGTATTTCCCAGGTGTCAAAATCAGGTTCATATGAATGTTAGGAAACACGATTCCTGACTGCATGTCAATATCCATGGATCACTAGATTTTTGATAAGTTGTAATGAACACTATATCGAGTCCAACCTTTAGTTTAAACTGATAATCGTTTGTTTTACTCGCGTTTCACAGTTTCCCCTATTAACTCTAGTCATGCAGCAGCTCTTCTGCCACTCAGTCCCGGCGGAGGGGGCGTGTTCCAATGCATACCCTCTATTTAACAGTGGTGGTGACGAGACTCCATTAGATTCAGGTTTGCCTCATCACGCGCCGCCAGTCCTGGTTACTACATCCTTCCTCTCTCTCACACCCAGTGCTATCGGGAACCTGGCAAAGGGCAGCAATTTAAGGGACAGGGTGGCGCTGATAATAAGGGGGAGGCAGCCGTTCCGTCACACATGGATGAACAAAATTTGAACTGAATTGAGCTGGTTAATGACAATAACTTCGCAACATTGACACCATTATTGAACTGACTGGAGCTGAATCATGACACTATTATTTTCTGCAGAGCTGCTCATAGCTGAAATTGAATTTGTTTCATAATCATTGAACTTTGCAACACTGTTTCAATTCAGTTCATTGAAATTAAAGGGGGGGTCTAATGCTATTTCATGCATTCTGACTTATTTACACTGTTAAAGAATTGGATGCTCATGCTAAAAACATGGACACAATTTCAAAAAATGAGTTAGATGTATGACAGAGTATTTCTGTGCCAAATACATTCCTTCTGGATTCAAAAGTTTTTTTTCGAGTATGGCCATGTATTACGTCAAAATGGGTGGAATTCCTTGTATGGGCACTTCTCCAGGAAGAGCGAGAGTGCGTCCATCAACAAGCTTCGTTCGGGTTACGGGAGCCGTTGGCAGCGCTGTCATTTTGTTTTTAGACCACAACATCAACAATGTCACTAAAGAACGTCTCGGTTACGTATGTAACCCTCGTTCCCTGAGACGTTACATCAGTTACTGACGAAATGGGGGTTTCGCTTAGAAGCCAATCGCCTTTGAGCTCTACAAAACGAGCCAATGGCATGTAGATGCCATGGGTCTGCGGAATTTGCATAACGCAACCACGCCCCACCGCGTGGGTATAAAGGGCATTGCGTGGCAATCTCGCATTATGTTACCTGCTGAAGAGCCGAGGCATGAGCGTCCGGCCGTTCCAGCGGTACAGCGGAAGTGGCATGGGGACGTAACGTCTCCGTTCCCTTCCTTCAGGGAACGAGGGTTACATACGTAACCAAGACGTTCCCTTTCAGTCAGTACACTACGAGTTACGTCAGTTACTGACGAAATGGGGGTCCCAATACAATCTCGCCACGACGGCTGTCTTCCAGCGTCCTGCGCTGACCAGAGCTCCCTGCCGTGAGTCTTAGCATGAACGAGGGGCTAGGCTCAACGCCGATACCAAGGTACACTGGGAAGCATATCCCACGTGGAGAAATGCAACACAATGCCTGCCCGAAGGGAGGACTTAAGAATACACATATGACCCCTGCAGGGACTGCATATAGAGCACTCTGGGGTATCCAGCCGCGGGTGTGGAAATTTTTCAACCCCAGGTGTGGCAAGGTGTCTTACCAAGGGAAGACACGTGCTCAGAGAGACTTACCGTGGAAATACACATGTGGGGGTTGCCCAATGGGGGAACCATGCACACGGAGGCACCTAGCTGAACACGAGGGCTGACCAAGCGGGCATGCACTCTGGTGTCGACATCAACAGTGCTGGAGGAGCTCAGGGCTTACTGGGAAGCTCACCTGAGAGAAAATGCGCACGCATCCAGTCCGTGGAGTGGAATGGCGCAGCAAGCGAAGACACCTGAGCCAGTTACTGGCCATTTGGGGCGAGTACACGAGAGGACACAGGCTCCACTCGGAGATTATAAAATCTTGCGAATGTGTTGGGTGTCGCCCAGCCTGCAGCTCTACAAATGTCTGTCAGCGAGGCACCATGCGCTAAAGCCCAAGAGGAAGCAACACTCCTAGTGGAGTGTGCTTTAACCCCAAGGGGGCATGGCATGCCCTGAAACTGATATGCCAGGACAATGGCGTCCACTATCCAGTGAGACAAACTCTGCTTGGAGAGAGCCTTCCCTTTCTGCTGCCCTCCGTAACAGACAAAGAGCTGGTCTGAGGTCCTGAAACACTGCGTCCGGTCTACGTAAGTGCGAAGGGCGCGTACTGGACAGAGCAGTGCCAAGGCTGGGTCTGCCTCCTCCACAAGCAGCGCTTGCAGGTTCACCACCTGATCCCTGAAGGGAGTGGTGGGAACCTTGGGCACGTATCCAGGCCGGGGTCTCAGGATCACGTGAGAAAAAGCCGGCCCGAATTCCAGGCACGCTTCGTCAACCGAAAATACCTGCAGGTCCCCTATCCTCTTGATGGAAGCCAGAGCAATCAAGAGCACCACTTTCATTGAAAGGAACTTCAGCTCCACAGACTGCAGAGGTTCAAAGGGAGCTTTCTGCAGGGCAGATAGAACCACTGCAAGATCCCAAGAGGGTATTTGAGGAGGGCGAGGAGGATTTAATCTCCTCGCCCCTCTAAGGAACCTGCTGACCAGGTCGTGCTGTCCTACCGTTTTTGAGTCCACCAGGTCATGGTGAGCCGAAATCGCGGCCACATAGACCTTCAGGGTGGAGGGAGACAGCCTTCGCTCCAACCCTTCTTGGAGGAAGGAAAGCACAGACCCGATCGGGCATTTCGTGGGGTCTTCTCGGCGAGAAGAGCACCAGGTGACGAAGAGGTTCCACTTCAACGCATAGGCCTGTCTCGTGGACAAGGCCCTAGCGGAAGTGATGGTAGCCGCCACCTGAGGTGGCAGGGTACTCAAACCTACCGCGTCCCGTCCAGGTCCCACACGTGTAGGTTCCAAAGGTCGGGACGTGGGTGCCATATGGTGCCCCGTCTCTGAGTAAGGAGGTCCTTCCTCAGAGGGATCGACCAGGGAGGGGCTGTCGCAAGGAGTACGAGTTCTGAGAACCAGGTCCGGCCGGGCCAATATGGGGTGACCAAAAGGACCTGCTCCCTGACCTCCCTGATCTTGCACAGAACCTGCGAGAAGGCTCACTGGGGGAAACGCATACTTGCGTGGGCCCCGCGGCCAGCTGTGCACTAGTGCATCCGTGCCGAGGGTCCCCTCGGTCAGGGAGTAATACCAGCGGCAATGGGAAGAGTCGTGGGAGGCAAACAGATCTATCTGTGCGTCACCAAACTGTTCCCAAATCAGCTGAACCGTCTGGGGATGGAGTCTCCATTCCCCCGGAAGCGGCTGAAAACGTGACAGCTCGTCGGCTGCACGATTCAGTTCTCCCAGGATGTGAACGTCATGAAGCGACCTCAGATGCTTCTGACTCCATAGGAGGAGATGGCGGGCGAGTTGCGTCATCCGGCGGGAGCGTAGACCACCTTGTCGGTTGATGTACGCTACTGTCGCCGTGCTGTCTGAACGGACCAGTACGTGCTTGTCCTTGAGCAGGGCTCGGAAGCGGTGCAGGGCAAGACGTACAGCCAGCAACTCGAGGCAATTGACATGCCATAGGCGCTGGGGTCCTCTCCAGGAGCCCGCGGCAGCATGTCCATTGCACATGGCACCCCAGCCCGTGGCAGAGGCATCTGTTGATACAACAACATGCCTGGAAACTTGTTCTAGGGGAACACCTGCCCGTAGAAAACTGAGGTTCGCCCACGGGGTGAAGGTCTGACGGCAGGCCCGAGTCACTGGGACCCGGAGCGTGCCGTGTTGCCATGCCCATCTCGGGACTCGATCGTGAAGCCAGAGCTGAAGCGGTCTCATATGAAGCAAACCGAGCGGCGTTACCGTGGCTGCAGATGCCATATGCCCCAGGATCCTCTGAAAATATTTCAGTGTAACCGCACTCTTGCCCTCGAACTGGCGAAGACAAGTCAGCAGTGACTGCACGCGCTCGCTCGTAAGCTGCGCGTACATGGCGACCGAGTCGATTTCCATACCGAGAAAAGAGATCCTCTGCACTGGGGAGAGTTTGCTCTTTTCCCAGTTGACCCGAAGGCCCAGACGGTCGAGGTGCTGAAGCACCAGGTCCCTGTGTTCGCAAACCTGATCCCGAGAGTGGCCTAGAATCAGCCAGTCGTCGAGATAGTTCAGGATGCGAACCCCGTGTTGCCTGAGCGGCACAAGGGCTGCCTCGACGACCTTCGTAAAGACGCGAGGGGACAGGGCTAGCCCGAATGGGAGAACCGTGTACTAATATGCCTGCCCCTCGAAGGCAAACAGTAGAAACGGTCTGTGTCGAGGAAGAATGGAGACATGAAAGTACGCGTCCTTCAGGTCGATCGCTGCAAACCAATCCAAGGGACGAACGCATTCGAAAATGCGTTTGGCTGTCAACATCTTGAATGGAAGCCTGTGAAGGGTTGATGCGCAGGTCCAGGAATGGCCGTAACCCACCGGTTTTCTTGGGTACAATGAAGTAAGGGCTGTAGAAGCCGGACTCCATCTCGGCTGGAGGGACGATCTCGACCGCACCCTTCGCCAGTAGGGTGGCGACCTCCGCACGCATGACAGGGGCATTGCCACCCGCCATGGTGTAGCGGACTCCCCGAAAGCGGGGAGGAGACCGTGGGAACTGAATCGCATAGCCGAACCTGATGGTGTGAGCGAGCCAGCTGGACAGATTGGGAAGCGCTAGCCAGGCTCCCAGAAACTGTACCAGCGGGGTCATGCGAACCACAGGCGTACCCCCGATGGGGCAGCAAAGCGGAATGACCGGCCCAGACATGGGAGGCATGGGAGAGTCCCGAGGTGTGGGCGGGGTCGAATTCCGCGCCCTGACAGAGGAGACCAGGGAAGGACCAGCGTTCCACGGGGGTCTCGTCTGCCAGGGGGCTGGCGACAGAGGGGGCCGAGAGTGGCGATGCTGCTTGCCGTTGTACACTGCCAGCCGTGCCCTCTTGAGGCTCGGAGGTGAAAATGTCAGTTCTTTCTTTAACCATGAATAGGGTACCGCCGGCCATGAGGCCAGCGGCAGAAGGGGAAAACAAAGGATTCTCCCCCGGCCCTCCACCGGGAGAAGGAGTGGCCCTGCTACCATCTCCTGGGAAAGAACCGAGTTCACCTCCGAGCCGCCCGTCTCAGGACCGCCGCTTAGACTGCCGTTTAGCAGGCTGGGGGGCTGGGACGGGCGGGGCTGCCTTCCTGCGGCGTCCTTCACGCCTCGGCCCGGGTGAAGGCTGCTGCTGGGGCCGAGCGGGAGGAGCGGGAGGGGCGAGAGCCGCAGGAGGGTGGCCTCGGTGGGGAGCAGACTGAGGCTTCTGAGCCGGCGGTTGAGTGGAGGCAGCAGCAGGCTGCCGGGGCAGAATATGTTTGATCGCCTCAGTCTGTTTCTGAGCGGTCGAGAACTGTTGGGCGAAGTCCTGGACCGCACCGATGAATAGCCCATCCTGGGAAATGGGAGAATTGAGGAAACGGGTTCGCTCAGATTCTCTCATATCAGCCAGGTTGAGCCATAAGTGGCGCTCCTGGACCACAGAAGTGGACATCACCTGACCGAGAGAGCAAGCGGTCACCTTCGTCGCTCGTAGAGTTCCAATGCTGGAACTCCCGGAGGCGGCAACACAGCCGAATCGTCATCTCCGGAGGAATCCAGCCCACCTTGTGATGCGGCGATCGACATAGCATCCTCCGCCGGTACGCCAAATGAAACGCAGGGCCCAGGACGGGAAACACCTGCGCCCTCATCTGGCAACACCACAGGTTGCAGTGTGCTAGAAGGGGGTGTGGCCCAAGGAGGATTCGTCGGGTTGGCCCACACCATCACCCTCAAGTCACCCTGACCACCAGCCAAAGTATTCCCACTCGTGGAGGGAATAGATTGGGGTGTGGTAGAGGGGACCCTCCCTCCAGTACGGAGATCACGGAGTCTTGACCGCAACACTGCGATGGCCATGTTCCCGCAGTGGGAACATGACTCATCCATGAACTCTGGAGAGATACTCGCCGTGAAGAAAGAAAACGCTCAAGCAGTAACACTCGGCTCTGAAGCAGAAACATAATGCGAGATTGCCACACAACTCCCTTTATACCCTCGCGGTGGGGTGGGGTTGCGTTATGCAAATTCCGCAGACCCATGGCATCTACATGCCATTGGCTCATTTTGTAGAGCTCAAAGGCGATTGGCTTCTAAGCGAAACCCCCATTTCGTCAGTAACTGACGTAACTCGTAGTGTGCTGACTGAAAGGGAAGTGTGTTTCTGGTTGTGAAGGAAAGATAACCTTGTTCAGCTTCCCAAATAACACAATGTTAAGGAAACATTGGATGCAGTTTGTTTTTTCGGAGCAGCAACGGAGTTCTGCAGGTGTGTTTGTTTGTTCCCGGTCACGAGTTGAAACTGCATCAAATGTGTTGGCAATCGGCACTTAAGTGCATATAATGTAAACATCATGGACATGTAGTGAATAGAAAGTTATCCAGGGAGGGATAATGCCACGAATGTATTGTGTGTGTTTGTCATAGGTGGGTGTGGGTGTGGGTGTGTGTGTGTCTCTTTAGCTCTGCCCACTGCACTCCTCCACAAGTTCGGCTGTTTTCGGAAAGAGTCAGTACAGCTTATCTGTCTTTTATAAATCTAATAAAACTAAAGACTTTTTTGAGATATGATGGATGCAATACTACTCTGTAGGTACTCAAGATTAACATGAGATTGGTTGAAACTGTGTGTTACCCCCCTTTAAGCTGAATAATGACACTATGATTTTATGTAGAGCTGCTTTACAGCTGAAAATAAATTTGTTTCGTAATTGATTAGATTTTACAACGTGTAATTTAAAGTGTAGCTGCTTTAAAACAATCTATATTTTATAGCGCGCTTGACTTGGAAGTGCCATGGTTTTCCTTGGAGTCCAATGTAAATGCAAAGGTACATAAATATGGTAATCGTTCAATGCCATGGCATATGAATATGCTAATCGTTCAGTGCCTTGGAATATATCACAATGCCCTCTAACACCTTCACCGTACCATGGCACTACTTTTTTAAAGGCAAGATCATGATTTAGTAAATTCTAGACAGATATAGGTAGATTTAGTCGTCGTTCCCGAGTATAAAAACTGTGTGTCTTTCCATAGCATGGGCCATTTATCACATAGCTATTTTTTATTTTATTTATTTATTTATTACTCTTTATTTTTTATTTTGCTTAAGGAAAGTCAGTTTTCTGCAACTGTCTTTCTTTCCAGGGACTATTATCCAGCTAGATATTCACACGTTTATGATAATGCTGCTGTTATCAATGTCACATAGACCTTTCCGAAGCTGTAGTCTGTCCTGACATCAATGCGGCTGTTCTTGCTCACTGTATCGGATGACAAAATGTCATAAGCAACACATTCTATTTTGGTATTAGCTATGACATGTTGATGTTCCGATCACATGTCACTGCTCTGCTAAGCCAAGAATATGACAAGATTTATTCCTGTTCCCTTTAAACACTGCTCATACAGTAGTTGCACTTATAAAACATGTATTATATATATATATTATAAAGCATTAAACAAAGGGAACATTTCGTATGGATGTGACAATTGTATACAACATACTGTGCATTGAAACATTACAAGGCGACACAGAAATGCCTCATCAAATTATGATACAGTATCAAGGACACACCTGCAGGCCAAAATGATTTATGCTTTAAGATGGTGTGCAATCTATCATTGGGGTGAAAGTCAACCACAATTACAGTGCACTGCTGTGAGGTGAAGATTCACCTCAGATATTCCAGATATTCAGATATTCCATACTAATCAAAACTACATTTTGATAGCATCTGAAGAAAATGTGAGTGCTACTTGCAAGTGTAAAAACAGTACAACAGTAAAAACAGTGCCAAGATGTTTGGAGTAGTCTGGATTTTAGCATGTTGCTTTATGGCTGCTAAAGCTTTCTGGGTAATCGATAGGTGATCCAAGTCAAAAGAGCCCACCCCAAATGTCTATGACCTTCTGATCTCTAGATATAATTCAGTCTAAAGGATTGTTTTTACCTATTTACTTTGTTCTCCATGCAGAAATCATAATTTGGTAACACTTAACAATAAGGTCCCATTAGTACACATTAGTTAATGCATTAATTAACAACCAGCTGTTTCGAACTCCCAAAACGTACTCCAAATGAACTTAGTTTTGACCTAATTTTGTTCCAAATGACGTCACATCAGTTCGTTCTTCATTATTGCTTGAAGTATTTCTGGGCCTTTAGGCTTACTGTCCTTACCAGTGCCTGAATTTGTGTATGCGATACTACTGATTTATGACCTAGGAAGCTAGGGAACGGATTGAGACACCCCTCATGTCTATTCTAGGATTATGTGTAATATATTGCCTAAAAGACCATTTTCCGACTTTTTCAGTTGTTTGTTGTCTTTTGATTATACAGTATGCACAAATTAAAACACAGAAGGTTTTTTAGATGACTGGTACATTTCATTAACAGGAGATTGAACTAATTTTGTTAAATATTAGGTTCGCTATAGGCCCTTTCATGAAATGACAAACATGGTGGATTTGGTGTAGACGTTCCCTACCCGATGTGCTAAAAAGTAAATTCTGAGGAAATCTGAAAGGGCTCAGGGTAGAGAAATTTTCCGACCGATTAATCGATGTGTGACAACACGGTTACACCACTTTTATTAACAACGAATAATCATGGCAGCCTCATTCCTGTGGTGCGCTTGAAGGTGTGTGTGTGTAAATTAGAAGTGTTACCTCCACCTTCATCAGGCAACGTTTACAGATTGCCTCAATGTTTGCAGGTTCCCTAGCATTGGGTTTAAATCCAAAATATTGCCAAATAGCCACTTTTACATTTCGCTTTGAAACCAAATCTTCCACCATCGTCTTGTCAGTCAGCTCGCCTCACTCTCGTCACGTGATAAATGAAATCTGACTCCTGCTGCTGGTCTGTGCTGCGACTCTCGTTCGGCTCACGCTGAATTGAGCAGATGCATTCAGTTTTTAATTTTAGTGTCTGAACTAATGACAGTGGGGGTGGGGGTGGTGTAATTGGTGTGCGGCTGAACACCGGGTAACACAGACTATCGCAGAAAGCCTAACTCAGGGTAGAATTGGGATGGGGCAAAGACCTGATATATTGCAAGAACATTTTATAAAGAGTTGCAACACTATGGATTCGCCAAAAAGCATGGTAACACTTATGAATTAGTATTAGTAGACTGTCTGCTTAATATCTGATAACACTTTATTTTAATGCTCCTAAACAGACATTCTAGCCTACTGACTATAAATAACTTTGCAACTACATGTCAACTTATTCTACTAACACCAAACCCTAACCTAACAGTCCACTAAGAGTCTACTAATACTCTAATGAGAGTTAGTTGACAAGTTACTTATAGTTAGTAGAATGTCTAAAGTGGACCATTGAAATAAAGTGTAACCCAGACTCAATATGACTATCAATTAAATAGACAGTGCATTGAACTTAAACTGAATGTGAAGTTGCTGTCTTGCTCTCTCGTGCAGATCCAGCAATTATAGTGATTCTTCATAATAACGGTCTCTTCTCTTCATTGTTTCCCCGTCACACATCTCTCTGAAGTCAAGAACATGTGATGAATGAAGGAATGAAACAATCATCACAGCATTGACAGGCCATGAAGTTATCAATATAAAACAGAACATTTTATCAGTATATGTTCACAAAATACAATCTGTCATCACCTTCAAAGCTTTCAGATGAAAGCTGGATACTGTGAACCAATCTTGCATGTGTTCTTTGAAAATATGTTGTTGTTGTTGTCTTTTAAGGATGAGAGGGTCAAAAGAGTCTTATTGCACAGCTAATTTACCCTTTCTTTCACAAGGCAAACCATTGAAATATGAGTGAATAGAGCCACATCTGCTAATTAGGTGACATACACAGATGCCAAACATGGAGAATTAATTATAGTAATTAGTAATGTTGCTGGCAAAGCTTTGCCCAGAGATGTGATACTACACAGCATCCACACACGGGAATCATTTTAGATAACTGAGGCGGAGAAACGGCATAAATATTTATGATTTCTGAGGCATATCTTTACACAGTTGTAAAATAAAATTTTCAAACAGCCAAGTTATGTTTGGGGTCTGAAATATTCATAAGTGATGATGGAGTAGATTTTGGCCAGAGATCTAATTTTATGATATGATGCTCCACACACAGTGATGACCTTCATGATAGGCCAATTGCTGTACATTTTTTATCACAGTGACCTACTGACTCATTCATTTCAACAAAATGCAATATTTATGCACACATTTGAGCTTGATACATTGGATTTTGAAGAAAAGCACTCATAGCATAATATCTGAGATTAGAAGTGATTTTGTCATAATGGTTGTCTTTCATCCTGCTTTCTTTTTCAATGAAAATAAGCAAGCCATATTGCATACGCAGTGAGGCAAAGAGTAAGCTGATTAGTTATATTGTTGGATTAGTTCTAACAGATTTCATTTCTCGAATCGGGTCTGGATAATCTGTAATCTGATTGAAATTGCACCTCAGCTGTGGCATTTTATCTCGGAGCCAGATCAAAATACAAAAGCAAAGGTACGACTTAGAAATTAAGCTCTTGTGTGTTGTTTGGAAAATGACTAATAACAATAATCAATTCAAAAACCTAATCGCTCTAATAAAAAAAAATCACTTGTCAATGCTTACAAAAATGGCGTAGTAGTTGTGAAACGCTCTGAGGGAAATTCTGCTTACATTACATGCTTCAGCAACACACCTTGCCACAACATGCATCCTTCAGGGAATGTTTAATAAGCACCATTAAAATCTCACAGGATAAGACAGACTGGCTGCTTTTCATTTTTTTCATTGACTCTGCAATCAAAAACCCTACAAAGCAAGTGTCAAGGCCCAATTTGTCAGTTGTCTCAGGGATGAGGAATTCCTTGAGAATCCATAATTCAAACAATTCCCCAATGAATCTGTCGTTCAACATGATTGGCAAAACAGCCTTTTCTGGTCTCATTTGCTATAGCCACCAGCTGAGATGTTTCCCCCTTTTGTGCTGTCTGCTATTTTAGCTTGAAAAAACCCAGATGCTCTATTGTATGGAAATGTGTATTACAAAAGTGATCTCATTAGTATTTGTAGGTATTGTACAGTGCAATGTTAAGATATTGACAGGCCATTTCTAAAACGCAAAACCTTTATATGTTCAAATGCTCACAAATATTGAACGCAGTAGACATTGTTGTGTTTATATATAATATTAATTAAATATTTAACAACCTCAAATTCATTGAAAGTGCCCCTATTATTGTCACGGTTCATGAATTCACTGACTCGTTTTGTTCTGTGTTTGTGCTTGAGTGTAGGTGTCTGTGTGGTTGTGGGTGTGGCCGCTGATTACCACTTAGCTGATTACAGCTCCAGCTGCCACTTGTTACTTGGGTCTATTTATACTCATTGTGGTGCGTCTTGTGTTTGTCAGATCGTTGGGATTGTTACGGTGTGTTTGTCAGTCTTCTGTAGGTTCCGAGTTCATGTGCCTGCCTGTCGTTTGGAGGATCGCTCTGCCTAGTTCACGAAGGTTCTGCTGCAGTCTGTCAGCCTGGCCTCTCTGTCTCTGGTTCGGATCGCTGCATGCCTGCCTGTTGTTTGGAGGATCGCTCTGCCTAGCTCTCAGAGGATCATCTTCACTCACGGGTTACTGCACCACCAGAGATCGGACACTCACCGTGGTTCTTCTGGGACGGAGGTTCGGGTGGTCCATTGGGTCCCTGCGCTGCGAAACATCATCTGCTTTCCGACACCATCATCTACTGACTTTCATTATCTTCTCTCTGGTTTTCAATAAACTTATTTTTGCACTTGAATCCTTTGTATTTCTCCCGTCACAATTATGCTGTTTTAAAGTTTTCTAATTTTGTCTCCTACAACAGGTTTACATGCATTAAAAGTCAAAAATCACTTTCATTTTCTCATAATACATTTCACATCACCACATTTTTGAATGATTCTCAAACCACTCGACAAACGAATCAGTCTCTCTAAATCCCTCCTTTCTGAGAGCCTACTCTGATTGGCCAGACGGCCCAGTCTGTTGTGATTGGTCTACCGCTTACAGCGTGCGTCGGAAGCTTAATGGCCATTACCATAACTGAACTTCAGCTCCAGAGGCTTTCTAAAGCTCAGTGATTGTACAAACTGCAAAGATGACGTCGATTTTTAAAAAAAAAATTTTTATATCAATCCGAGCGCGAGTCCAATGATGAGACATTGGAAAAACTAATTATTCAACTCGAACCTCCATTGCAAGGACGACTCAAGCAGGACGTTTCTCAGTGATATGCTATTCATTTTGAGGTACATTATGAGATGTTAAGGCTGTAATTCCTCACCATCAGCATTAACAAGAGTATGTCCATCAACAAACCCATGTGTATATTTATAATTTATTGCGGTGCACATGCAGGAACTGTATCAATAACAGCGCATACGTTAGCCGAGCACTAACGTGAATGACTGATGCAACATTAAAGTTTGTAAACAAATCTTGCTCCATCCTTTATCATTACTCAAAGTAGTAAGAACGACAGACAATCTGCATTAATAGACAGTTTTAGGTAATAGTGGCCCACAGCTGATGAGCAGAAGTATTTTAGCAAGACAGTAATAACGTGAGTTAGCCGGTTAGCCGGAAACTTACACAATATAAAACACAAAACTACGTATTTTGAACACCCGGTAGAAAATATATCAATAATTATTCATATTTACAGGTTGTAATTCTGAGGAGCAAGCTGGTCCAAATTAACTGGGTACTGACCCATCTTTCAAGAGCAAGCGTTTTGTGAATGTCGTGTTGTACTCCGAGATTTGAGAAGCAGTCGTCAGTAAAATGACGTGTTTGAGGGCGGGTCAAGTTGTTTGCGGGCGTTATGAAAGTGTATTTTCTAGTGACGTAGAACCGTCACACAGTGGGATTTGAAGTATAGACAACTCATCAGAGTCGATTCTTTCTTTTGGGAGACAATATATACATTCACAAACAGCTATATTACACACTGCATGAAAGGGAATATTCGAAAAAATATTCGAGGGACACTTTAACATATTGTGTAATTTCTAAAGAATCATTGTAACAGCACATACAAATATGCACACATTTTTTTATAATATTTATTACAAATTATATTTCTTTCAGGGAGAACACGGATGCTTTGCACACAAAATCATGCAACTTTCCCTTCACTGCTCACATACTCTGATGTGTACAACATCTCACACTGCCTCAGTCTGTCTTGCCCCACCTCACTACTTTACTGTGTGGCCTGTACTGTGTTCACCTGATCATGTAAAATCAATAATTATTATGTTGGGGAGGTCATGACTGTCCGCCAACTAGGGCTCAGAGAAATAACCTTTGATGCTCCAATCTTACATGAAGTAAAACCTACTGAATATAGAATACATTTTTTTCCTAAAAAACACATTTTCACGTTTTCTCATTAGAGCAGGCTGGGACATTTGTGTGGAGTGTTTATTGTTTTATAACATTGTGACTTGGTTCTCCATGACTGTTTTTGGTAACACTTTAATTTGATGGTCCACTTTAGACATTCTACTAACTATAAGTAACTTTGCAACTACATGTCAACAAACTGTCATTAGACTATTAGTAGACTGTTAGTAGACTCTTAGGTTAGAGTTAGTAGAATAAGTTGACATGTAGTTGCAAAGTTACTTATAGTCAGTAGAATGTCTGTTGGGGAGCATCACAATAAAGTGTTAGGAGATATTAAGCAGACAGCCACAAGTGTTATTATGTTTTTTTTAAGCTAACCCATTGATCCATTGTGTTGTAACTCTTTATAACATGTTCTTGCAATATATCAGGTCTTTGCCCCTATCCCATAATTTAGTTCAGTTAGAGAACAGACACTAAAATTAAAAACTGAATGCATCTGCTCAATTCAGCGTGAGCCGAACGAGAGTCGCAGCACAGACCAGCAGCAGGAGTCAGATTTCATTTATCACGTGACGAGAGTGAGGCGAGCTGACTGACAAGACGATGGTGGAAGATTTGGTTTCAAAGCGAAATGTAAAAGTGGCTATTTAGCAACATTTTGGATTTAAACCCAATGCTAGGGAACCTGCAAACATTGAGGCAATCTGTGAACTTTTCCTGATGAAGGTGGCAGCATCAAGAGGTAACACTTCTAATTTACACACACACACACACACACACACACACACACATGCACCTTCAAGTGCACCACAAGAATGAGGCTGCCGTGATTTTATTCATTTGTTAATAAAAAAGGTGTTACCGGTGTTGTCACACATCGATTAATCGGTGGGAACATTTCCTCACCGTCACATCTCTACCCTGAGCCCTTTCAGATTTCCTCAGAATTTACTTTTTACCACATCGGGTAGGGAATGTCTACACCAAATCCACCACCATGTTTGTCATTTCATGAAAGGGCCTATAGCGAACCTAATATTTAACAAAATCAGTTCAGTCTCCTGTTAATGACGTGTACCAGTCATCTAAAAAACCTTCTGTGTTTTAATTTGTGCATACTGTATAACCAAAAGTCAACAAACAACTGAAAAAGTGTGAAAATTGTCTTTTTGGCAACACACATAACCCTAGAATAAACACGAGGGGTGTGTCTCAATCAGCTCCCTAGCTTACTAGGTCATAAATCAGTAGTATCGAGTACACGAATTTGGGCACTGGTAAGGACAGTAAGGGCCCTATTTTAACGATCTGAGCGCATGGTCTGAAGCGCATGGTGCAGGTGCACTTAGGGCATGTCCAAATCCACTTTGCTTTTAACGGTCGGCGCGCAGGCACATGGTCCAAAAGGGTTGTCCCTAGTCTCTTAATGAGTCATGGGTGTGTTTTGGGTGTAACGTGCAATAAACCAATCAGAGTCTCATCTCCCATTCCCTTTAAAAGCCAGTTGCGCTTGCACCATGGCGGATTCGCTATTTACATGGTGGAATTTGCGAGCGGAAAGACTGAACGCTTCTCCAGAGAGGAATCCTTTTATTTTTAATATTTAAAAATGTTTGTGTGCTGCTGCGCATCCCTGTGTGTGTAATAAGCAGAGTGTATGCGTGTTGTGCACCCGCCTATAGGCGCATATTACTAACGCGCCCTTTAAAGAACACAAAAAATACTGCGCTATTGACCTTAGACCAGGTTTTTGTTGGTCAATGGCGCAGTCGTTTTCAGTTCCTCAAAATAGCAACGCGCCAACAATGCGGCTGAACACACCTCGTTTTCAGACCAGCATGCCCATGGGCGAACAGATGAGCGTGAGTGCATTTGCTATTTAAACAACGTGGCGCTGGATGTGAAAATGATAACTGCGTCGGGCTGAAACTAGCAAAAAACACTTGTGTTGCGCCTGGTGTCGCATTGCGCTGGGTGTATGATAGGGCCTAAAGGCCCTGAAACACTTTAAGCGAAATTGAAAAACGAACTGATGTGATGTCATTTTTAACTTAATTAGGCCAAAACGAAGTTTGTTTGGAGTTCGTTTTAGGAGTTCGAAACAGCTTGCCAAAGCAAACTATACGGAAAATTTTGCTACGGCTGGTAAACACCTTTCTATCGCATGTCATTATGTGTAGTGAGCTGGCTCATGTGATTTATGTTTCATGCTTTAGAACTTCTGTTAAGGGAACATAGTGAGCACCGATGCATCCTGGTTTTCACAATGCATTGTGGGACTTTTTAGGGAGCGAATGTTTCAGTGCACCGGAAGGATTTTGTGATTGAGACCTTAAAATGGCCGACTCACTGATCAGTGCCCTGACCACTGAACTAGAGAGCTGATTGAGATGCACCCCTAGACTGACATATGGCGTTCTGTTGATCTGTTTCTGACACATATTTTCAGATGTGTTGTAGATCTGTGGGAACTGAAGAGCAAAAACATGGCACCACTGGAAATAAAAATCACACTCCTGTTGAGTCTGCAATTTATGGCTGTTTTCCAGCCTGTTCTCATTTCAAAGTTGTGACTTTGTGTATGAAAAAAAAAGAGTTCCAAAATGAAAACCAACAGATTAAAAAAATCAATAAAAAATCTTGTGGAGTGAGAAGCAAATGTATAATTTCTTAAATCAAGCACAGCAATCTTTTCAGATGTGAGATGGACAAAATGTTCAATACAACACAGAAAAACCTCTACACATGAACCAAGTCTTCTCTTTTATTATATTCCTCTCCCTCTCTCTCTCTCTCCCTCTCTCTCTCTCCCTCTCTCCCTCTCTCTCTCTCTCTCTCTCTCTCAAACAGAATTTGTAGTGTATTGTCTTAAGCCAAAGATGTCTAATTTATGTTCGTTCAAGGGCCGGATGGGAGAAAAATCACCTCATGGTGTGCCCATGGACAACACATGACCTTCTGGAGATGTAATTAATAAAATCCAAAATGAAAAGTATGCTTTTTTTTTATATTAGAGTAAAATAAATGGTATATTTAAATACATATAGGCCTAAACAACAGTAACAAAAGAGAACCACTGACTCTGGATAGCTGTAGCTTTTATTCGCCATCTGAAACATTATAACAAAAAATAAACTTTGTCTAATTTTAAGTTACAGACCTCTTCTCAAAATCAGTATCAAATCAGTATTAAAGCATTATCTCTAGTAATCCTTCACTGAAGATTTTACCTTCATTAACTGCTGTTATTGACTCTCACAAACTGCTACACACTACATTAGCATACCTTAAACCTAACCAATATTGTTAACAAAAGAAAATGTGAAATAAAAATTTGCTGAAGCATTTGCTGAAGCATCTTCTACAAGTCTTTGTGCTTTTTTTAGCATGACTCGTGTTTCACAGGACCCGTGCGCTCCGAAACGCAAGTGCAATGCTGTATCAAGTGAGCTACCAAGCAAGTTTACTGTGTTAGAAAAGCCATGCATGTTTTCACTATGGTAAAACTGTTTTGAGGTCATAACATAGTATTGTGCAAGGAACTTGAAAATACGACTTTATTAATTGATAATCTGGCCCTGCAATTATCATTTGTGTTGAATAAAAGTTTTTAAATGTTTTGAATAAAAGCATTTTACTGCCTTTAGTGTTCATTTCAGCGGAATCATATTAGAATGATTTCTGAAGGATCATGTGACTCTAAAGACTGGAGTAGTGATGCTGAAAATTCAGCTTTGATCACAGAAATAAATTGCATTTTAAAATATATTCAAATAGAAAAAAGTTATTTTAAATTGTAAAAATATTTCACAATAATACTGTTTTTGCTGTATTTTGGATCAAATAAATGCAGCCTTGGTGAGCAGAAGAGACTTCTTTCAAAAACAATCAAAATAGTACAGTTTCCAAACTTTTGACTGGTACAAATATATGAAAGTATATATATATATATATATTCTCTATTTTGCGAATGAAAATAGTTCCAAACAAATCCACAGAGCCATTGCGTGTCTCAGAACAACACAGTGATGTTTCGTTACTGAATGAATCCACGCTTTTGAATGAATCGTTTGACTGAATGACTTTGAAACAGACCTGTGAATTGCAAAGGCCACCTCTGGCACTACTCAACAATATAAAACATGCAGATAAAAACGATCACAGGTATTTATTGCAAAAACAGACCAAAAAAAAAAAAAAAAACCTTTATGTAAGGAGCAGAGTGAAACTTAAAGTTTTAATCAGTGAAAATGGTCTAGCTCCATGAATGCAGTCACATCTCATTCAAAAGATCAATCTGAACTTTAGCATGATGCATTTGGCCAACACTGAAAAAAACAAGTCGTCAAATTTACTTCATTTTTCTTTGTTACTTAAAAAAATACATATGCATGCAAAAGCTAAAAAAATAAATTTCGCATATGGAATTAAGTAAACTCTACTTAACTAGGTTAAGCAAAATTAACAAAGAAAATAAGTCATTTTAACTTGGCCAGTAAAAGGTTGAGTAAACTCTACTTAGTTGAAGCTTACTTTTAACTGAATTAAACCACACTTTTAAAATGTATGTTTTACTTAGTAACGCCTAAATAAATAACACAATAGATATTGTGTAGACACCACATCTACATAATAATGGTAACACAGCAACCGAACACAGAGATCTCAATACTTGGTACACAATACACAGTGACGGTAACATTTGATGGATCGCTTTTGAGTATGAATGTGTCATTTTGAGTAGAAAATTAACTCCAAATGTCACAAAATGGCAAGTTACTAAACCTAATAACAAAAGCAATGATAAAACAGTAAATACAGCTGAAAAACAGTGAAAAAACAACCTTATTAATTATTCAAACCCCAGTGCATGATGGGAACTTTATCAGAACTTTATCAGTGCTTTATCAGAAAAGTTGAGTTTTTTTTTGATTGTTTGATTTTGATTTTATTACGTTGATATTTATGCTTTAATTTCTACAAGCTTGAATTGAATTTACTTAATTCTTGCCTGAACTAACTTTTTCATGTAGAAATTGCATTTGTTTTTTCTGTAGTATTTACTTCACCACAGAATCATTTTTATCAGTGAAAGGCATTTCACAAAAGCTGACATAACGCTTCTTCAGGCACCAATTTTTGAATGTTTTTGTGATTTGAGAGCTAAAAAAAGTGATACCCATGGCTTCTGACAATACATTAAGATCTTATGAAGCGAAACCATCGGTCTGTGCAAGAAACTTAACATTATTTACAACATTATTACCTCTAATCAACAGCCTTGGCAAACGGTCCTGAATGTGCAATTGCGGCAATATATGTCGCATTATGACGTATTATATTGTATTATAAGCGTGGCATTATAATGTATCGTCAGGAGCCACGGTTGTTAATTTTTTTTGCCTATATGTTTTTTTTTACTCCCAAAGTAACAGTAGCCATTAACTTGCATTATATGAATCTCCAATGACCAAGGTTTCAGAAAAATCTTCTGTTTTACTGAAGAAAAACAAAATGTCATCTACATGAGTAAAGGCCTGAGGGTGAGTAAATCAACAGCATTTTTTTTATTATTATTATTATTTATGAGTGAACTATCGCTTTAAGGCATTTGACCCTGTTTTTGATGCCTTGGTAGGAAGAATGGGTTGTTACAGCTGACAAGCACCTCGGCCTATTAATATAGAATGTGCATAAAGAGTGCATATATTGGCTAATTTATGATGGCTTCGAATGGCCAATCAAATTTTAGAGTAATTTAATCTATGATTCTCTCCATACACTTAATGAACAGATCTGTATATTTTGTAGGGCCATAGATGAGATCATAAAAATGAGCTACCACAGTATAAATATTGTCATAAGATCTTAGTGTCAGAAATAATGATCTGCTCATTTATTATGACCATCTTGTAGCATCTCCCCGACATGTCGGGCCCCTAGGTGTCCTCCGGCATGGTGGGCTGGGCTGGGCTTGTCTCTGCATTTATAAACAGTCTCATATTAGTCAAAGAACCCTGGAGCATTCGTAATCATGGAGAGAAAGATCTAAGCCCTGCTTGGACACAGTCTGGCTTAAGCTTTGATGTTCACTTCATCCCTCACTGGCAGCAAGTCAAGACGAGCTTTACTTATAATCAGACAGCTTCCAGTCATCCGGACAGCAGAGCAGATGGCAGACTTTGCACACAGGTGAGAGCACACCAACACACTAACACATCAACCTATGTGCACTCAAATTAGACCCCGTTAGTCTCACATTAGCACACTCTCACAAGAAAACAACAATCCATCTTTAACTACACACCACCAATATATAACTCTGGAAACATTTTCACTTAGATTCTGAGAGTTCTACAGAGCCCCAAAAGGGACATGGAGGTGGAAAAAAAAAATATGAGATGGGAGGAAAAATAAGAAGTCAATGCTTTTATGTTATCTCGTAAATGTTTTGCTTTCCCCCGAGAAACTTTGCACTTGCTCACAATACGTTTTGCGTTTCCCTGAGAAACTTTGCGTTCGTTAGCAATACGCTTTGAGTTCCCCCAAGAAATTTTGCGTTCGCTCTCAAAACCTTTAAGTTTCGCCGAGAAACTTTATGCTCACTCGCAATACGTTTCACGTTCCCCAGAGAAATTTTGTGTTCGGTCGCAAAAAAAACCTTTGCGTTCCACTGAGAAAATTTTCGCTAGTTCACAAAACATTTGCGTTCCCACGAGAAACTTTGCGTTCGCTTGCAAAACCTTTGCGTTCCCCCGAGAAACTTTGAGCTTGCTTGCAATATGTTTCGCGTTCCCCCAAGAAATGTTGCGTTCGCTCACAAAACCTTTAAGTTCCCCAGAGAAACTTTATGCTCGCTCGCAATACATTTCGCGTTCCCCAGAGAAATTTTGCGTTCGCTCGCAAAACCTGTGTTCCACTGAGAAACTTTGCGTTCGCTTGCAAAACCTTTGCGTTCCCCTGAGAAAATGTCATGAAGACAAGGGTAAGAGAAGTCTTATGAAAATTAACATGCTCGTAAAAATTCTGTCCATGTTCAGCCTGTGGGCTATGTTGTACACTGTATACGACCAATGAGAAGAGAGCAGGAAATGAAAAGACACACTTCACAAATTCAATATTAGCATATATAAGTGTTTTGTGCTGTAGTTAAGAACACATTTTATGTTTTAAAAAGTACTATGACCTTATCAAATACAGTTTAAGGGTCACTGTACTAGACAAAGGATTTCAAATTCAAACTGCTCACTACGGTATAACATTTGTTAACTGTCAAAGTCAAGTTTCTTACAGTTAATTTATGTGATAGGAACACTGTCTGTCTTTATATTGTGGAATGAAGGATTATGAGCTCGCTGATATCAACAGGACTGATGTGTTTTGTCTGAAATCAGTTTCTCCTAATAATCCCATATGCTCATGTTTGATATGATAAATACTATTACGGCCATCGCAGCAACCACCTTTACAGACATGCCTGGAAAAGTAATCCCGTTTGAAAAAGGTTTGTATTGAATTTAGTCTGTTTTATGTTATAGAGTTGGGCTGACAACTATAACCAGAAAAACTGTGTGAACACAAAATGACAAAAGGAACATTAATGTGTTTCAGAAAGCTCAAAGTCTTAACTCAGCATTTGCAAAACTCTAAACCCAAAACTGATTTCATGCACAAAATTCAAGTTCCCCTATATTAGTGGCACAATATTATTTGCCAGTGACAGAAAGCAAAAGTATCTGTACAGTTACATACTGTCCCAAATTATATAGATTCTTAAACTGGAACTGTTTAAATTAATCTAATTGACCACATCTTTCTCTGCATTGCCAAAAAGTACTTCTGTTCTCTTAAGAACTTTTTTTTTTACAAGCTGTCTGCTCTTTTTCAACCTTGCCATCAATGTGACATTTTCATCAAATTAAAAAAGAACAGTGGCTGACAAGAAAGTGGGATGACAGAACTTGTACAAAAAGTAACTTACAAGAGGTGACACGTTGTCAAAACAAAGACAATATCAGAATTCTGTCTCCTGGGCGACGCTTGGAGGTGAGAGGAAGCAAGACAGTGGTGTGACAAGCCAAATGGAAAAAAACAAGAACAGTACAATTTTATACAACAAGTATTGCCGTTATAGCAGTGTTCTTATTAAAGGTGCAACTTTTCACATAATATGTTTCCAATTAGGGATGCTCCGATCGATCGGGTGCAGATCTGTATCAGCCGATAATCACATTCTATGACTCGATCGGTAGTCACTAAATTTGGCCGATCTCACGAACCGATCCCAATTTGATGACATAAAACACGTGACGACGTCAAACTTTAGTGCTGCAAGTCACCTGCCATGTTCTAAAGAAAAATCATGTGGAGGAACGTTTGCTAAAGGATTTAGTACAACAAACCTGATTCGCTGCCTCTGTCATCTGCTCTTGGTGAGTGTGCACACACACACACACACTCACAGAGCAGAAAGCAACAGCGTTTGTGATTACCTGCGTCTGTCCTTCTTCAGGTCAAGTTATATATTCGTGAAAAAAATCAGTTTGCCATCAGTTGTCAGAAGATGAAATTGATCATTGATCTCTATGAAGTGAAACATCAGCTTTAGCTAGAGATGCACCGATCAACCAGCCAGGGACCGGAATTGGTCGGTTTTCTGCATGATCTGACTGGACCCTCACCAGTCCGGGCAGATCATGCAGAAAACCGACCAATTCTGGTCCCTGGCTGGTTGTGGTCTCACGTCTTTTCGATTCCGAACACAGGCGTTCTCACTCTCTTCTCTCCAACGGCGAAGTGACACACACACACGTCCTCTCAGTCACTCATCTCAATCGCTCCGGTTAAATAGTGCTTGTGTTGTGCATAATTTTACTAATCCCTGCAAGTTTCACACTCTCACCAAAAGCGCACACACCACTGATCTATATAAGTGAAGCGCACAAGCCACCTCTCAAACAGCTTGTGAGTCGCAAGTACCAAAATGATTGGATAACTGCGCTTAATACATACAAAATTATGCCAAAATGCCCCTCTTGGTGAGTATTCAGTTAAACACAGTCAGTCATGGAACGTAAATGGTTGAGATAACGCATGTTGTGTAACAGTATATTGGATCCGTGCATAAACTCTTAAAGTGACAGCAGCCTAATATTCCTGCTGCTGTCTGTCATATTAATCAAAGTACAAAAGACAAAGAAAATCACTCTCTGCTCTTGACTGAATAAGTTTTATAGCTTTAATTGTAAGCATTAATCTGTATTTAATTTTTACAATGCAGACTATCCCGTCTTATTTAACATTTAATTACTTTAATAATAATAATAATAATAATCTGTTACATTTATATAGCGCTTTTCTAGGCACTCAAAGCGCTTTACATATAGAAGGGGAGAATCTCCTCAACCACCACCAATGTGCAGCATCCACCTGGATGATGCGACGGCAGCCATATTGCGCCAGAACGCCCACCACACACCAGCTTATTGGTGGAGAGGAGACAGAGTGATGAAGCCAATCAGTATATGGGGATGATTAGGAGGCCATGATGGACAGGGGCCAATGGGCAAATTTGGCCAGGATGCCGGGGTTACACCCCTACTCTTTTCCGAAGGACATCCTGGGATTTTTAATGACCACAGAGAGTCAGGACCTCGGTTTAACGTCTCATCTGAAGGATGGTGCTTGTTACAGTATAGTGGCCCCATCACTATACTGGGGCATTAGGACCCACACAGACCACAGGTTGAGCACCCCCTGCTGGCCTCACTAACTCCTCTTCCAGCAGCTACCTAGTATCCCAGGAGGTCTCCCATCCAGGTACTGACCAGGCTCAGCCCTGCTTAGCTTCAGTGGGAAACCAGTCTTGGGCTACAGGGTGATATGGCTGCTGGCTACTTTAATTTCAGTAGTATTTCTGCTAGACCCACATGAAAAACTTAAAGTTGTGTTTTGTCATAGCTCTCTTTATTCTATTACATTTATTTGTGCTGTTGTTTGAAATTTATTTGTTCTTATTTTATTACTGAATTTTACTTGTTTCTTTTATGAAAATAACATTTTGCATTAAGAAAACTAGATTTTTGTTTGTATATACTATCAATTATAGTTTTAGAAAGAAAATCAGAATCGGCAAAAATCGGTTTCGGCAAGTCACACTTCGGAAAATCGGCCAATAAAAATGCAATCGGTGCATCTCTAGTTTTAGCGTTGCTTTTAGCGTTGCTCGTTGATTGAACCTTGTAAAGAGATGCTCAAAGTTAAATTAATTTCAACACCTTGTTTCATTAATGAATAAATTAGTGTTTTTAAGTGTATTAGTTGAATGAACAGTTTAATTATGACTCATTCATAAAGACAGTCTGCAATTGTTCCATTTTAAAGTCTTGTAGGCTCTTTAATAAGCCCAAGTATCTTAATATGGATACTGTTTTGCATAAGCTCTGTTTTTAAATGCCTATTAAAATGTTCATTGTAAAATTAATATTAATTGTGCTTATTTATTTGATTCTCAACAATTACAACATTACTGTAAATAACAACCAAGACAATATCTGTGGTATTACTTTATCTGGAAACAAAAGGTTAACAGTTACAGCCAACAGAGAGCTTACAAATCACTTATATAAAGCTTGAATGATCGGGATCAGTATCGGCCAATCATAATGACAAAAAAACGGTAGTCGTATCGGCTGCAAAAATCCTGAGCATCCCTATTTCCAATTTATGTGCTAAAACTTGTACGGGTAACAGATTTCAAGGATTTATTGGGGGGCTTTTTATATACACTGTACTGCAGTCAAACATTGATATCAAAAGTACCGTTACTTTGGTGGCAGTTTGAAAACTAAAAAGAAAAATGTAACCAGTTATACTATTGGGAGTTCAGACTATATTGGAAGTATTACTGAATATATTAACTGACAGTTTGAACAGTCAAATTTAATATAACATGAATGAACAAAACTATTTTTATTAAACAACCAACCAAGATTGATAAGTATTGTAAAAATATGTTGCATATTGTTAGTTCATGTTATATTAATGCATAATAATTAATGTTAGCTTAATACAGAGTCTGGTACTGCTCTTAATTAATTTCTCTCTCTTTTTTTCTTCTTGACACCAATAAAACATGATATTAACTTGTTATTAATTTTAATTAAAACCTGTAGATATTATTACATGAAACACTTTTTCCTAGGCTACTCTAATAAATAAATTGTTAAAACGTGATTACTGTATAAAACGGCACAGGATTTTATTATTTGTATTCTGTTGTTGCTGTTTTCCTTCCAAAATGACAAGCTGTAATAAAACGTTCAGAAATGTTCCTCGCGGACACAGAAGACAATCATTTGTTTTGTGCAGTGTTTCTCAGATTATCACAGCGATCAGCAATGCCTCACTGCACTCGCCAAACAAATGCAGGTAATGTAGAGGATTCTTCTATACAGAGTTAACAATAAGGCCTCATTATGTGCAGTTTAGCATGCTTTCCTCACCAGTACGGGGCATAAAAATTCACACTGCACATCCATTTGCAATGCCTTTCATTAAGGAACAAACAGGAATCCATGTAGAATCGACGAATCGTAGCAAACAAGCTCTGGCATGGAGAGTGCTTTGAACATTAATCTTAATGCTTCATACTGTGCATACTATGACCAGACAGTATACTGTAATGAGCTGGTTTGAGTTGATTCATCATATGGATCTCTGAAATAAGAGGAAAGGGAAGGAAGGATACACATTTAGTGCATGTGCAGCGTAATTCATATTTGAGTTTGTATTAGTACTAGTCTATCTATCTATCTATCTATCTATCGATCTACCTACCTACCTACCACTAGCGAAGCATAGCTTAGGACATGCTAGTAATGTGCTAATACAAGCTACCAACACACTAAAATAGATTAGAAAGATGCTGGCAACATGCTAAAACATCTAGAAAGTGCTAAAAAAAAAATGCTAAAATATTCCAGAAATGTGCTAGAATTGTGTTAAAACAAGTTAGCAATGTTCTCAAACATGCAAGCAACATGCTAACAGTGTTCTTAATCGTGATATCAACATGATATGTTATAAACATACTAGCAAAGTGCCAAATCGTGACAAGCATAATAGCAACATGATAAAACATGCTAGAAATGTGTTAATTAACCAAAAATATGTGTGGAATGTTGGACACTTCATGCTCAACTGTCTCAGCTTTAATTATGCAATAGAGAGGGAAGTGCTATCAGACTATATATATTCTATATAAAATGACCATATAAAATTCATACACTACATGGTTACACATTCATACACTACCGGGTTAAATACATCATCAAGGTCCTTGTGTGTGCAAGCACACTTGGCAATAAAGCTCTTTCTTATTCTGATTCTGAGTTCATAGTGCATAAATACATAGTGAATAAGTGCATAATGTATAGTGCGTCATTTGGGACACAACTATCATGCTTTAAGTGCATCATTCGGATATTTAAGTGCACTTTTTCTATTTGGAATTTTCAGTGTGAACACACTAACAGTATTTATAGGGTACAATGGGGCTAAAGGCACACCTTAAGAAAAAACATGCTTTTTACTACTTCCAAAGTGTATGATTGCAGAAAAAAATATATATGTTTGTATTGAACATTGATGGAGCAACAGATTTTCTGTGAAAATAAATCATAAAAGTGGTTCATTTTATTTAAAAATCTTATAAATGTTTGAGGTGGCGAGGACACACGGGGCAAAAGACACAGTATTTATACAAATACTTTAGCTAAAATAATATGTTTTTAATAATGTCTAAGTTAATACTTGTTCAAAACAATTCCTTTAGCAAAGTTTGTACTATTTTCTGTTTATTTTGATAAATAAAAGAATTCATTTTTGTTCAATAAATATACTGTCATTAAAACATGTTAATATAAAAAAATATTTTAAAAATACAAAAAAAATTATTTAAAAAAGTAAAGATTCTGAAAGCATTGAAGGAGATCCCATAATAATTTAATAAAGCTTTACAGTAGTAACAAATTATATTTTGTTATATTTCATTAAAAATATGGCGATTAAGGTGGACACCCAACTTAATATATGATATTTCCCATCTGAATCTAACCATGTCATGTCAACAAATGGAAAAGTCAACCAGATGTTTATCATCATGTTAACTATTGTGTCTTTCGCCCCAACAGCAGGGGCGCCTTTTACCCCGAATACCATACTTTTACATATTCTTCCGTTATTGAAAAACTGTTGCTTTAATTACCTTGAACAAAACTGAAAATTATTAAGACGACCTTTGTCTCAAATGTAAACATTAATTTTAGTGATTCTCATTTGCTACTTAAATCTACAACATTTAAAAAAAAACACATCAAATATTAGATCAAATTAGCATCAGAAACCGCGATCGTGTCAAGGATCAGCCAAATTTTCACAATCATCTTGAAAAGCGGATGTTTTGGAAAGTGCTGCGGCAGGTTTGTGTGCCATCTAGTGCTTTAGAGGACAATAAAATCAAAGGAGCCTTTTACCCTACGGCGCCTTTAGCCCCGTTGTACCCTACTGGACAATGGCATAGATTAATGCATAAATGCGTGAATTGGGACACATCTGATTGGATTAACTTATGCTAGCTGTTTGTTAAAACATGCAATAAACATGCTAGCACTGTGGTAACAACATGGTAGCAACATTTCTCTGAGTAAAATCTTCAATACTTCAAGCTTTAAAAATTTATTTTAAACTTTCAGACAAGAATTTGTCAAGCTAAAATCAAAGTTTGTCATCAAACGTTACTCATTTGCTAAGCCTACTTGTTACTACCTCACATCCTTAAGGTTAAGGATTTAAACAAACCTCTAGCCCTAATCCTACTTGGCACACAGCCTGTCCTGCACCATTTGTTCTAGTGGTATGAGTGAGGCTTGTGAGGCTTACTGAGGAGAAAGGACTGATCAGACTTGGGATTTCTTATGATAACTGGCAAAAAAGACTTCATTTAAAGGAGAAACCCAAACCATATGTGGAGATATGTGCTGAACACAAAAGAAGATATTTTGAAGATTATAGTTATCCAAACAGTTGATGGACCACATTGACTTCAATAGTATGGGGAAAAATACTATGGAAGTCAATGGGGACCATCAACTGTTCGGTTACAAACATTTTTCAAAATATCTTCTTTTGTGTTCAGCAGAAGACAGAAATTCATACAGTTTTGGACCAACTGTGAGTGAATGACGACAATTTTCATTTTTGTGTGAACTATCCCTTTAATTTCTGCTCATGTGTCCTTAAAAATGCAAAAAAACACACATCTGAACCACTGAATTCGAATACAGCAGTTTTATATTTGTAAGCAAGAGAAAGTGGGTTTTGCAACGCCACAACAGCTTCTTATTATCCCAACATGTGAGCCGCTAGTCATGTGTCTCGGTCTAATTAATCTGATTCTGAGCTTTGCCCCACCTTTCCCATCACCACAGCCTGGGCCATTATTAAATGCACAAAACAAATCTACATCATGTCACGAAAATCTCCAGTCTAACAAAACCCATCTCTGTAGGTGTCTCGTACAGGAATGCCACAGAGCTAACGGGGTCATCATCCCACTGACATAGCCGCTAATGCCTGTGTGGCAGGAAATCTTTAATCCAGTCCTTCAACCCCACAGGTCAGCGGGCCCTCCTTACACACAGGATAAAGTCTTCTCTATCAATGCCCAAACGTTCTTTTCTCATTTTTTCTGATAGAAATTGAGAGCTGCATTGTCACTGCAGGGGAGGAGTACAATCTTTTTATGGAGTATGGAGTGGGCTCATAATGTTTCATTGAATTATCCCTGTTTGCCAATAGAAGCAAGTCAGCAAAGCCTCTTACACTTACTGCGGGACTCGCAATGAAGCCTGATGCGATCTGATATCTCCTCACACCCATTCCAAAGCAGAAAGCAGTATGAGAAGAGGATTTCCAGCCTGTGCAATTTTTGCCACAGACTTGGTCCTGTAAAACTGCAAATTGTGCGTTCTCCCTATAGTTTGTGGTGTATGGGCTCACAATAAACATTTGCAACAAGCAACTTTAGAAAAAAAAAAATATAGTGAAAAAAATACTTAATTTCCTAGAATGCTCTAATTAACCCCAATATACTGTATATCAGTGGTGTGCGGTGGTGTTTTAAAATGAGGAGGCAAAGTCCTCACATTTATATATATATATATAAATAAATAAATGTAAATTTATGTCCCTGTTACGCTTAATTGTCCTGGTTAAATAAACAATACATAAAAAAGAGAGACCAAATACAATTCGAGTTTGTATTTTTACACTAACTATGTAATGTTCTGCTTATTGAAGCCAAGTATAAATTTCATCAAGTTAGTGTTTTTACGCATTTTTACATTTATTCCAAAATAATAACTAAAGGCAGTAACAATTTAAACAATATATATTATTTGTTCATAATATATATTATTTGTTACTAATGTTCAGCTTATTTTCATCAGTCATCAAGCTTGTACACACTGGTCACAGACATGAAGATGTAAGTTTAATTTCCCCAAGCTGATCGCTCACTAAAAACCCCAACAGTCATCATGTTTTCAGCCCATTTCAAGGTTGATTTTGACGTGACAAAATGATGAAATCTAAGTGGCTGAGTTGTTTACTTATTTTTTAATTAGTCTTCCCATTAAAGCCATCAGTCTTCATTCAGGGTGATTTCAGAACATGCACGAAAACAAGAGGCGGGATTTATCACACAAACCAATCATATCCAATTATAACCCATCATATCCAATCATAGCACGATGGAGCCATTGCCTTCTCTCACGTGACTTTTCCCCCTTCATTTCAGTTACCCCACACAAAATTCACTGCACGCATTATGCCGAGTTCAGACTGCATGTTTTTTAAACTCGTCGGGTCACAGTTCTTTTCACACTGCATGACTATCTGGGGTAGCATTCAGTTGCTGCTGTGTTCACACTGCACAATGTATCGGCGACAGGAGGTTTCACACTGCATGACTTCACAAGTCAGAATCGCCGACAGCTCTGTCCCGTCCACAAACTACGTTTCACAACCAAACACACGCCAGATGTGACAAGGAAACAACGCAATACCACGCATCCGTCAGACTGGAGTTCTCGCACGAGACTGGAATTGTTATTAAAAATATAGACTGCAGAAAGCTTGCGATCCAAATTGTCTGTGCACTGATTTGTAGCGAAAAGGAGAAAAAGAAAAAAAGGTTATGGAGGAGGAAATAGTTGGGGAGACGCGAGGATCAGTGATTGTGTTCTGCAAAGAGAGTTGGAGGTAAATAAATAATTTTGCAATGTGCTGCTGTTGCGGCTGGACAAGCAAATGTTTGTGCTGTTTCTGTTTGATAGAATTGTAAATATATCTATTAAAATACTGATATTCTGGTCTATAACTCCTCCCCGAACTTCCCGCTGCCCTGTATCTTGCTCTCTCATTGGCTGTAGGTCATTTTCAGTCAGAACACATTTCACACAGCAGGACTTTGAATCGCTGACAGGTCCAGATATTTAGCATGCCAAATATCTCATGGGCGTCGGCGACTCATCGGCGATTCTCTCAGATCGTGTCTTTGATAATTCACACTGCATGATTGTCACTCGCGTGAACGAGCACCGATTTGCCTATGATTTCGGGCATTTGTCTGCGATTTTGCAAAACCTGACGGCGAGTCAAAATCAGGCCTAAAATTGGGCAGTGTGTACTTGGCATTAGGGTGTCTGTTTTAAGTCAATGGAGACAGAGGAGGTGCGCCTCCAGCTGTAACTTTACCTGAGGGTGTTGCTGTTGGACTTATAAAAACTAGTGACTTCTACATGTTTTAATGTCATATTTTGTAATATTTGCATTTTTTCATTTTTTCAATATTGCTTATTTTCTCATCTAGATTTTTTTGTTGAGGAGGAGTTACTGCCTCCCTTGCCTGAAACGCCCCTGCTGTATATATACATATATATGTATATATGTATATATATATGTATATATGTATATATATATATATATATATATATATATATACAGCAGGGGCGTTTCAGGCAAGGGATACATATACACATATATATATATATATATATATACACACATACATACATACATACATACATATACATATATATATACAGATTGACCAATTTATATATATATATATATAAATTGGTCAATCTTCAATTTCAGCGTCTCGGTTAACTATAGACCCGATATAGTCCGGCTATGAGTAACCCACTTCTAGCCAAAATAACCTTGAATTTGTTTACATGTAATTTTTGCCAAAATACCTTGTGAGACGTATGATATTCCATCATGTAAGCAAAGTCAACAGTGATTACAAGGTGTTTGGTTTCATTTCTTTAACAAGTTCATGTTCTAGATGACTAGTCTATTCTCGGGCTATGGTTAGACATCTATTAAATTTTCACTGACAGCCCAAATTTTGCCTTGTTTTAGCCTAGACGTCAGGGCTGTGTTTGGACGGCTATTAGACGTCTTTTAAACGCAAAATCATCAGGAGTGTCACGTGAAACTAAACAAAACCAAATCTGACAGCGAGCTGACAGAAGACGGAAGCATAACACAACTTCATCCAAACCTTTTTCTTTTTTTTCCCTCGTGAATTTTCTGTAAAAACAGTTCAAACACTATTATCGTCATTTCCTACGTCCGCCATGTTTGTTTACTCTAAAATCATGTTTGACCACGAGAGATTTTGCGAGATTTCCCGTGTTCACAAACAGGACTCTAGTTGTTTGTGAATGAATCTGTTAGTGTGTGGTGTGATGTCTTGGTTACATCGCGGCATTCCACACACTAGAGGAACAAAACTGTTAAATCTATGATTTTTTTAAAAGTCATGGAATTATTGTCATTTGAATCTTTTAGTGTGGGCCAGCCTTAACTCTCATTAGAGAGTAGACTGTTAGGTTAGGGTTAGACTTAGTAGAATAAGTTGACGTAGTGGCAAAGTTACGTATAGTCAGTAGAATGTCTGTTGGGGCGCATCAAAATAAAGTGTTTGCAGATATTAAGCAGACACTACTAATACTCTAATGATGGGTAAATGACATGTAGTTGCATAGTTACTTATAGTAGAATGTCTAAAGTGGACTATCGAAACCCAATGTTACCCGATGTTTACCCGAAGTTTTCCACGGGGGCTTGTCGAGCACTACATTTAAAACGTTTGTGAATTCTACCCACGGTTTGTGTAAGTCTTGCATGGGTTCACAATAATATGTTTGCAAGGAACTGAAGCATTTAAGAGCCTTCAAGAGAAGCTTTAGCGTTAAAAAAAATGGAATGGAATAAACATGAGCTCACTACTCACTACCATAGCCTTTAATGTTAATGACAAAATGTTGTTTGTTTTTTAACCACCAGGACATATTTGAAACATTAATACAACCTTTTCTTCATGTCTTTCCTAGTGCAGTTTGGAATATCACAAGAGATGAATATTACAGAGTGCTGCAGTGCCTCAAGAAAAACCTCTAAACTTTGCAGTTAAATTTCCCATTTACACAACAATCATGGCTGCATTCATCATCCAGAGAAAGAAAACAGCATCGCTCCATTATAAAGAGCGGTGCCTTTGCCGTTTGAGTAGTACATTTATCTCCACCAAATATGCCATTGCGCGCTTTGTAAATGTCATGGAAGTCATTGAGTGAGAAAATAAGGCTTTTGGTCTCTATTGTATTTATTTATGATTGTCTTGTGAATTGGCCCTTTTGATATGGCAAAGCAGAGAACAAACCTAACTCCATTATGTTTGAAGTTTTTGTCTCTGCGAATGTTTGTGACATTTTTTTTGAAATGCACAATCTTACATGAGTATAAATAACACTTGGCTGAGAGTTTATTAGCGTTTAAATAATGATGACTGCTCTGTTCACTTCAGACATTGTGCACTTATGAGGTAAGAAGAAATAGTTCTCTTTTTAAATGGTGTTTATCTCTCCAGTTTTAGAAAATCAACTCTCTGAAAACACGCTTCACACATTTTCTTTAGTTTATTGACAGAGGATATACAGTGGGGAGAACAAGTATTTGATACACTGCCGATTTTGCAGGTTTGCCCACTTACAAAGTATGTAGAAGTCTGTAATTTTTATCATAGGTACACTTCAACTGTGAGAGACGGAATCTAAAACAAAAATCCAGAAAATCACATTGTATGATTTTTAAATAATTAATTTGCATTTTATTGCATGACATAAGTATTTGATCACCTACCAACCAGTAAGAATTCCGGCTCTCACAGACCTGTTAGTTTTTCTTTAAGAAGCGCTCCTGTTCTCCACTCATTACCTGTATTAACTGCACCTGTTTGAACTCGTTACCTGTATAAAAAGACACCTGTCCACACACTCAATCAAAAGACTCCAACCTCTCCACAATGGCCAAGACCAGAGAGCTGTGTAAGGACACAGCTTTTTGGTCTAAACTCCACTCACCGTGTTTGGAGGAAGAAGAAGGATGAGTACTACCCCAAGAACACCATCCCAACCGTGAAGCATGGAGGTGGAAACATCATTCTTTGGGGATGCTTTTCTGCAAAAGGGACAGGACGACTGCACCGTATTGAGGGGAGGATGGATGGGGCCATGTATCGCAAGATCTTGGCCAACAACCTCCTTCCCTCAGTAAGAGCATTGAAGATGGGTCGTGGCTGGGTCTTCCAGCATGACAACGACCCAAAACACACAGCCAGGGCAACTAAGGAGTGGCTCCGTAAGAAGCATCTCAAGGTCCTGGAGTGGCCTAGCCAGTCTCCAGACCTGAACCCAATAGAAAATCTTTGGAGGGAGCTGAAAGTCCGTATTGCCCAGCGACAGCCCTGAAACCTGAAGGATCTGGAGAAGGTCTGTATGGAGGAGTGGGCCAAAATCCCTGCTACAGTGTTTGCAAACCTGGTCAAGAACTACAGGAAACGTATGATCTCTGTAATTGCAAACAAAGGTTTCTGTACCAAATATTAAGTTCTGCTTTTCTGATGTATCAAATACTTATGTCATGCAATAAAATGCAAATTAATTATTTAAAAATCATACAATGTGATTTTCTGGATTTTTGTTTTAGATTTCGTCTCTCACAGTTGAAGAGTACCTATGATAAAAATTACAGACCTCTACATGCTTTGTAAGTGGGAAAACCTGCAAAATCAGCAGTGTATCAAATACTTGTTCTCCCCACTGTACATGCAACACAGTAGAATTCTGTTATTTTGTCTTTTTTTTTCCTGAAAGTATGAACAATTTCATCAGTGTAATGTGCTTGAAATATTTGTACTGGAAATGTTTATTTATTTATTCATAGAATAAATTGAGCCCAAATGTAAGTACTCTAAATACTGAGATAAACATTATTTCAGGATCATTTTGCTATCCAAACTGAAAATGCAGACACACGGTGCCTCTTCCCTCTGATAGGCTTTATTAATCAATAATTCATTGAACCTCAATTAAACATTTGCTTACAATGTGGAAGCTCTTAAATTCTCACCAATTAATTTGCAAGTTGAAATTATTTCCGCAACAGTAAAGGCAACAAATTAATATCAGCCCCTGCTATGCCAGTTTCAAAGTTTATAGAACTGTACTTTATAGAACTCTAAACACCAACTGGAATTTCTGGGTCACAACCCACCACACTGTAAAAAAAAATATTGACATGACTTATGACAACTTTTTATCTTTTGTCAGATCAACTTAGATAATTAATAATAATAGATAACATAATTTTTGAGTTTCTATTTATTAATCCAATCTCCTTTGTTGCATTAACTCAATTTTTTTTATTTCAATGAACTCAAAATTTTAAGATAGTCAGGTAACTTACTTTTTTAAGTTAAACCAACATTATTTCTTTACAGTGCAGTTGAGAAACAGTAAGTGCCGATCCTACACTTCTGGGGGCCCTAAGCAAAACTTTGTGAAGGGGTCCCTGTCAGTGCATTCTTAAAAACCCCCAAATTTCCATAAACTTAAGTAATAATTTCAATGGTTTTCAGTATGCAGTGTGCACTGCCAGTTTTCTATAGGGCCAAATGGAATTAAAACGTCAAGGAAACAATTGGCAAGTTATGAAAAACGTATATAAATATGTAAAGGGAAACCCGTTAAAACACGTTAAATTGGCAGTAAGAACAATTAAGTAAAATTAAAACCAAATGTTCGTTCAGCTAAATAAATGCTTTTTTAATAGTAATGCTATTGGAGTAATGCACACAGCCGAATTGGCTTTCTAAATGCGCAATTTACAAAAATGAAATTACAGCATGATGAATAAAAAAGGCATGGTTGTTTTAACCCAAATGTGGGTCAAATATGGACAAACCCAGCTGTTGGGTTACATTTTTAATACGTTTTTTAACCCAACGTTTGGGTTTGTCCCGTTTTACCCAAATCTAGGTTGAAACAAAAGTAAAGAAGGCTCAGGTAAACATACAAAAATACATAAATAATTCTCTAAATGAGCTAATTTTAGACTAATGGAACTAATGAGTCACACGACAGCTTGTAATACTGAAGAGGAATGTTTATTTCTTATACACATTAAACCACGCATCAGAACGTTTTGATTATTAATGTGTACCAACACAAACCCAAAGTTACATTTCATCATGGGGCATTTCTAACGAAACACTGGACTGGAGTTATTTCTTATTAATGTATTGCTTTGTCAAGACTAAATAAGAAATTAAATGTTAGAAAAATACATACTTTTTTTGTTCTTGCAGCCATAGCCATGTCAAGCCGCATGTTATTATCTGCTGCACTGCATGATGTCCGAGTCTGAAACGGTTACTGAATAAATATAAATCATTATTAAAAATATTTCCACAGGACTCTGCAAATGTTTAGTAGACACCGCACATATATTTGCATGTTATAAAGAAATATTCACACTATGGTAAATTACCGTCATGTTTATTTTATATAGTGATGAGCAAGGCGGCCCCCTGGTGGTTCAGGAGCCCTATGCAACATGCGTAGTTTGCGTATAGGGAGGATCGGCTCTGGAAACGGTGGACTAAATAGGTTTTTGTCAATGCACCAAATGTCTGAAAATGACTTGATTCTTAGCAGTTCGAGAACCACTTCCTTTTTGTTTTTACTGTATATTGCTTATAAGTTTGGTTTCATTGCAGGTTCTTAAGATCAGTGTATTGGTTATGTGAGTTTTGGGAACTAGGGAATACACATTCCTTGGTAGGACTTTAAGATGTTCCCCAATGCTACAAAACCATTTTTTGTTCTAATTGGATCTTTATTTTTAAGGGTGGCAGGGCTAGGACTCAATTGACCCTCTCTATAACATTATGGCATAGTTACCACTGCCATAAAAACCATTCCTCCTGAAGCAATAGGCTATATGATGCCAAGCTTTTAAAAAATGATCACAGGTTCGGAGCTTCAGTCTCATTAATATATACTGATCTGATCCTGGCAAAGAGCATTCTTGGCACTCTCATTGTTTCAGACACATGTATTCCCAGGGCCACAGGCTGCTTTATTATTTATAGCTGCGATATCAATGCTGAAGACAGCAGTGGGTCAGTTCTCTGTGAGCCCAGCCAATGAAAGAGATACATGTCAAAATCCAGCTGGGTCTCTGCAATTTCCTGCAGCGCATTGACAAAGCTCTAATTCCACAAAGGATTGTGGGTCACGCCAAACTTGCAAAAGAACTATTTATAATTCCATTTAGTCAATCAACCTAATTTGTTAAAAAAGCTAGTCACTAATATTTATGTTTCTTTCAAGAAAGTATACTTGCAATCAATTAACTCATCCTTCATCCATAAATGTCATTTGCAATACAATTAGAGTTAACTGAACATTTCCTGGAATTTTATTTTTCCTTCTATGTCTAAATCTCTGTAAAGTGAGATCAAGCAGGCACATTTACATCAACAAGCTATCTATAGATCAAACGATAAAGAGGCCAGGTTCTGCACCATGCAATTGTGCTTATGAATAATTAACACATCACATGAATAATTAGAACTATCCGGTTGGATAAACTTATATGCAGTAGATTTTCACAGCCAAGAGTTATCCCTTGTGTCTTTTGCCATACCGCACTCCTCCTCAACACTGATCTAAAACACACATAAAAGGCCTTCACATTCTTTTAAAAGTTAAATGGCTGTGAAGATCAGGGAACAAATGGAAGTAGCTTGCTTTAAAAATCTGTTAAATCTCAAAAACATTTTCTACATTGAATGGATTCAATACTAAATTAACAATCTAAAGGACAGTTGGTAACACTTTATTTTAGGGTTCAAATCTCACTATTAACTAGTTGGTTATTATCATGCATATTACTGGGATATTGACGGTTTATTAGTACTTATAAAGCACTTACTAATGCCTTATTCTGCATTATCAAATTCTACATCCCTTAATCCTATCCAATACCTAAACTTAACAGCTACCTTACTGACTATTAATAAGCAGTAAATTATGAGTTTATTGAGGCAAAAGTCATAGTTAATAGTGAATATGTTCCCCATACTAAAGTGTTACCGGACAGTTTTTGATTATATTTTGTCTTTTTTTCCCCATTATTGTTTTTAATTTAATGGTTTCTAATGCTTTGTGCATGATTGCAATGCCCACTTACAGACAATTCAAAAGCTAAATTAAAGTATATTCAGTATTACGAAAAATAAATGTGGCAAGCATTATTTATTTATTATTATACAGGGCAGTTGCTTGAATCTGAATGGTTGATGAATGTTCTAAGGTGTGCAAATATTTTCAGGGAAATGTACGGCTAAAGTAGTTCCAGGCAGGTCTTGACCGCATTACAGTTTCATATCATCGCCAAACGATTTCAGTTATTTCAAAGGTCCTTACAGCCGACAACAGCAAAAGAGCCAAAACCCACAACCACACTAAACAAGCAAAAAAATATAGTAAACAATAGGATGAAAATTACAAACTATGTCCATCAAATTTACGTTTTATTATGTACGGAAAGCACATAATCTATTTCTCCCGCTCTCTCTCCCACTCAAACGCACACACGTATAGTACGGACACACACTCACACGTGTCAGCACGGCTCTGATGATTTTATCAGTAAAATAGTTTAGCAACTTAAAAGCTATGTAACAATTCTCACTAGCGAGGTAATAACGCCGCTGTTTTTGAAGCAGATAAACTTAGAGTTTCACTATTAGTAGAGACGCTTCTGCCAAACAGTTGAGAGAGACACAGACTCAGGTAATTCACATACACTTAATCTCTCTCTCTCTCTCTCTCTCTCTCTCTCTCTCTCTCTCATAACTGCATTAATAACTGCATTAGTCTGCTATCAGTGGCTCAAGCCTCCGTTACTAGCTCTAAAATGATGTTTTGGAATTAGCAACAGAGGCTAGGGTTTAGATGTGTAAGAAATTAGTCCTGCACACAAGAGCATTTTAAGGACAAAAACCTGACAAATGTCTTGAAATAAATAATCTGAAAAATGTTTTGAGGTGTGATAACTCCAGGTTGCTGAGAATATAACTCCAGGCTGTTGAATTATTGAAAAATAATGCACACCCGAGGTGTAACGGTGCATTACCACCTCGGGTGTGCATTATTTTTCTAATAATTCAACGGCCTGTCGTTATATTCTCAGCAAGAAGCAGATTTGCATTTCTTATTTAAGAACAATTATAAGAGTAGAAATAAGCAAATGTACGGAGTCCTGCACACGGATATATATATATAAAAAAAAAAGTATATCGTGGACATAAATTACCAATTCGTTCCCACGACTAATACGTCAGCACGTTTTACTATTCATTCACTCGTTTTAAGCAAATTGTGCGCATGATATAATTTGTTCCCTCGATTTACTAAATCATGGCCATGTTATAATAATTTGTTCCCTTGTTATAATTAAACCAAAATGAGGGACCAAACTAGTTCAACGTGGCCACAATTTACTAAAACGAGGGAATGAATTAATAAATCGTGGGAATGAATTTTTAATTCGTGGCCACAATAAATATATATATAAAAATCCAGAAAATCACATTGTATGATTTTTAAATAATTAATTTGCATTTTATTGCATGACATAAGTATTTGATACATCAGAAAAGCAGAACTTAATTTTTGGTACAGAAACCTTTGTTTGCAATTACAGAGATCATACGTTTCCTGTAGTTCTTGACCAGGTTTGCACACACTGCAGCAGGGATTTTGGCCCACTCCTCCATACAGACCTTCTCCAGATCCTTCAGGTTCCGGGGCTGTCGCTGGGCAATACAGACTTTCAGCTCCCTCCAAAGATTTTCTATTGGGTTCAGGTCTGGAGACTGGCTAGGCCACTCCAGGACCTTGAGATGCTTCTTACGGAGCCACTCCTTAGTTGCCCTGGCTGTGTGTTTTGGATGCTGGAAGACCCAGCCACGACCCATCTTCAATGCTCTTACTGAGGGAAGGAGGTTGTTGGCCAAGATCTCGCGATACATGGCCCCATCCATCCTCCCCTCAATACGGTGCAGTCATCCTGTCCCCTTTGCAGAAAAGCATCCCCAAAGAATGATGTTTCCACCTTCATGCTTCACGGTTGGGATGGTGTTCTTGGGGTTGTACTCATCCTTCTTCTTCCTCCAAACACGGCGAGTGGAGTTTAGACCAAAAAGCTCTATTTTTGTCTCATCAGACCACATGACCTTCTCCCATTCCTCCTCTGGATCATCCAGATGGTCATTGCCAAACTTCAGACGGGCCTGGACATGAGCTGGCTTGAGCAGGGGGACCTTGCGTGCGCTGCAGGATTTTAATCCATGACGGCGTAGTGTGTTACTAATGGTTTTCTTTGAGACTGTGGTCCCAGCTCTCTTCAGGTCATTGACCAGGTCCTGCCGTGTAGTTCTGGGCTGATCCCTCACCTTCCTCATGATCATTGATGCCCCACGAGGTGAGATCTTGCATGGTGCCCCAGACCGAGGGAGATTGACCGTCATCTTGAACTTCTTCCATTTTCTAATAATTGTGCCAACAGTTGTTGCCTTCTCACCAAGCTGCTTGCCTATTGTCCTGTAGCCCATCCCAGCCTTGTGCAGGTCTACAATTTTATCCCTGATGTCCTTACACAGCTCTCTGGTCTTGGCCATTGGTTGGAGTCTGTTTGATTGAGTGTGTGGACAGGTGTCTTTTATACACGTAACGAGTTCAAACAAGTGCAGTTAATACAGGTAATGAGTGGAGAACAGGAGGGCTTCTTAAAGAAAAACTAACAGGTCTGTGAGAGCCGGAATTCTTACTGGTTGGTAGGTGATCAAATACTTATGTCATGCAATAAAATGCAAATTAATTATTTAAAAATCATACAATGTGATTTTCTGGATTTTTGTTTTAGATTCCGTCTCTCACAGTTGAAGTGTACCTATGATAAAAATTACAGACCTCTACATGCTTTGTAAGCAGGAAAACCTGCAAAATCGGCAGTGTATCAAATACTTGTTCTCCCCACTGTATATATATATATATATATATATATATATATATATATATATATATATATATATATATATATATATATATATATATATATATATATATACATATACACTCACCTAAAGGATTATTAGGAACACCATACTAATACTGTGTTTGACCCCCTTTCGCCTTCAGAACTGCCTTAATTCTACGTGGCATTGATTCAACAAGGTGCTGAAAGCATTCTTTAGAAATGTTGGCCCATATTGATAGGATAGCATCTTGCAGTTGATGGAGATTTGTGGGATGCACATCCAGGGCACGAAGCTCCCGTTCCACCACATCCCAAAGATGCTCTATTGGGTTGAGATCTGGTGACTGTGGGGGCCATTTTAGTACAGTGAACTCATTGTCATGTTCAAGAAACCAATTTGAAATGATTCGAGCTTTGTGACATGGTGCATTATCCTGCTGGAAGTAGCCATCAGAGAATGGGTACATGGTGGTCATAAAGGGATGGACATGGTCAGAAACAATGCTCAGGTAGGCCATGGCATTTAAACGATGCCCAATTGGCACTAAGGGGCCTAAAGTGTGCCAAGAAAACATCCCCCACACCATTACACCACCACCACCAGCCTGCACAGTGGTAACAAGGCATGATGGATCCATGTTCTCATTCTGTTTACGCCAAATTCTGACTCTACCATCTGAATGTCTCAACAGAAATTGAGACTCATCAGACCAGGCAACATTTTTCCAGTCTTCAACTGTCCAATTTTGGTGAGCTCGTGCAAATTGTAGCCTCTTTTTCCTATTTGTAGTGGAGATGAGTGGTACCCGGTGGGGTCTTCTGCTGTTGTAGCCCATCCGCCTCAAGGTTGTGCGTGTTGTGGCTTCACAAATGCTTTGCTGCATACCTCGGTTGTAACGAGTGGTTATTTCAGTCAAAGTTGCTCTTCTATCAGCTTGAATCAGTCGGCCCATTCTCCTCTGACATCTAGCATCAACAAGGCATTTTCGCCCACAGGACTGCCGCATACTGGATGTTTTTCCCTTTTCACACCATTCTTTGTAAACTCTAGAAATGGCTGTGCGTGAAAATCCCAGTAACTGAGCAGATTGTGAAATACTCAGACCGGCCCGTCTGGCACCAACAACCATGCCACGCTCAAAATTGCTTAAATCACCTTTCTTTCCCATTCTGACATTCAGTTTGGAGTTCAGGAGATTGTCTTGACCAGGACCACACCCCTAAATGCATTGAAGCAACTGCCATGTGATTGGTTGATTAGATAATTGCATTAATGAGAAATTGAACAGGTGTTCCTAATAATCCTTTAGGTGAGTGTATATATATATATATATATATATATATATATTTGTCTGCATGTCATGTGTGGGGCTCTGTAGTAATGTCCTAAGATTTACATAACCAGGTAAATTATCGTAAAATCTAGAATACAGAGCATGAGTTGTACAGACTTCTTTTATGATCTGTTTATGTGCTTTTACATCCTTTTTGAAGCATGAGTCCACAATCATTGTAATATAAGGTAACACTTTAGTATGGGGATCACATATTCAATATTAACTACGGCTTTTGCCTCAATAAACTCATAATTTACTGCTTATTAATAGTTAGTAAGGTAGTTGTTAAATTTAGGTATTGGGTAGATTAAGGGATGTAGAATAAGGTCATGCAGAATAAGACATTAATATGTGCTTTATAAGTACTAATAAACAGTCAATATCCTAGTAATATGCATGCTAATGAGAATTGAACCCTAAAATAAAGTGTTACCTAATATAAATATTGCATTGTAATGACACAAGGGTGAGTCAATTATGGCAAAATTTGCATTACAGTATATACTGTAACATACATTATATAATGTTTAATAATGTAATTGTAATAATGTTTGTCCATGTAAAAGGAAGTTGACTCTTTGCAGATAGTTTCAGTGTGGATATTTTGTCTAAACACCAACAGATGCTTCCAATGAGAGTCTACCCCAGGGATTTATTTGAATGTCAATAGACACACAAGTCAAGGATGGACTGGGTCTTAAAAACAACCCAGAACGTATGCTGGCCCATCACAACTCACTTTGATTTACCCCTACATAGACACACTTATTTGCAGACAGACGCGCATACACACACAGTGAAAAATAAGTTATACTACTGCCAAGAAGTAATTTATGAATTAATATGTCATATCTAGGCTATATATAATCCACGGCAACAGGTCATCCCAAATTCCAATTTGGACATAATTGTAAAACTTCATACTGTCAGTTAAACTTGAATTGGCGATACTTCATAGAAGAGTCAAAGCTCCCAAAAATTGCTGGGAATGGACCATTACTAATATCCACCCATTCTGCATTAGCTCTGTGCACATATACAGTACATGACAATATAGAGGAGCTATCATTTATAAATGGTCATTTTTAAGTAGCGTCATGCTTTATTCAGATGTGCAATAAAGATGAGAGGAGTCAGTCTGATCAACCTGACTGATAAACCATTTTTTCATCCAGTATATTTAAAATTTCTCTACCTCTAGCTAAAGCTCAATGGCCTTATCAAGGGAGAAGCAACATTTGATGTTAAGAGCATCAAATGGGCATGAGAACAACTCTGCAGGTAAGTCCTGGCAAAATAAATACATAATAACAACAACAACAATACACTCTAAAAAACGATGGGTTACTTTTTTTAACCCAAATGCTGGGTCATTTAATTGGGTTATTTTTAATATGATGAACCCCTCACATACCTCCCCAGCGCTGGGTCAATGTAACCCAATGTTGGGTAGTCTGAGCCAAACCGGTTAAAACTGGATACATTTTATCAATGATCATTTTGTGTTCTGTTCTGAGAGAAAACTTACTGAACGAAATTAAGGTTTGTATTACATTGTATTCATATCAAAATATTACTGTACAGGGAAAATGTCTGTACGCTCCCGCCGGATGTCGCAACTCGCCCGCCATCTCCTCCTATGGAGTCAGAAGCATCTGAGGTCGCTTCATGCCGTTCACATCCCGGGAGAACTGAATCGTGCAGCCGACGAGCTGTCACGGTTTCAGCTGCTTCCGGGGGAATGGAGACTCCATCCCCAGACGGTTCAGCTGATTTGGGAACAGTTTGGCGACGCACAGTTAGTTCTGTTTGCCTCCCACGACTCTTCCCATTGCCGCTGGTATTATTCCCTGACCGAGGGGACCCTCGGCACGGATGCACTAGTGCACAGCTGGCCGCGGGGCCCACGCAAGTATGCGTTTCCCCCAGTGAGCCTTCTCGCACAGGTTCTGTGCAAGATCAGGGAGGACAGGGAGCAGGTCCCTTTTGGTCGCCCCATATTGGCCCGGCCGGACCTGGTTCTCAGAACTCTTACTCCTTGCGACAGCCCCTCCCTGGTCGATCCCTCTGAGGAAGGACCTCCTTACTCAGAGACGGGGCACCGTATGGCACCCACGTCCCGACCTTTGGAACCTACACGTGTGGGACCTGGACGGGACGCGGTAGGTTTGAGTACCCTGCCACATCAGGTGGCGGCTACCGTCACTTCCGCTAGGGCCTTGTCCACGAGACAGGCCTATGCGTTGAAGTGGAACCTCTTCGTCACCTGGTGCTCTTCTCGCCGAGAAGACCCCACGAAATGCTCAGTCGGGTCTGTGCTTTCCTTCCTCCAAGAAGGGTTGGAGCGAAGGCTGTCTCCCTCCACCCTGAAGGTCTATGTGGCCGCGATTTCGGCTCATCATGACCTGGTGGATTCGAAAACGGTAGGTCAGCACGACCTGGTCAGCAGGTTCCTTAGAGGAGCGAGGAGATTAAATCCTCCTCGTCCTCCTCAAATACCCTCTTGGGATCTTGCAGTGTTTTTATCTGCCCTGCAGAAAGCTCCCTTTGAGCCCCTGCAGTCTGTGGAGCTGAAGTTCCTTTCATTGAAAGTGGCGCTCTTGATTGCTCTGGCTTCCGTCAAGAGGGTAGGGGACCTGCAGGCATTTTCGGTTGACGAAGCGTGCCTGGAATTCGGGCCAGCTAATTCTCACGTGATCCTGAGACCCCGGCCTGGATATGTGCCCAAGGTTCCCACCACTCCCTTCAGGGATCAGGTGGTGAACCTGCAAGCGCTGCCTGTGGAGGAGGCAGACCCAGCCTTGGCACTGCTCTGTCCAGTACGCGCCCTTCGCGCTTACGTAGACCGGACGCAGTGTTTCAGGACCTTAGACCAGCTCTTTGTCTGTTACGGAGGGCAGCAGAAAGGGAAGGCTCTCTCCAAGCAGAGGTTGTCTCACTGGATAGTGGACGCCATTGTCCTGGCATATCAGGTTCAGGGCATGCCATGCCCCCTTGGGGTTAGAGCACACTCCACTAGGAGTGTTGCTTCCTCTTGGGCTTTAGCGCGTGGCGCCTCGCTGACAGACATTTGTAGAGCTGCAGGCTGGGCGACACCTAACACATTCGCAAGATTTTATAATCTCCGAGTGGAGCCTGTGTCCGCTCGTGTACTCGCCCCAAGTGGCCAGTAACTGGACAGGCTCAGGTGTCTTCGCTTGCTGCGCCATTCCACTCCAAGGACTGGATGCGTGCGCATTTTTTCTCAGGTGAGCTTCCCAGTAAGCCCTGAAGCTCCTCCAGCACTGCTTATGTCGACACCAGAGTGCATGCCCGCGTGGTCAGCCCTCGTGTTCGGCTAGGTGCCTCCGTGTGCATGGTTCCCCCGTTGGGCAACCCCCACATGTGTATTTCCACGGTAAGTCTCTCTGAGCATGTGTCTTCCCTTGGCAAGACACCTTGCCACTCCTGGGGTTGAAAAAATTTTCCACCTGCGGCTGGATACCCCAGAGTGCTCCATATGCAGTCCCTATGGGGGTCATATGGGTATTCTTAAGTCCTCCCTTCGGGCAGGCATTGTGTTGCATTTCCCCACGTGGGATATGCTTCCCAGTGTACCTTGGTATCAGCGTTGAGCCTAGCCCCTCGTTCGTGCTAAGACTCACAGCAGGGAGCTCTGGTCAGCGCAGGACGCTGGAAGACAGCCGTCGTGGCGAGATTGTATTAGGACCCCCATTTCGTCAGTAACTGACGTAACTCGTAGTGTACTGACTGAAAGGGAACGTCTCGGTTACGTATGTAACCCTCGTTCCCTGAAGGAAGGAAACGGAGACGTTACGTCCCCATGCCACTTCCGCTGTACCGCTGGAACGGCCGGACGCTCATGCCTCGGCTCTTCAGCAGGTAACATAATGCGAGATTGCCACGCCCTTTATACCCACGCAGTGGGGTGGGGTTGCGTTATGCAAATTCCGCAGACCCATGGCATCTTCATGCCATTGGCTCGTTTTGTAGAGCTCAAAGGCGATTGGCTTCTAAGCGAAACCCCCATTTCGTCAGTAACTGACGTAACGTCTCCGTTCCCTTCCTTCAGGGAACGAGGGTTACATACGTAACCGAGACGTTTTTATTATAATAAAACCATGTTTTTGTCGTATTGACTACCATTTGTATAACCACACAAATACCATAGTTAAACTATGGATTTGAAGCAAAACTATGGTTAATTTGTGGTTACCAATACAATAACCCTGTTATTGATTTATTAATATTATTTTTGTTTGTTTTACTCGATGTAAAACCATGGTTAATTTATGTAATGGTAGATATATTCACTATGTATGTGTTCATAGCACTCAGCTGACACGTTTGTTTGAAGGACAGCATTGGACAGGATGTGGAGTAGTGTGTTTTGTCAATAAAAAAAAAAAAATTGACTTTTTATCCGATTAATCGAAAAAAAATTATCGGCCAACTAATCGATTATCAAAATAATCTTTAGTTGCAGCCCTAGCATTTTTATTATTTAAAATAAAAAACCTTCAATACAATAGGTTGACAGACAAATGGGTTAGTGTATAAAACCCAACAAGCTGGATCAAAATAACCCAGCATGTGTTCTGTCCAATAGTTACCAAGCGCTGGGTTGCCAAATAACCCAGAAATGGTTGTTTTTAACCCAGCATTTAAAAAAAAAAAAAAAAAAAAAAAGTAATAATAGTAATCTTTATATAATGCATATTATACAGTAGTATTGTCACACTGTTTCGTTAGTTCACCCAAAAATGTACTCACCCTCTTGTTGCTCCAAACCCACAAGACTTTCCTTTATCTTTGAAACACTGATATTTTAATAAGATATTTTCTATAAAATAAGATATTTCTAATTAAATCTGAGAGATTTCTGTCCCTCTGTTGAAAGGCACAGAAATTGATCTTAAATTGAAACTGATTCTTCAAAGCGCTTATAAAGGCATTGTAAGCATAATCCATATGAACCGAGCAGTTTAATCCAAGTTTTCTGAAGAAACACAATTGCTTTAAATGATGAAGAGAATTAATTTAAGCTTTTATTCACTTATAAACATTGATCAGAGCATCAATGTTTTGGCTGTGTAGAATACCAATGCAGGGACAGAAATCTCTCTGATTTCATTATATCTTTAATTGTGTTTCGAAGACGAGCAGAAGTCTTATGGGTTTGCAACAACATGTGAGTAATTGATGAATGAATTTTCATTTTAGAGTTATTATTTAAGTGTCCATAAACCACTTTTAGTCTCCCCAAATGTGTTCATAGAGCCTATGGACCTGCACACATAGGGCCCTGTTTTAACGATCTGAGCACATGGTCTGAAGCGCATGGCGCAGGTGCACTTAGGGCATGTCCGAATCCACTTTTGCTAGTTTAACGGCGGGAAAAATGGTCCAAAAGGGTTGTTCCTACTTCCTAGTCTCTTAATGAGTCATGAGGGTGTTTTGGGCGTAACGTGCAATAAACCAATCAGAGTCTCATCTCCCATTCCCTTTAAAAGGCAGTTGCGCTTGCGCCATGGCGGAATTTGCGAGCGGAAAGGCTGAACGCTTCTCCAGAGAGGAATCCTTTTATTTTTAATATTTAAAAATGTTTGTGTGCTGCTGCGTGTCCCTGTGTGTGTAATAAGCAGAGTGTACACGCATTGTGCACCCGCCTATAGGCGCATATAACTAACGTGCCCTTTAAATAACACAAAAAATACTGCTCGTTTTCAGTTCCTCAAAATAGCAACGCGCCAACAATGCGCCTGAACACACCTCGTTTTCAGACCAGCACGCCCATGGGCGTGAGTGCATTTGCTATTTAAACAAGTGGCACTGGACGTGAAAATGATAACTGTGTCGGGCTGAAACTAGCAAAAAACACTTGGCGTGTCGCGCCTGGCGTCGCATTGTGCCGGGTGTATGATAGGGCCCTTAATGTTAAATCATTAAGACATGACACCGCACACAAAGATTTCAGTCTGCATAGAACAATAATTACAAAACAGAACAGACAGAATACATGAATGAGTTAAATGTGTTAAATCTACTTCAGACTGACTGACAAATTGATTGTAAAATGATTGACTGCTGTGGACCGATGCCCAATGATATGGAAAATAAACCAGCCAGCAATATATTGACTTCTATAGCCACTTTTTTTTGTCAATGCTTTACTCATCTGCCACAATATTTTTTTAATTATCTTCACTTGAGTGCTTTCCTCAGCAAATAATGACATTAATATGATTAATAAATCAGAATATTGTGCAATTCAGGTTACATTGGTAAGAGATTGACCACCCTAAATATGTATCAATGTAATGGAATATGACCAAATGTTTCCAAGACACTTCCTAAAGCAGATTGCTAACAAAATAAAAATATGTTCTTTATGCGGTTGCTATTGGCATTTTATCTCCTTGTTCCAATAGTGGGTTTCATTACACTTGCTTAAGCAGTGAGTAAAAACTATGAACCTCTCAAAACAGCTGCAGCTTGAAAGGTGTCAAGGAGCTGTGGAGCAGGCACCATATGTTCCTGGATGTCTTCTGGCAACCTCTCTGCTCCCTACCCGCTCCCTACCCATATCCCCGCTGTTGTGCCCCTGAGAAGCAGACTGCACCCACGCACCTCATATTTATCAGATACAATATGTGGCCCAGAGGAATCACTTACAACTGCACATATTCTAGAACAGCAAGAACTGCTACTGCATCATTAGCTGGATTTCTTCTGCTTTCAAATTTCTGTCAACTGGCATAGCTAAACCTCACCATTGCCACAAGGTTTAGCTGTTAGATTAAAAAAAGTATAGAAAAAGTATATTTTTGAGACTTTTTTTTTTTTTTTAAAGAATAGTAGGAGAAAGAGGACAGGAAATATCAGGGAACAGGGTAAAATGTCTTGCATCCAAATATGCATACTTCCCAATATTATTCAAAAAGCAATCATGTAAAATGAGTAAGATGTCTGAATACACAGTAATCACTGTATCCAGAGATTCTGAAGTGTGCAGACAGACATCTTATTGGCGTTTAGAAGCCATTAGATTTGAAAAGTTGAAAAATAGAGTGCTACAGGTGCCAACAAAGTTGGTACTTGTGTTTAAATTGTATTTTAATAACACAAGGAGTGATTATGTTTTAAAAATTGGTGGGAACAGTCACACGGGATGGATTTGTTTTTAATTTACATTTCATGGTAATTGTGTTTATACTGTTTAAAATGTGTATGTGTATTGATCTAGAGGTTTTAACTAGACCATTTCAGGTCAAAACTAACAGTGTCGCAATTAGAAATGACATCCAAAAAATAATTAAAGTGCCCCTATTATGGTATTTGAAAGGTTCCTATTTTTGTTTTAGGAGTCCCCAACAACAGGTTTACATTCATGCAAGGTCAAAAAACACTTTCATTGTCTTATAATATGCATTTATTTTTACCTTATTTGCTCAACGACTCCCAAAGAATTCACTCAACGATTCATTTTTCCAAACCCCTCCTTTGCGTGACGCTAATCTGCGGTGATTGGTCAGATGACACAGTCAGTTGTGATTGGACTACTGCGTGCAGCGCATGACGGAAACGAAACGCCTATCATCATTAATGGATTACGGCTTGTCAAGTGTTGAAAATTTTATACAGTGTATGAACAGACATGGCATCAATTTTGTCAAAATTGAACAAATTCAAGCCAGAGTCCAACGGAGAGTAGAGAACAAAGCCTGTGTCACAGTAGCGGTGTTTACAGACAAAATACATAAACAAGGAGTACAGTATACAGCGCTTGCATCACTTACATTGTATTATAATAATGATGATCTGTTCTAAAAATAAAGACTCAGAGAGGAAATAAGTTGTTTTATGTTTATGTTAGCGAACCTAGCCCACAGCTCGGTGGTAAACACCCAAACAGTCATGGTATATGCGTCAGCCCAACCCAGAAACGTATTGATAAAGCTTTGCCGTTGCACACCAACGTATTGTTCTATTCTTTACCATAACTCCAATTAATAACAACGACAAACATTTGACACACTTTTAGACAATTGCGAGCAAACACATATTGCTGTTAGCTGGTTAGCCGGAGACCTACAAGCTGCTCGTGCCACGAGATTAAAATGTGACGAGATTTCTTGCTGAGTAAAAAGCTGTCTCGCAATGTCGCCATGACAGAGTGTGAGGGTGAAATTAGCATAGAATATGCCACAGCTATGTTTACATTACATCCTTCACTGTTGTTTCACTTTTTTGTAGGAATAAAAACCATTTAATTCAGTTGGATAATGGTCGCTTCAATTGTAAACTATTGTGTGCGACTGTGTCTGAGCTGCTGCAGGAATCACAATTCACTGGTCATATGACGGGAGCAAGGTGAGATGATTGACAGGACCATGGCGAAAAATTAGTGCGCAACAGAGCCTGATAAAGTGTCTGATAAATGTCTTATCTTGTAGAATGCTCGCTCAGCACCGCCGCTCCCTATACTCAGAGTACATGCGATCGCGAAACAAAAGCGAAAGCAAACGCGAGCTCCCTGATTCCTGCAATTAAATCGCTCAGTCATAGTTTCACCCGCGGAAAGACGTCAATAAAACAACTTGAGAACAACGTCACTTAACATTGCATTTACCTCAGGAAAGTTATCCAATGTTCACAGTTTGTTAGTTAATAAAACACTAGACTAGATATGAGCTTATTTACTTATAAGTAAATACTTTACTTATATTTATAAATAATACACGTTTTATGGAGGCAGGTGTTTATGAAAACTACCTAATGTGCAAGTTATACAGACATTTCAGGTTTTACAATAGCCTGTCTCCCAATATCAAAGCTATCTTAGGCTTGGCTGTGTAGTTGTAACCTCCTATTAGCTCTGCTCTCTGTTTGCACTTTGAATATTGAGAGAGTACTTTATGCTTGCACTTATTGTTTGCACTTAATAAGACTAAGAAAAAACTGTTATTTATTTTTGCTTGCTTGTACATTGTTGTCTTTCAGTGCATTTGATTATTCATACTCAGAAAGTAGAACTGAAATGACATTCATTATAAGATGATTAGTTAAAACATTTCAAAATGCACCTGCAAACCATTTTTCCAGTCATTAATTTTGTCATTGAGGATTTCTTAAAAATATTGTGCAAAAATCTCGTCCCGTTCTCGTGAACCCAATCTCATGTCTCGTGAGCTAATACGCATTGTGCATGCTACAGAGAACATAACAGCAACAATTATTAATCATACTTACAGGTTGTGATTCGGAGGAGGAAGAATCTGGCCAAATAAACTGGGTACTGACCCATCCTTCAATAACAACCGGCTTACGAATCCATTGTTGAACGCATTTAGGTTGAAGAAGCTGTCGTCAGTAAAATGAGAGGAACACAGCACAAGGTTCGGGTTATACTGCTGTGGTACCGTTGTAAAGATGAACTTTAACCACTGATTCTTCACATGCTCGTCCTTGGGCAGTGAAAAAAACTGGCTTTACATTCACATTGTAGAGCACAGCGTCTTCTCAACATGATGTATCCAGTATCCACAGCAATAAGTGGGCGGGCAATATGCTAATGTTTCGTTGTGATGTCACAACGAAGCGGCTTAAGATTTGTTTGAAAAACGATTCATTTATTTGACTCAGAGTCGACTCTTACTTTTGAGAGACAATAACTTTATATACGGCACACTTTCAGATTTAAAACTTTGCAGGATGTTTTCATTCACTTAGAACTATGTTACACACTACATGAAAGGTAATTTTCAAATATCCATAATAGGGGCTCTTTAACTATGGTAAACAATGAACGAGAACTCGGTCAAAGACAGCGACAATAGCTATGTTTCCATCCAAAGTTGTGAATTGAACTTGGGTGCAAAATTGGAATATCGCATTGAACATTTGCAAAGAAAGCAAAAATAAAGCACCATGTGTTCAAGAGAACAAAATTGTCACTTCCTGGGAAATTGGCGCAAAATATCTGTAATAAAAATGGAAGTTGTTGCAATCGGGGAAGAAACTGTGGCACTTTTTTCCTCCATCACAAATGACTTGCGTCTCAGATGTACAGCCAAAACAATCTCTCTTCCATTAATTTCCTATTATCACTGTAAAGCTGCTTTGAAACAATCTATATTGTAAAAAGTGTTATATAAATGAAGGTGACTTGACTTGACTTGAGCACGCAGATGAAACACAATAAACGCTGTCATGTTCTCTTGCGTTCGGATGCTGGTGTTTGGGAACGCGATCATGTGAGACTCTTCTGGGAGGGAATTAAACCAAATCATTCTGATGACAGACTTTGGCTCAGGCATTTCAGAATGAGCAAACCAACATTTGAGAGGCTGAGACGTGATTGGTCCGCTGGTTAGTCCAGTTATCCAATCACATCCTCTGTTGAGGCAACGTCACGTGAGGGTTTTGTTGCGCATCAAGTGATTTATATGGTAAATGTGTGACCATCGTAGTTTATGTGCATGTCTTCTTATCGGATGAAAAATGTATCCGCCTCAATTGAGCACATATGGTTTTTTATGTGCGTTTTTAGAATTCATGCTTATCTTGGCATTTCCATCCATTGTTTTTTATGGAATATCCCAAAATGTTCATAAAAAATAGGTGGATGGAAACATAGCTAATGAAAACCCATGGCAGAGAAACTATACCGAACATGACAATGAAATTAAACAAGACATGATTGTGCAATAAAAATATGAAGTGAACTGATGTGACATGAAGGCCCATACTCTGAATTCATCCTCTGCATTTAACCCCTCCAAGTTAGTGCACACACATTAGAAGTAGTGAGTAGTCACACACACGCACGCACGAGTAGGCAGCAGTAGGCAGCCATTCACTGCAGCAACCAGGGAGCAATTGAGGGTTAGATGTCTTCCTCAAGGGCACCTCAGTCACTTCCTGCTGGTATGGAGAATCAAACCCGCGACCTTTGTGTTACTAGTTTGACTCTCTAACCATTAGACCACAACTGCCCCATCTCGTCATATTGCAATGCCTTTTTTTCATACTTACGAAACAAAGCGTCAGGGTAAAACACAACACTAAAATAATTCAAACTAAATAACAGAAAATGCAACATTAAAAACTTTAATACATTATTGATAGCAAAAATAAGAAACTAAATTATTTACATAAAATATAATCAAACGTGTCACACAAGGATTTCTGGGAATGCCATTTCACCGTTAATTATACAGTTATTCATTGTTTTAACTTGCAATAACCATTTATTTTTGAACATATTCTACTGTAATATTACATATAATGTGAAGTTAAACCATTTACAGTTTTTCAGGTCTTTACTGTAGAATTTTTACAGGTATTTTTTTTTTTTTTTGGCAGCGGCTATTTGCACGTGCAAGTGAAAATAGTGATATATTCTATTGACATCATGTAAAAGTAGCAGTTCTTTGCAATATGTGTAAATAGTAATACGATGCATATTTATACTTTATTTTGACAGATACATACTATTTGCACCTCAGTGTTGTTGTAAATTAACAGGATGCAATAATAACAGAGTGCAAACGATTATATTTATTAAAATTATTAAATGGATGCTGTCTTAATGGGACAATAAAAGCCCTCCCTACACCTACCCCTAACCCTACCCAATAAATACTCTTATTATTATTAAACATTTCTTTAGGCACTTTATTTCCACTTTTAGAACATTTTCTTCATTTTTATTGAAAGTAAATGCCTTTCCAATGTGATATATGATGGGAAAAGGGAGAAGAGCAAGGTCTGCAAAAAGACGGATCGAACCCAGGTCAATCGCGTCAAAACCTAGTTCAACAAGCCTTACACTCTACTGTTGATCATTCAATTTTACTTACACGGTTAGAGTCTGTCTTTGGTGTTTCTGGGACTGCACTAAGCTGGTTTGAGTCTTATCTCTCAGATCGAAAGCAGTTCATTGCTATGGTTGGTTGCAGGTCTGATATTGGTGTTGTGAAATCTGGTGTTCCTCAAGCATCAATTTTGGGCCCTTCACTTTTTAGCATTTACATTTATCCATTGGGTCAACTTTTAAGATTACTTGGTCTCAATTTTCACTTTTATGCAGATGACACTCAGGTTTATGTACATTCAAAACCTGATGTTAATGTGGCTGTGTCTTTTCTCTCTCAATGTATTTCTGAGATAAAAAAAAAAATGGATGTCTGGAAATGTCTTGTGTCTGAACAGTGACAAGACAGAGGTAATGCTCATTGGTTCACCATACCAGATACGTAAGGCTCGGTCTTTAACTTTAAGTGTGGATGGCTCTACACTGGAATTTCAAACAAAATTAAGAAATTTAGGGGTGATATTTGATGCACATTCAACATTTGATCCCCATGTTCAGAACACTGTAAAGACATCATTCATTCATCTGAAAAACATTGCCAAATTGCGTCCTATGCTGTCACTCCCGGTGGCTGAAAAGCTGATCAATATCTTTGTATTTTCTCGCATTGATTATTGCAATGCTTTGCTGGTCGGGGTCTCAAATGCTACCCTAAATAAATTACAGCTGGTTCAAAATTCAGCCGCCTGAATCCTGTCTGGAACCAGGACAAGGGATCACATCACTCCAGTCTTGGAGTCTTTACATTGGCTCCCTGTCAGATTTCGGGTGGATTTTAAAGTTCTCATGCTTACCTACAAAGCTTTGAATGGTGTGGCTTCTCACTATCTTACTGAGCTTTTAGCCCCCTACACACCTGTGCGTGCTCTCCACTCTTCTGAAACTGGTCTTTTAATCGTCCCACATACCCATTTAAATCTATGGGTGATAGGGCATTTTCTGCGATCGCTCCAAGACTTTGGAATTCCTTGCCTGATTAGGCAAGCAGAATCCCTTAGTGTTTTTAAATCTTCCCTTAAAGCTTATTTCTTTAGAGTGGCTTTTACTTGATAATACTGAAATTGATATATATATATATATATATATATATATATATATATATATATATATATATATATATGTATATATATTTTTTTTTAGTATGTTCTTATTTTTTATCTTACTTATTTTAAAGTATTGTTTGTATAATTGTATGTTTTTTTCCCTTCTGTGAAGCGCTTTGAGATGCTACTTTTAAAGGCGCTATAGAAAATAAAGTTTATTATTATTATTATTATTATTATTATTATTACTGACTACGCCACTGAAGACGTTGAAACATGCATCTTTTTTAATCTTGTGTGGCCGAACCAAACATTGTTGGGTGGAGCTAGTGTAAAAAGCACTTGCCAAAAAGGCGCGCTATTTGCACTTGGTGTAAATAGACACTCAAAGTAAAAATTACAAACCTTTTTACTAAAGTGACCAGTTTTCTGGCAACATTCCCAGTTTTTGGTGTTCTGTCCTCGACTGGTCCCCTTTTTACAGCTCATTCAAAACAACCCTGCAAGTACATTGCAAAAAAGCCCAACCAACATATAGCAACTTGCTGGTTATAGTAGCAATCGTGTAGTGATTATTTTCACCAACAGATGGTGCTGCATCTACGTTAACTTTACTTGGTCGTGCGCTACTTCCTGAAGAACGCAACCTGGACGCCAGCAGAGCGCCATTATCGTTAGTGTTATCATTAGCGCCTAAAATGCAAAATAACAAGCACAATTAAGGATAGTAATAGAGTCCATAGCTCTATAATAGATAGAGTCATTTTCAAGCACAAATATAACAAAACATTTTAAGTTTAAAAAAGTTGTATGAAAGTTGTGTTTCTGTATACAGTATAAACAGCTTGTGTAAATGAAAATATTAAATATAATTATAAAATGTTAAAATATTTGTTACAGTTTTATTTATCATATATTTATGTTGTTTTATTTTTGTAATGTGTTTTTGTAAAGTCATAATTTTGTTATAATATTGTTGTGAACTGCTTGCTTTTTACAATGGTTAATATTAACTTTATTAATATTATTTTTTTGCGGGTACAGTGAATTGTATTAAAACCAGACCAAAAATCCAAATAAATCACTAAATCATAATAATTATTAATGTTAATAGTAATATAGGGAACCCAAAAAATTTTTCGACCACTCAAATAGGAAATGTCCTTGGTTTCCATTTCAGAAATCTGGTCACCTTACTTTTTACACCATTTGTAAAGATTTTATTTTATGAAATGCAACAGTTAGCTAATATTAAATCTCATCACTACTAATTTGCATAGCAATTAACAACAATTGCCTATCGCCATGGTATGTTAACCTGATGAGAAAGTTGGGTGTTTTCATTGTAGACTTTACTCAGAATTGAATGCTAGTCATGATAGTGTGAAGATGCTTATTAGTTAGCTTTGTAGCAGGAACTTCTAGAGAGCTGTTTTTACAACAAATTGGTTTTGCCGTAGGGGTGTAGCACCAAGCTGGAAGAATCGCAGTACTGAATACAGAGCATCCTTTTGAAAGAGACGCTAATGAGAAATAAATCACTTGACATCACACGAGAAGAGAGCGCATCTCGCTCAAAGGGGAGCGTGAAAATCGTCACTCTGTATTTCAGTCCCTTTGAAATTGATAACATGATTATTTCATAATTGATAATGCCAGTTGTGAGAGATGTTAAAAGATGCATTAGCTTGAATTAAAATCTCTTTGAATGTCAAAGACAATGAGAACGACGGCACAATTTCATTTCGTGCTATAGTCGACACCTCTGCTGTTGGCGACAAAGACCGACAACGAGGCACACTCCTGGGACGAGTAATCCTTATAAACATTCCCATAAAAGCCTGTGAGGAAAAAGCTGTAAATTTGGGCGAAGGCAGCTTGAGTTCTTTAGTGTTTCGCACACACTAGACAGCAACAACATGCTGACACAAACTGGTATTTATGTGTCTGGAGAAGTTTTGGCAACTCAACAAGCCTCAAAACTCAAGATCAAACCTCAGCGAACATCACACTATAACAAAATTGAAAAACTCCCTCTTGGGTATTCTTCTGTTTTTGTGGGGAAGCCGTGTAACAGCTTTGTCCAACTGAATCGATCAGTCGCATGGGGTCTGGTGTGGTAGCAGTGATGGACTGTCAGCCATCAGCGATCGCTGGAGTGGCACTCAAATCCTTGCGCTTGTTTGCCATCACTGTCGCATGACTGACATCTCAACAGGGCACATGCTACGTTCAGATGGGCGTCTGTGGAGCAAGCAGGCGAAAAATTGCAATTTTCAGATGAGACACATGCTAGATGGCAGTTGCATACAGAGTCGTCGATTTATCTGCCGTGCGTGCCCGTTTATGTGAGAGACCGCTCAAGTCCTTGTTGTTACATACCTGCCATGTTTGTGACTGACAGTGTCAATAATTGCTGTGAGAGGTTGTTGAGCTACATGGATTGTGTGTGTGAGTTTGTTTACAGACATCAGCAGCACTTTGTCATTGTTATTTGCTCTAAATCATTGCTTTTTTAACAGCCCTTGTGATGATCGGCATGGCCATGTGAACACAGCTTATAAAAAAAAAACAGCATGACGTGGAGACTAACACGTGTGCTTTAGTGCTTGACGGAAATGCTTGCCTGTTGCATACAGCTCTAATGAATAAGATACTACGAATCACAATTTGACAAGTAATCCTCGTTAAGCTTTTATTTGAATCAGTAACACTGATTTATTAATCAGTGCTGTCTGCTTAAAATGCGCTATTTAACCGTGATGCTAAAGCTGCTTTTAGAAAGCAATTACTCTCCTATTGAAGAATACTGTCACAATCCCAGTTTTGTGTCTTTTGTTTTGTATGGACTTTTATGTTGAAGTGCTTTCTCTGTTTTCATTGTTTTCATGTTCTCTTCCTGTTTAGTTTCAGTCTCTCCTCCTTGTCATATCAGTTGTTATGGTTACCTTCATTGCACACACCTGCAGTCAATTATCTACTCATTGTTCTGTGTATTTAAGTTCTTGGTTTTCAATCATGGTTTGCTAGTCATTAAATGTAGTCATTGGAGGTATTTGTTATGCTGTTCTCCGTGGTGGATCGTATTGGTGTTCTGGGTCAGATGTTCTTGTATTTTCATGTAGAGTCTTGTAATTAAAAGCGTGCGTGCAAGTGGATTCTTTCTCAGCCTCTTCTCTGAGCAATTTGTTACAAATACTATCTGTCAGGGGTGGGCATGTAACATTTTGGGCCCTATTTTAACGATCTAAGCGCATTGTTTGACTATTATGCCATGTTCACACTGCCTGATTTTAGCCCCGATTTTGACTCGCCGACAGGTTTTGCGAAATCGCAGACAAATGCCCGAAATCATAGGCTAATCGGTGCTCGTGCACGTGAGTGACAATCATGCAGTGTGAATTATCAAAGACGCGATCCGAGAGAATCGCCGATGAGTCGCCGACGGCCGTGAGATATTTGGCATGCTAATTATCTGGACCTGTCAGCGATTCAAAGTCCTGCTGTGTGAAATGTTTTGACCAGGTTTTGACTGAAAATGACATCGGTGATGACCGACAGCCAATGAGAGAGCAAGATTCAGGGCAGCGGGAAGTTCGGGGAGGAGTTATAGACCAGAATATCAGTATTTTAATAGATATATTTACAATTATATCAAACAGAAACAAAGCACAAACATTTGCTTGTCCAGCCGCAACAGCAGCACATTGCAAATTTTTTTTCTTTTTCTCCTTTTCACTGCAAATCAGCGCACAGACAATTTGGATCGCAAGCTTTCTGCAGTCTATATTTTTAATAACAATTCAAGTCTCACACGAGAACTCCAGTCTGACGGACGTGTGATCTCGCGTTGTTTCCTTGTCACTTTAAACGTAGTTTGTGGACGGGACAGAGCTGTCGGCGATTCTTCCTCTTGTGAAGTCATGCAGTGTGAAACCTCCTGTCGCCGATCCATCGTGCAGTGTGAACACAGCAGCAACTGAATGCTACCCCAGATAGTCATGCAGTGTGAAAAGAACTGTGACCCGACGAGTTTGAAAATCGTGCAGTTACTGCAACTGCATTAATGAGTCATGGGTGTGTTTTTGGCGTAACGTGCAATAAACCAATCAGAGTCTCATCTCCCATTCCGTTTAAAGGCCAGTTCTGCTTGCACCATGGCGGATTCGCTATTTACATGGAAAGACTGAACGCTTCTCCAGAGAGGAATCTTTTATTTTTAATATTTTAAAATGTTTGTGTGCTGCTGCGCGTCCCTGTGTGTGTAATAAGCAGAGTGTATGCGTGTTGTGCACCCGCCTATAGGCGCATATTACAAACCCGATTCCAAAAAAGTTGGGACACTGTACAAATTGTGAATAAAAAAGGAATGCAATAATTTACAAATCTCATAAACTTACATTTTATTCACAATAGAATATAGATAACATATCAAATGTTGAAAGTGAGACATTTTGAAATGTCATGCCAAATATTGGCTCATTTTGGATTTCATGAGAGCTACACATTCCAAAAAAGTTGGGACAGGTAGCAATAAGAGGCCGGAAAAGTTAAATGTACATATAAGGAACAGCTGGAGGACCAATTTGCAACTTATTAGGTCAATTGGCAACATGATTGGGTATAAAAAGAGCCTCTCAGAGTGGCAGTGTCTCTCAGAAGTCAAGATGGGCAGAGGATCACCAATTCCCCCAATGCTGCGGCAAAAAATAGTGGAGCAATATCAGAAAGGAGTTTCTCAGAGAAAAATTGCAAAGAGTTTGAAGTTATCATCATCTACAGTGCATAATATCATCCAAAGATTCAGTGAATCTGGAACAATCTCTGTGCGTAAGGGTCAAGGCCGGAAAACCATACTGGATGCCCGTGATCTTCGGGCCCTTAGACGGCACTGCATCACATACAGGAATGCTACTGTAATGGAAATCACAACATGGGCTCAGGAATACTTCCAGAAAACATTGTCGGTGAACACAATCCACCGTGCCATTCGCCGTTGCCGGCTAAAACTCTATAGGTCAAAAAAGAAGCCATATCTAAACATGATCCAGAAGCGCAGACGTTTTCTCTGGGCCAAGGCCAGAGGCCAGAAAGTGGAAAACTGTTCTGTGGTCAAACGAATCAAAATTTGAAGTTCTTTTTGGAAAGCTGGGACGCCATGTCATCCGGACTAAAGAGGACAAGGACAACCCAAGTTGTCATCAGCGCTCAGTTCAGAAGCCTGCATTTCTGATGGTATGGGGTTGCATGAGTGCGTGTGGCATGGGCAGCTTGCACATCTGGAAAGGCACCATCAATGCTGAAAGGTATATCCAAGTTCTAGAACAACATATGCTCCCATCCAGACGTCGTCTCTTTCAGGGAAGACCTTGCATTTTCCAACATGACAATGCCAGACCACATACTGCATCAATTACAACATCATGGCTGTGTAGAAGAAGGATCCGGGTACTGAAATGGCCAGCCTACAGTCCAGATCTTTCACACATAGAAAACATTTGGCGCATCATAAAGAGGAAGATGCGACAAAGAGGACCTAAGACAGTTGAGCAACTAGAAGCCTGTATTAGACAAGAATTTGCAGACTGTTATAAAAAGAAGAGGGGATGCCACACAGTGGTAAACATGGCCTTGTCCCAACTTTTTTGAGATGTGTTGATGCCATGAAATTTAAAATCAACTTATTTTTCCCTTAAAATGATACATTTTCTCAGTTTAAACACATGATAACTGCGTCGGGCTGAAGCTAGCAAAAAACACTTGTACTGTGCGTGGCGCCGCATTGTGCCAGGTGTATGATAGGGCCCCTTATGTCAGCAAATATGTGGCTTGCAAAAATATACTGTATATATTTATACCCCGATAGATTACTGAACGTCAAACTAATTATGCATATCAGCATTAAGAACACAAAGACAAACCATCCAGTATACATGTCAAATATGTGACACTATTTTATTTTTATGTATATAAATATTAGATATTTATTATAACATATGGTTAATTCTGGTTTTCAAATGTCAACTGGAATAACCTCAAGAAGACTTTATATTACGATATTCATGAATAAAAAATTTATAAAGTGTTTTAAAATCCTTTCTAGTTAAGAACAAAAAAGTTGAAGTTGAAATTGGTTATGTAATGGGAGAAAAAACTAGTCTGTAAAATGTTTTTCCATTACATAACCAATTTTAACAATTTTTTTAAATACAAGATTCAACTAGACAACATTTTAAAACAAGTTTATAATGAGCCTCTCATTTGATTTAAAATGACTTGTGCAGCCAATGATTGATTATACTTACAACATTTAAGACAGCAACTGAAAGCAACTTAAAAATGGCTATTCAAGGCCTATTTACACATACCACAGATATACGAATTTATCTGTCCAAACAACTGCAGAACATACGATTATATATTTACATTTTGGATAATTTATAATTTTAGCTAATTTCATATTAGGGAGGGGAAAAACTAACTACATTATTATCACTGTATGCAAGAATGATTTTAGGTACACAATGCCATTATAACTGATATATAGGCTATTGTTGAAATTCATTATCTTTGTTTTCACAATAGAAGTCAAGAAACCAAGGCACTGAAATTGCTTAGTTGACAAGCACACAGTTGTGACTACGGTGTCTGATGGAGACAAATGAGCATCATAAGTGTTGCTGAAAAGCTGCAACAACATGCTCAGCAGGAGACACTGGTATACAGGCAGAAGGGTATGAGCTGAACATGTCAAGGTTTTGTAGTCAAGACAGTGAAATTGGTATTCCCAGAATATCTGACATGCTGGGCCCTATTTTAATGATCTGAGCACATGGTCTGAAGCGCATGGCGCAGGTGCACTTAGGGCGTGTCCGAATCCACTTTTGCTAGTTTAACGACGAAAAAATGGTCGGTGCGGCACATGGTCCAAAAGGGTTGTACCTAGTCTCTTAATGAGTCATGGGTGTGTTTTGGGCGTAGCGTGCAATAAACCAATCAGAGTCTCATCTCCCATTCCCTTTAAAAGCCAGTTGCGCTTGCACCATGGCGGATTCGCTATTTACATGGAGGAATTTGCGAGCCGAAAGGCTGAACGCTTCATCATAGAGGAATCCTTTCATTTTTAATATTTAAAATGTTTGTGTGCTGCTGATCGTCCCTGTGTGTAATAGGCAGAGTGTATGCGCGTTGTGCACCCGCCTATGGGCGCATATTACTAACATACCCTTTAAATAACACAAAAAATACTGCGCTATTGACTTTAGACCAGGTTTTTGTTGGTCAATGGCGCAGTCGTTTTCAGTTCCTCAAAATAGCAACGCACCAACAATGTGGCTGAACACACCTCGTTTTCAGACCAGCACGCCCATGGGTGAACAGATGGGCGCGAGTGCATTTGCTATTTAAACAACGTGGCGCTGGACGTGGCGCTGGGCGCTGGAAATGATAACTGCGTCGGGCTGAAACTAGCAAAAAACACTTAGGGCCCAGTAACTGTAAAGCCTGTCTATAGAACCATGAAAATGTTAATGTTAAAAATTTGTGCCAAACAAGTGGCATAAAATATAATTTGATAATTTCCAAACAAGTTTTTTTAAGCATTTTTATACCACCCCTTCCGCCCTGCCATTGTTTGCCTAAAAGTCAGAACGAACAACCAATGAATTACTGACTTAAAGACTGTTTAAATCATCAAAATCACTTCCTTATTTCTTAATATAAGTTCTCTGTCTTAAATTGTTTAAGAAGATTGATAAGAGCTGCATTAGGCTTGTTGTCTAAAGTTCCAGAAGCTTGTTTCTCTGGTCCTATCATTAATAAGTTGCTAATGAGGGACTGGATTTTATCCATCGGTTGTGGATTAGATTTTCGAAATTGAGACAAATCTGAATGTGATTAGATAGTGTGGCTTTGCATATCGTTGGTGGAAACCTTGTTTCTCCAAAAATGCTACTTTTCAAGAAATGGAAAAAACATTGCATTGCCAAAGTTGATACTGTGGCTTTATACACTCACCTAAAGGATTATTAGGAACACCTGTTCAATTTCTCATTAATGCAATTATCTAATCAACCAATCACATGGCAGTTGCTTCAATGCATTTAGGGGTGTGGTCCTGGTCAAGACAATCTCCTGAACTCCAAACTGAATGTCAGAATGGGAAAGAAAGGTGATTTAAGCAATTTTGAGCGTGGCATGGTTGTTGGTGCCAGACGGGCCGGTCTGAGTATTTCACAATCTGCTCAGTTACTGGGATTTTCACGCACAACCATTTCTAGAGTTTACAAAGAATGGTGTGAAAAGGGAAAAACATCCAGTATGCGGCAGTCCTGTGGGCGAAAATGCCTTGTTGATGCTAGAGGTCAGAGGAGAATGGGCCGACTAATTCAAGCTGATAGAAGAGCAACTTTGACTGAAATAACCACTCGTTACAACCGAGGTATGCAGCAAAGCATTTGTGAAGCCACAACACGCACAACCTTGAGGCGGATGGGCTACAACAGCAGAAGACCCCACCGGGTACCACTCATCTTCACTACAAATAGGAAAAAGAGGCTACAATTTGCACGAGCTCACCAAAATTGGACAGTTGAAGACTGGAAAAATGTTGCCTGGTCTGATGAGTCTCGATTTCTGTTGAGACATTCAGATGGTAGAGTCAGAATTTGGCGTAAACAGAAGGAGAACATGGATCCATCATGCCTTGTTACCACTGTGCAGGCTGGTGGTGGTGGTGTAATGGTGTGGGGGATGTTTTCTTGGCACACTTTAGGCCCCTTAGTGCCAATTGGGCATCGTTTAAATGCCACGGCCTACCTGAGCATTGTTTCTGACCATGTCCATCCCTTTATGACCCTTTATGATCTTATAAATAAGTCCCAGTCTTATTCATCAGTGTTTCTAAAGAAAAAAAATACATTCATAATCTCTCAACAAAATGTGATAACGTTCTCCACCTCTGAAATTGCTTTTACAGACAAAACCAAGATTACAAAGGACAAATTATACTATCCAATAATATAATAGCCTAATACTCACCCCTCCAGATCCAATCAAATTCAAAAGGATAAATTCAACTAAATGCATTATTCCCCAATGAATAGTGTTTCAATCTAAAATGCATCACATTATGCCAGTTAAATGTGTATTTGTTGTCTTTAACAGTCCTTCACAAGTAGCCTAGTAGACTCAACAGAGCAATAACAACTGCAAATTACACTCTCGTCAGATCAATATATTTGTATGACTGTAATTGGATTCATTTTAGCGTTGCTCTCCTTTTCTTTTTTGATTAACAGTGCTGCTCTCCAACGCACAAGACACACCCTGCGACTGAAATGTGGGTCACTATGACAGTAAACTGAAAACCTCACCAAAGTTTTTTAGATGTATTGATCTTCTGGATTGTCTGTTCAGCTTTAGACAAAGAAGATCAATAATCCCTTTTGCTAGAGGTCAGAGGAGAATGGGCCGACTAATTCAAGCTGATAGAAGAGCAACTTTGACTGAAATAACCACTCGTTACAACCGAGGTATGCAGCAAAGCATTTGTGAAGCCACAACACGCACAACCTTGAGGCGGATGGGCTACAACAGCAGAAGACCCCACCGGGTACCACTCATCTTCACTACAAATAGGAAAAAGAGGCTACAATTTGCACGAGCTCACCAAAATTGGACAGTTGAAGACTGGAAAAATGTTGCCTGGTCTGATGAGTCTCGATTTCTGTTGAGACATTCAGATGGTAGAGTCAGAATTTGGCGTAAACAGAAGGAGAACATGGATCCATCATGCCTTGTTACCACTGTGCAGGCTGGTGGTGGTGGTGTAATGGTGTGGGGGATGTTTTCTTGGCACACTTTAGGCCCCTTAGTGCCAATTGGGCATCGTTTAAATGCCACGGCCTACCTGAGCATTGTTTCTGACCATGTCCATCCCTTTATGACCACCATGTACCCATCCTCTGATGGCTACTTCCAGCAGGATAATGCACCATGTCACAAAGCTCGAATCATTTCAAATTGGTTTCTTGAACATGACAATGAGTTCACTGTACTAAAATGGCCCCCACAGTCACCAGATCTCAACCCAATAGAGCATCTTTGGGATGTGGTGGAACGGGAGCTTCGTGCCCTGGATGTGCATCCCACAAATCTCCATCAACTGCAAGATGCTATCCTATCAATATGGGCCAACATTTCTAAAGAATGCTTTCAGCACCTTGTTGAATCAATGCCACGTAGAATTAAGGCAGTTCTGAAGGCGAAAGGGGGTCAAACACAGTATTAGTATGGTGTTCCTAATAATCCTTTAGGTGAGTGTATATGGTCAGACACCTGCATGTCTCTTAAAATGAACATTTTACCAAAACCAAGCTCAAATTAAATTAGTCTTTGACCAGTGAATTTTAGATAATTTCGAACAAGAATTTAGAACGGTTTTAATGACTTATTTATATCTGAGGGAGTAAGTGGATCGAGTTACGTTTTCATCAATCTACATGTTATTAAATTTACTGTAGCTTTATGGGCGCTATGCTTTTTTCTGTCCTTTGGCCGAAATCTCATTTTATTATAGACGAAGTGCTACGCACAGGCTATTTTAGACAGTACTGGCTATGACTCTACAACAAATGCTAGACTAAGACAATCTTCTCTGCCCCTCAAATACATACAACATTAGCCCATATATATGGAGTTTCTTGAGTAAAGAAAACGCTGTTCTTTATTTACAATTGCATTGCAAACAAGCAGAGACGCTTCATTCACGATAAAGGTGGGGTGATATTATAAGGTTTGACTGACAGTTTGAAGATCAAATGGAGTTACAAGGTTTAGTCACAAGCTCTTTTAAATACTTTTCATTGATTAAATATTTGCAAAACCCACAGACAGACGAAAAGGGTGACCAATAGTAATGATTTATGAAAAAAAAAAAAATTACTAACATGCATTAGAAAATTTTGCATTTTATGCCAACTAACTATGGAACATAACTCATCCCACATGTACTACAGACATGGATGACAGAGTAATGGTGTGATTTACTGAGGGGAGTGTACTACTTTAATAAGCAAGTGGATCTATTTTGACCTGGCAAATGATAAAACAAGCAACATTTTGAAAGCACCACTTTTCAGAAGTCAACCTACTGTACATATGGCATATTTAAACATTTAAAGCCATTGAAACAACATGAAAAGTGAAATCTTATAAATAAGTCCCAGTCTTATTCATCAGTGTTTCTAAAGAAAAAAAATACATTCATAATCTCTCAACAAAATGTGATAACGTTCTCCACCTCTGAAATTGCTTTTACAGACAAAACCAAGATTACAAAGGACAAATTATACTATCCAATAATATAATAGCCTAATACTCACCCCTCCAGATCCAATCAAATTCAAAAGGATAAATTCAACTAAATGCATTATTCCCCAATGAATAGTGTTTCAATCTAAAATGCATCACATTATGCCAGTTAAATGTGTATTTGTTGTCTTTAACAGTCCTTCACAAGTAGCCTAGTAGACTCAACAGAGCAATAACAACTGCAAATTACACTCTCGTCAGATCAATATATTTGTATGACTGTAATTGGATTCATTTTAGCGTTGCTCTCCTTTTCTTTTTTGATTAACAGTGCTGCTCTCCAACGCACAAGACACACCCTGCGACTGAAATGTGGGTCACTATGACAGTAAACTGAAAACCTCACCAAAGTTTTTTAGATGTATTGATCTTCTGGATTGTCTGTTCAGCTTTAGACAAAGAAGATCAATAATCCCTTTAAGCCCCACAATATAGAAATAGCTTTAAAATACTGTAGAGCCTCAATGGTATTATACTGCAGAATCTTGAAGAAGAAGAAAACATTTCATGGAGTTCACGCATTCTGAATATTTATATGCCACGGGGGGTTTTGGAGCTTTGTTGGAAAGAGTCAAGTTACTGGTTCTGTTCCCAGGCAGGGTGTCTGGAGATTTCTGATGCTGCATGCCAGCATTTCTGCCCTCCCCCACCTGCCAGCGATGTATCCTTGAATGGTGCACATAACCCAAATTGTTCTACCGAAATACATTCAGATCAGGTTGTTCTTAAGGAGCTCTGGGCCCACACTGGAGACTTTCAGACAGCTGTTTTATCAGCGGTGTTCCGGATTCCTCAAAAAGTTACACCCACCTGATCATACGGTATAAAGAGTTAATCAGTGCACCCACTTACTCAACTAAGCTAACCTCAAACTTGGTGGACGATGACAGACCCTGTTCTCCAGAGAGCTGGTTTGCTTTGCAGAGGCTCAGCATGCAGAACAGAGCATCACTGTGTTTCTCAGAGCGGACAACACCCAGAGGCTCTTGACATGAAAATAAATGGAGATGTTTCTGTCTGTGTCCTTGAGCAGAGAATCATCTTACTGCTCCCTATACGCAACCCTCATGGCACTCCATTGACCCTTCACCACATCCACGCCAGCAGGATGTTAACGCCACAGCTAAAATTATATCTCTTTTCAACGTGATCTCATGAGAATATGTGTGTATTTTTACGTAAAGTGTAGTTCTACCACATGTACATTTATTTACGTTTTCATACACACTGAAACGTATAATATAGACGCATTGTCAGCACTAAAATGTAAAATATTTGCGTATGAACAACTTCACTGATGTACAAATTTGTATGTATTCCTATTTATGAATATTAAAATCATGGTATTAATGTTTTAACTCTATTGTATTCAATTGCCATATCAATTAGGTGTTTCCAGTTGCATTTATTAAACAGTTTACTCATCTACTTAAGAAATAATAACATTTCGCTCTGTTCGTGACTTCTGCTGCAAACTCGTTTCGGAGGATTACATAATATTAAACAAGACTACACTTTAAAACCTTAAAATGAATCACATTTCTTTAATCGTTTAACCATTTTGTAATATTTAGTTTGTTTGCTGTGAGACAAAAGGCGTTTTCTCCTATACAGCGACTGACAACAGAACCGTAAAATACACCAAAACACAACATAAATTCACAAAAAGACATAAATGTTATTCGTTCGCTGTAATCCAAATCTTTAGAATCCATACGTTTGCGAGGAACAGATCCAAATTCAGCCCTTTATCCAGCGATCTCCATTCTTAGCAGCGACCGTAAACGTAAAATCCCGCTCTCATTATGATGAATTCAAATTCAAAATTTGCGACCTCAAGAAGAGTTACGACATGTTTTATGGCCGTGATATCAAACGCTCACAGATTGCGACATGCCGTGTTTCAGTTGATGTACATTTGAAAATGGGAAATGCACGCCTTCACGGAATGAACATTTTCACGGATTAATAACTTAAATTCTTTATCTTTATTTTTAATAACTTAAATACACTATTATATACCGCCAGAGAGGACTGCGACTGCAACATGTCATTTGAACAACTTTTGGTACCGCTTTTGACATTTTCGCAATAAATTAATTATTGTGATTACACTTGTCTGTGTGTTATGTTTTTCTTCATAACTGTATCTAGTTTTAAGAAATTGTTATTGGTAAGTTTAGAGGTAGGAGTGGGATTAGTGGCTCAAAATATCTTTTTAATGCTACAGTGGGGAGAACAAGTATTTGATACACTGCCGATTTTGCAGGTTTGCCCACTTACAAAGCATGTAGACATCTGTAATTTTTATCATAGGTACTCTTCAACTGTGAGTGACGGAATCTAAAACAAAAATCCAGAAAATCACATTGTATGATTTTTAAATAATTAATTTGCATTTTATTGCATGACATAAGTATTTGATCACCTACCAACCAGTAAGAATTCCGGCTCTCACAGACCTGTTAGTTTTTCTTTAAGAAGCCCTCCTGTTCTCCACTCATTACCTGTATTAACTGCACCTGTTTGAACTCGTTACCTGTATAAAAGACACCTGTCCACACACTCAATCAAACAGACTCCAACCTCTCCACAATGGCCAAGACCAGAGAGCTGTGTAAGGACATCAGGGATAAAATTGTAGACCTGCACAAGGCTGGGATGGGCTACAGGACAATAGGCAAGCAGCTTGGCGAGAAGGCAACAACTGTTGGCGCAATTATTATAAAATGGAAGAAGTTCAAGATGATGGTCAATCTCCCTCGGTCTGGGGCACCATGCAAGATCTCACCTCGTGGGGCATCAATGATCATGAGGAAGGTGAGGGATCAGCCCAGAACTACACGGCAGGACCTGGTCAATGACCTGAAGAGAGCTGGGACCACAGTCTCAAAGAAAACCATTAGTAACACACTACGCCGTCATGGATTAAAATCCTGCAGTGCACGCAAGGTCCCCCTGCTCAAGCCAGCGCATGTCCAGGCCCGTCTGAAGTTTGCCAATGACCATCTGGATGATCCAGAGGAGGAATGGGAGAAGGTCATGTGGTCTGATGAGACAAAAATAGAGCTTTTTGGTCTAAACTCCACTCGCCATGTTTGGAGGAAGAAGAAGGATGAGTACAACCCCAAGAACACCATCCCAACCGTGAAGCATGGAGGTGGAAACATCATTCTTTGGGGATGCTTTTCTGCAAAGGGGACAGGACGACTGCACCGTATTGAGGGGAGGATGGATGGGGCCATGTATCACGAGATCTTGGCCAACAGCCTCCTTCCCTCAGTAAGAACATTGAAGATGGGTCGTGGCTGGGTCTTCCAGCATGACAACGACCCGAAACACACAGCCAGGGCAACTAAGGAGTGGCTCCATAAGAAGCATCTCAAGGTCCTGGAGTGGCCTAGCCAGTCTCCAGACCTGAACCCAATAGATAATCTTTGGAGGGAGCTGAAAGTCTGTATTGCCCAGCGACAGCCCCGAAACCTGAAGGATCTGGAGAAGGTCTGTATGGAGGAGTGGGCCAAAATCCCTGCTGCAGTGTGTGCAAACCTGGTCAAGAACTACAGGAAACGTATGATCTCTGTAATTGCAAACAAAGGTTTCTGTACCAAATATTAAGTTCTGCTTTTCTGATGTATCAAATACTTATGTCATGCAATAAAATGCAAATTAATTACTTAAAAATCATACAATGTGATTTTCTGGATTTTTGTTTTAGATTCCGTCTCTCACAGTTGAAGAGTACCTATGATAAAAATTACAGACTTCTACATGCTTTGTAAGTGGGCAAACCTGCAAAATCGGCAGTGTATCAAATACTTGTTCTCCCCACTGTATATTGTTACTAAAATTTTAATTTTCCTACACATCTCTGTCCATTAAGTTTTATTCTTCTTATATTCTGTATAAAATGGGTATGTTTAGGTTTGGGAGTAGGGTTAAGGGATCTTACATTTGTCTATAAAATGGTAAAAGGGAAATTATACAGATATCTTTTTGATATGAACGATTTGTAAATATTTAACATTTTGTAGCTGTAAAAATGTAATAATGCTACGTTTAAATGTTGCCGATACATCCATATTGTATGTTTTAGTATCTATCCAAACGTACAAAAAGTACATTTTGTGTCTTTGAAAGTTATGTATTAATACCTACATATTAACAATGAGACCAGGCTGCTCTTTTCTAGGCCAGCAGGAAAAAAGTATTCTTTAATAAGCAATTAGAATTCATTTTAACTGGCAGATGATAAAACAAGCAATGTTTTGAAAGCACCACTTGTCATGAAGTCAACCAATGAATGGCTACTTCACTCTTAAAGCCATGAAAACTACATGAAAGTGTAATAATAAATGTCCCCAGTCTTATTTATCAATGCACATTATTCTTAAAAGTGTAACTTTGCAGATTTTCAAACAGCTTTGTATTGTTACAATGACAGTGGTATACAATGTTTACTTGTTCTCCGTGTTACGTGGACCAAATTCACGGTTTATTTGTAAAGCAAAATGCGTCATACGGTGGACTTTTGAAAGCTTTCGTTAACACTACAGATTATACTTTGTATCCCGCTCATGGATAGTCAGATTGACAGAGGGTTATTAACAGTTTTTGTAAGGCTTTTATCACTGAAAATTGTATCGTACTATGTCTATTCCGCATTATGGTAAAAATTTAACACTATGGCAACAGGTTTCTTACCTGTACGCAACAACGTTTTGCTGACGGACGGGCAGTTTCTTTCAGTTTTTCCACTCCGTTTGCCCTAAAACACTGTGTTCGTGGTCATCCAGTTTGAAATGTCGACTACAAACACAGATTTATCAGTTTTCCGTCGTTCCCTCTGTATTTATGATTCTTTGCAGCCTTTAGCCATACTACAACGCGCTGGATCCTTCACTGGAAACCAAAAGTAACTCACTCTCACTAAACATTTACTCTTTGAATTCTTGCACCTGGGAACAATACAAGTCAACACCATTATGACTAAAAGTTTGCTAAGAAGTGTTTCCTACTACAGCAAGGCGGTATTTGACTCTGATTAAACCTATCCAATAGGAGCAGACTGGTGGGAGTGGCCTTGGACGGCAACATGCCCAGTGCATTATGGGTGTTGAAGTTTTCCGACCTATTTGCAAAAGGGAAGACAATAGCCTTTTTTTCTGTTGTCTGTAATGGAGGCGTTTTTCATGGACAAGGCAATCCCAGAATGCATTGCGACAATCCGGACAAAGTTAGATAAATGTTTATGGTTTCATAAACATTTATGAAACCTTCGGGAAATCTTGGTGTCTCTACCGGACACCTGCCCACCTAAGAAAAAGCATTGGCCACCTCAGCATTTGGAATCCCAGTATATAAAATATAAATGTTAGCAGTTTTTCTGATCACTTTTCAGCAGCAGTACTTCAATGTGACGACTTAAGCCTGCATACCACAAATAAATGATAATAAAACAGTTCTATCTATAGGTTGTCCTCATGGGCCACACGCACAGTGTAGTCCACTTCCAGACAAAAGACTCTTATGAACTGGTTATTTTTGGGGAGTCAAAACACAATGCAAGCCTGAATCCAACACAAAAACTATATTTTTTCGGCTAACTCAAAGGTTCTCTGAAAAAGTTTTAATCCTGTCTGAATAGAATGTCTGTGATTGCAGTAAATTATTATTTTCCATAACGCTTCTCCTCATTTATTTTGACCTTTGTTGAGTACCGGAAGTGTTTTCTTGTGAACAGATTTTCTGCCAATTTCATTATGGACCATTTTGCCATCCAACGAAAAAACAGATTACTGAAACTATATCTGAATTTATTATTTCCCTTAAATTTTACATAATTTCTATTAATAAAATTACCATTATTAAGTGAATGTTTTTTACAAACTTGATACACTAAAACCAGTGATTTATATACTATCCGAGTATGTAAATATTAATAAAACAACTTGTTTTCTCTATGTAGTAATGGCAAACCTATAGTACTACGAGCTCAGAGACATTTTGTTTAATATTATCTTGGTGCCCTGGATATCAATATTTTTTTTTATTTTAATTACTTTTTAAACAATAAGATTACATTGTGGTTTCTCTGAGGAAGTACAACTGTTTTGCATATTCATGGACACAAAGAGGCCATAAATCCACAAGAACACCTCAAAGTCTTCATGCCACCCCCTTGTTAAAACACTTTTAGTGAAGATAAAAATAGTTCTAATTAAAGGGGGTTTTTTTTTATTATTAATTTTTTTGTACATTGTTTGTGTGTGCTATGTATTTTTATTCATAAAGCCCATTCACACCGAGAACGATAACTGCAACAATAATTATTACCATCAACATTAACACACAAACCGTTCTGTTTATTATAAGCATGCACTGCAGTTTATGTCAGCTGTGTTTAAAATGCTCGAGCTATTTAAAGTCAGGAGGATTCTATTGAAGTTTGTTTCCGCCACAGAATAAAACATTTTAAAAGATAATTGTGACTTTTTTTCTCAGAATTGTGTGTGATATAAAGTCAGAATTGTGAGATATAAAGTCAGAATTGTGAGATATAAAGTCAGAATTGAGAGATATAAAGTCAGAATTGCGAGATATAAAGTCAGAATTGTGTGATATAAAGTCAGAATTGTGATATAAGTCAGAATTGCGTGATATAAAGTCAGAATTGCGTGATATAATGTCAGAATTGTGTGATATAAAGTCAGAATTGCGTGATATAAAGTCAGAATTGTGTGATATAAAGTCAGAATTGCGTGATATAAAGTCAGAATTGTGAGATATAACGTCAGAATTGTGAGATATAAAGTCAGAATTGCGTGATATAAAGTCAGAATTGTGTGATATAAAGTCAGAATTGTGAGATATAAAGTCAGAATTGCGAGATATAAAGTCAGAATTGTGAGATATAAAGTCAGAATTGCGTGATATAAAGTCAGAATTGTGAGATATAAAGTCAGAATTGCGAGATATAAAGTCAGAATTGTGAGATATAAAGTCAGAATTGTGAGATATAAAGTCAGAATTGCGAGATATAAAGTCAGAATTGTGAGATATAAAGTCAGAATTGCGAGATATAAAGTCAGAATTGAGAGATATAAAGTCAGAATTGCGAGATATAACGTCAGAATTGCGAGATATAAAGTCAGAATTGCGTGATATAAAGTCAGAATTGCGTGATATAAAGTCAGAATTGCGAGATATAAAGTCAGAATTGCGAGATATAAAGTCAGAATTGCGAGATATAAAGTCAGAATTGCGTGATATAAAGTCAGAATTGCGAGATATAAAGTCAGAATTGCGAGATATAAAGTCAGAATTGCGAGATATAAAGTCAGAATTGCGTGATATAAAGTCAGAATTGCGTGATATAAAGTCAGAATTGCGAGATATAAAGTCAGAATTGTGTGATATAAAGTCAGAATTGTGTGATATAAAGTCAGAATTGTGTGATATAAAGTCAGAATTGTGTGATATAAAGTCAGAATTGTGAGATATAAAGTCAGAATTGTGTGATATAAAGTCAGAATTGTGTGATATAAAGTCAGAATTGTGTGATATAAAGTCAGAATTGTGTGATATAAAGTCAGAATTGTGTGATATAAAGTCAGAATTGCGAGATATAAAGTCAGAATTGTGTGATATAAAGTCAGAATTGTGTGATATAAAGTCAGAATTGTGTGATATAAAGTCAGAATTGCGAGATATAAAGTCAGAATTGTGTGATATAAAGTCAAAATTGTGTGATATAAAGTCAGAATTGTGAGATATAAAGTCAGAATTGCGTGATATAAAGTCAGAATTGCGAGATATAAAGTCAGAATTGCGTGATATAAAGTCAGAATTGCGAGATATAAAGTCAGAATTGCGAGATATAAAGTCAGAATTGCGAGATATAAAGTCAGAATTGCGAGATATAAAGTCAGAATTGCGTGATATAAAGTCAGAATTGCGAGATATAAAGTCAGAATTGCGAGATATAAAGTCAGAATTGCGAGATATAAAGTCAGAATTGCGAGATATAAAGTCAGAATTGCGTGATATAAAGTCAGAATTGCGAGATATAAAGTCAGAATTGCGAGATATAAAGTCAGAATTGCGTGATATAAAGTCAGAATTGCGAGATATAAAGTCAGAATTGCGTGATATAAAGTCAGAATTGCGTGATATAAAGTCAGAATTGCGTGATATAAAGTCAGAATTGTGTGATATAAAGTCAGAATTGCGTGATATAAAGTCAGAATTGTGAGATATAAAGTCAGAATTGTGAGATATAAAGTCAGAATTGCGTGATATAAAGTCAGAATTGCGTGATATAAAGTCAGAATTGCGAGATATAAAGTCAGAATTGTGAGATATAAAGTCAGAATTGTGAGATATAAAGTCAGAATTGCGTGATATAAAGTCAGAATTGCGTGATATAAAGTCAGAATTGTGAGATATAAAGTCAGAATTGTGAGATATAAAGTCAGAATTGTGAGATATAAACCCGCAATTGCGAGTTATAAAGTCCAGTTCTGAGGGGGGGGGGGGGGGGACTGACTTTTTTCTTAGAATTGCGAGTTTATATATCACAATTCTGACTTTTTTTCAGATATAAAGTCGTGATATAAAGTCAGAATTGCGAGATGTAAACTTTATATCATGCGAGACTTTATATCATGCAATTCTGACTTTATAACTCGCAATTACGACTTTATATCTGAAAAAAGTCAGAATTGTGAGATAAAAAGTCGCAATTACCTTTTTAATTTGTTTTCATTCTGTGGTGGAAACAAGCTTCCATAGGATTCTGATTGTCTATCAATGTTTTTATCATTCATGAACTGGTGGAGAAAAAAAAATAATGCAGTGAAAGTCATTCCAACGATACCGTTCCTCTGTGTCATTATTGTTATTGCCAAGGTGTGGACTTTACTATTGTCATAGAATTACGATTATATAGCAGTTATAGTGATTATATAATACTTTAGTGTTATATTTATCGTCCTTGGTGTGAATGGGCCTTTATTGTAAGCACATATTGTTAGCTTAACAACATGCTAACGTTAAACTGAATCAAAATTTCAGTTTCCCATGCACCTCTTGTGAGTTATAGCCTATACTGAGCGTTGCAATTCAGTCACTAAATTAGTTTCCATTCCAGTTACGATGCTGCCTTAAGACAGCTTTGCAGCTCACTAGGTTTTGAAACTTATGTGTGTGTGTGTGTGTGTGTCTGTCTGTCTGTCTGTCTGTCTCTGTGTGTGTGTGTGTGTGTGTGTGTGTGTGTGTGTGTGTGTGTGTGTGTGTGTGTGTGTGTGTGTGTGTGTGTGTGTGTAGTTAGCTATGTTTCTCTCTCTTGAGTGACTCATCCCTGGAGTTTTTTTTTCTTTCTCGCCCAACACCAGGATGCCGACTGATAAGCCTTGGATCCTTTCTAAATTACAGCCTCACAGAGCCAACGTCCCCAGCTGAGCCTGAATGTTATCGCCCTGCCACTCTACAAGTAGCTCTCCATTTTCGGTCCGTAGAGCGAAACTGTTTTAACAATTTCCTAAGGGGCTACAGCTCCCCCTCCTATAATCCTTCAGAACGTGAGGCTGGAGAAAAGCAGTGACCAAAAACATGTGATGTCTTTACTACGCATAGTTCTGCTCTGATACGTTTCTAAATATGGATGTTAAATGTAACTGGATCCAACCGCCCAAGGCTTGATAATAAAACCACATATAAAACTCTGGCCTCCTGTCCAAACATTCTGTTTTTGTTTTTAGTGCGATCGTTTATGTGCTGTAAACCCCTGGTGGTATTGCAGTACATTGCTTTCTCTGGACATTATGAACTTAAGCATGAGTACACAAAGATCCCTCAGGGAATATAACAAGGAAATAGGGCTTCCTATAACCACATGCAGAGGGCGGCACACATACAGATTGTACGTAGGTATGTAATAGCATGTCTTTTTGATATTTACTCCAGAACACACATATTACCTGGGCCAGCCAGTTGGAAGGCATTTTCTGGCGTTCCATGTTTTCACTGTTATACGGTAGGGGGCGCTATGACATCTTCTGAATGAGTACTGAATCTCCTGATCAAAACAAGCAGAAGAAGAAGCAAAAACAAGCGATAGCATATGTAAGCCGATGCATAGGCTATGTAAAAGAATGTGATCATCAACATTTAACCGCGCATAAATCGAAACTGCCTAATGTTACTGAATGAAATGTCGACCCAGGACGAGCTATAGGACTGTGAAGCTTTGGAGGTGTTGATGGACTCAATCTACTCCATCTGTGTTTTGATCATCATTCTGAACCTTTGCTCAAAATGTTGCCTTTTAATGAAACCACATTCAAAGTGTTGATAAAAAAAAGGAATGCATGAAGCTAGAATATTTGTTAGTTTGTAAGCTAGTTTGTTTGTCTGTTTAAAAGCAGAGGCAGAGGAAGAGGAATGTCTTTTTATATATATATATATATTTCATGTTCAGATATTCATATAACAAAATATTCTGGGGGCCATGAAATTTTGTGAAAATGATCAAAAAAAAGGCTGGTGGGGAAAGAGTTAATTGTTATTGAAACAATCTAGACAAACTGTTTTAGAGTTTGAAAACTAAATAAATAAATTACTAAAAACTGAAAAACGTTTTTCACGTACGTTGTCAAAAGGTCTCCATTCACACAGAGCTGCGAAAACGACTAAAAATGCTGTATTACTAACTAAATGTTCAAGAGTGTTCAAGAGAACCAAATCGTCACTTCCTGGGAAATTGGTGCAAAATATCTGTAATAAAAATGGAAATTCAAAATGCTGAAAGAATACGTGTTATCAAAGTTGTTCTGCTGTGCTATTAACATCTAAAATAATTAAAATAATTTTAATAATTAAAGTGTGACGGTTGTTTAAAGACGGGCACTGTGTATGACGTCACTGAGATGAGACGTAATAATCGCAGGGAGAGCACCCGCTTCGCAGATCGCGGGTGTTATCAAAGCAGACTAAAAGGCAAATATAACAATCATCCTTGTTTAATATGCATAAATAATGTGTTATATGTTGTTGTAACCCTTATATAAATCTTATTTGGGTCATTTTAGTGCGATGATTGATGATTTTGAAGTGGATGATAGCCGAGTGTGAGCCCTGTAGAATCTGAATTTCTATATTGAAATCCCCTGGATTTGGTGAGTTTCAAAATAATATAATGTTTAATTCTCTAAAATGAAGTGTTGAGTTATATTAATCTTTTGAAGTGTTTTATGCGAGTTTATATGCATTTATTGTTCAGGTGGTATGTGTAATGTATTGCAACTGTATGTGTTGTATTTTTGAAGAGCTAAAAATGCTAATTAGCAGAGTATTATCATTTACATAAATAATTTGTTAGGTATTGAGTGACAAGAGTGCTCAAATAGCATTTTCCACCCAGTTGAGTTAATGTATGAAAGATATGTTGAGTTTAAATGTCATATTAATTGCCTATTATGTTCATGGCACTGTTTGTATAAACCGGTCAGGTTTTTTTGAGAGTCTGGAATAAGCTGTGATCCTGAGATGGCGAGCCACCCAGCTTGAGAACCCTGAAAGAGATTAGAAGAACTTCTGCGATTCATCAAGTGATCAGTGCCTTATCTGCTGTTACAAGTGGAATTCATTCAGCCTTATTGGTATTTCTCATCGATTACCTCAACATTGCACTGAACTGATTGTTGCACTATTGAACGTTTACACCACAGACATTTGCACAACAATTACACCAATAGACTTTTGCATTCATTGGATTCGTCACTTGGATTCAAATGACTATTTTCTCTTTTTCTTTGCACACGTACAAACACACTTGTTCCACAGATTGAGAACAGGGGCCGTTTCAATAAGGAGGTTCAACCAAATCTGAGTTCAAACTTGAACTCTGAGTTGACTTACCCTGAAATGGGGAAACTCTGAGTTTTGGGTTTCAGAACAGCTGAATTGAGGTAGTTCAATCGACTCTGAGTAGACTGACTCTGAGTTAAGTGTGTGCACCACGACTATGAAAAGCCATGATCAATGGAGCTCCGAAATTACGATTCACCATGGCAACAGCACCCAACAAAAAGACGTCTGCATACTTCCGGCTCAAACGTAAGTTTAATTCTTAATCATTGTTATAATATCAGAGGTGAAAACTGGCAGAAAGATAAGTTATTGAACTAATATTCGTTTTCATGGTATCCCACGGGCAAAAAAAAGAAGAAAAAATAATGTGGTAGCAGCTAAAAATGAAGTATAAAAATATAATTTAATCAGGTAAAGCTTTAAGCATAAAAGGTTCATGGGTGTAGGTTTCATGACTTTACAAACAATTTGACATATTAAATAAATATCATTCAGTGTCTATTTCAATGTGCAGCAGCTTTTCCCACATAGTCTAATGCTCTTTTCACATAATGTTCTCTAATCCAACCTGTTACATTTCTGAATTAGGGTAATGAAATTAACATTTGACTTCTACTCAGGCCAACAGCAAGAAGGCAGAGGCTCACAAAATGATGGGAGGACCTGCACCACCACCACTGACAGAAGAAGAGGAGATGGAGGAAGAATATTAAAATCCAACAGGGGAAAAAAAGAACTGTTGCTTTTGTATTTAGCAAATAAAGATGAGCAAATAAATTGTGAATAATTTGTGTTTATTTAACCCCTGTGGTGTATGGCAATTATTTCAGACTACCCTTCCATCTGGTATTCTTCCATTCCATATAGTAATCTGTTTCATTTTCGGAAGGTGCGATGATGGGAATATGCGTATCAATGCATCCAACCACATTGGAAATCCTAAAGGAAATTCTAATTATTAGGTTACTTCCAGAGGTTGCATCAAGATATCAAGTGAACGTCATTTAACCTGATTTCTACACCACTGACCTGCAATCCTGTGAAACTCCTTTTTGATGCTCTCATGGGTTTGTGCCCAGGAAACAACACTAACATATTCAGAAAGAGCTCATGTGAGAGTGAGGCAAACTTTCCTTAACTCTATGCATACAGCAGCCTTACTAATATGCTCTGCATCCCTGATATTATATAGAAAACTATCATTAAAACATGGTACTGCTCAAATAAATATGCATGTGGATATAGCAAGCAAAAATAAATTCTCTCCTGACATGAATGTAAATCCCTACAAATTATTGCATCCTCATCTACAGGATGCTATTTTTGTCATTTTGACAGTGTCCTCTTGATGAAAATATTCACAGTGAAAGAATGTACCTGCACTGCAAAAAAAGCTTTTCTTTTGCCTTGTAATTTCCTGTCAAAATATCTAAAGATTCTTAAATCAATGTGCATTTTCTACATAAGAAAAATACAAGTATTTAGTCTTGTTTCCTGGGGGACAAAAAAAAGTGCATTTTTCTTATTTTGCAAATTATCTGCCAATAGGGTAAGAAAAAATACTCAGTATGAAAAGCATCTGTGCAGCATGAATGAATGAATGAAGTATTTAAACACCGCTGACGCTTTAAAAAGGGGGAGGAGACAGAAAGAAGCTCTGGGTTTACCGAAGCAGGTTAGGTTCACAGAGTAAGTTACCCTGGTAACTGACTCTCTCTTTCAGAAACAGGCTTGACTTACCCTGCTTTCTCAGGTTTAACATACCTCCCATTCTGAAACGGAAAACCCAGAATTCCCCTCATTTCAGGGTTAACATACTCAGAGTTTTCACGTAACCTCCTTTCTGAAATGGGCCCCTGTTCATCTACAGTGAATTACTGTTAAGTTTTGTATTATTTTCAATTAAATTGTTATTTTTTCTCAAAGTAATCTGTTTATTCAAATTGTATTTTCTTTTTTGAGTTACTAATTCAACCAAGGTAATAGGAAACAAAGCTCCAAAAAAAAAAAAGAGAAGTTAGAAAGAGACATCAAACTAAAATAGAATTTAAATACATTAAAACACAAATTGATATTTAAAAGGACTATTTAAATACCAAAGTAAACAAATATAATACGAATAGATATAACTAGATAAAGTAACTACAAAGGAGCTCAAAACCTACATTTCTTAAAGGGAAAGAGACAATTTCATTGGTGTCTATAATTTTATTGTTTTACTGTCATTTTCTTTTATTTACATTTATTCAGTTTCCTACAAAGTAAAGAAAATCATCTTGGTTAAAGTCATTTTCCTGGTCTGTGTGGTTTCTATGGTGTTAATGTGATTTACCTCAATTCTTGCACTCTGTAGCGAACCTAGTATTCTGGTCCATGACTGTGTATCCTGACAGATAGATACATAAAGAAAAGAGTAGCTTTCTACTAGCGCTACCGGTTACACACTTCATGACGTAAGTAAAGTAAGTAAAATATTTTTTATTTTATATTAGTAATATGTCTAGATCATGCTTTAATCATATTAGATTTTGAGCTTGTAATGTCAGTGTTGTAATTTTACAACACTGAGTGAAAGGGGTAGAAAAATTTTTGCCTGTGCACCTTGCACATTACATGGATGAATTTTACTTCTCACCTGTTCCATGTGAAGTAAATACTAACAGAAACAATGTTTTTGATCATTTACAAGTTTTAAAATGTCATCTTTGTTACAATTTTGAGTTTTAATCAACATTTAATTATTATTAAATAAGTTCAAGTTGAATTAAGGAATAAATTATTTCATTGAGAATTTGAAAGTATTTGTGTAGCAATATTTGAAACTATCTGTATCTAATCATTTATAAAACATACTTAACTGGTCTGGTTTTCGTTTATAGGCTTTGTTTGCCCAAATATCTGCTTGCTGCATGAGGGACAGGTGATAATGTTCAGGAATGTGGGGGGTAATAGTGCTATTAGCATGATAGAGGGCACAATAAGCTAGCCAGACTGTATTGTGTGAATTCTTTAAATGTGTAAGTATCATTGGGATATGGAAAATAACCAATTTTTTTTTTTTTTTTCTCCATTTAAGAATGCCACCAGCTAGGAAATACTGTATTATCAACAAAGTGTATGATGTCGTTAATGCCGTCCAAAATGGGAACAGTGATTTTTAAATGGATTCTGATACAAGTGATGAAGATGAACGTGGAGATGCCTGTGAACTGGAAAAGGAAAATAAACAACCCAGTGACCACCCATGTGATGATTATGTGGACATCATGCCAACAAAACCAAGTCACTCAAGAACACAGACCATGCCCTGTGACAGGTATCGCTGGCTGATAAAGGATTTTATCAGTCCAAACACTGATTTTTCAGGTCAGGATATTACTAATGATGCCGTCTCCCTTAATACACCACTGGAGTATTTCTGAAAGTCTGTGTCAAAATAGAGGATGCTGCAGACACTGTGGTAAAGGCTACACCAACACACTTTTGCAATGTCCACCTTTGCCTCTTGGAGGACAAGTACTGCCTTTGGGACTATCATAACTGAATATGGCTATGAACAGAGATAAATCACATAAATGCCAAATTTTTAATTCAGTTCATCATGTTTTATAAATACATTCTGAACATATATATATTTTTTAATAAATTATTTTTCATAAAAAATATGACGTCCAATTCATTAATATTATGTGATTATTAATGTATACATATGCTACTAATATAAGCATTACACCCTGCAAATGAACCCTTATCACTTAATAAAGAAACACTACGCGCCTATAGACTGAACACATAATACACATGCGCATGATGTCACCGTGTTCACAAATTTGCGTATTGTTGTGTAAATGAACGGCCAAAACGCATTAAACGTTTCTTGTTTTTAGTTAAAAACGGTGTTATGTGAATGGCCCCTAAAACTAAAAAAACGAATAAAAAATTACACAAAACATGAATTAAAAGTAAAATGAAAACAGAAATATAAAAATAAAATCTAATTCAAAATATTAACAAAAACTCTAACATTATATAAATTATAACAACACTGAACCTAAACGGCACATACTTTGTCCCACATCATGATTCAGTGTTGTTGTACAGTTTTTCAAGGAGTTTTATGCTATAATTAATTAGCAACCACACAGAACACCCTAGCAACCACATCACAACGCATTGAAAACACTCAGTATACAATAGCAACAGCATGTTTACTCACTTTTTTATGAAAATGTCTTGTGCATGCATTGCATATTGTTTGCTACACTATTTTCCCAGCACCAGTTTTAACACTGAGAAACTATTAATAATATTTGCACTAAACAATGCAATATAGTACAATCTTAGCATTAGTTATGCAAATAGCATGTGCCTGAGGGCCCATTTATACGGTTGGGGAATACAGAAATGAAGTTATAAACCTGACTCCATGCCATTCCTGAACGTGAGCTCAAAGGCCTCATCTCTTTAGGAGCCTCTGATCGTGGGTGGGAGTAATGATGTTCTTATATTTCACGGTGAGATGAGAACTGCTCCCCCGAGTCCCTGGAGGGGTCTCTAATTCAGAGTGTGGCTGCAGGGCACGGCCTAGCTCCTTTCCATTCACTGTCCCTGAGGTGCCATTGCTCCAGTTACTCTCTGCCTTTGTCAGAAATCAGCTCTTAAAAGCCGTTTCTTCATCATTGCTTTTATCACCACATCTGACCCGAGATCAGTTCATTTTCCCAAAAGGAAAGTGATCGCAACCTTTTTAATGGACAGGAAAAAGACAGTCTATGGCCACACACTGGATTCAATATAGCATCAGGACATAGATCAAAGATCAAAGGTTTGCATATGCCATTTCCTTACTCATATCAGACCACAAGATATTAGAATTCTCATTAGCTGTGTTTCCATCCAAAGTTATGGATTTAAAGGGTTAGTTCACCCAAAAATGAAAATTATCCCATGATTTACTCACCCTCAAGCCATCCTAGGTGTATATGACATTCTTCTTTCAGACGAATAAAATTTGGAGTTATATTAAAAAAGTCCTGGCTCTTCCAAGCTTTATAATGGCAGGGTTAATAAAGGCCTTCTGAAGCGAAGTGGCGCGTTTGTGTAAGAAAAATATCCATATTTAAAACTTTATAGACTAAAATAACTAGCTTCCGGCGGTCAACGTTACGCACGTCATCATGTGAGACTCTTCTGGGAGGGAATTAAACCAAATCATTCTGATGACAGACTTTGGCTCAGGCATTTCAGAATGATCAAACCAACATTTGAGAGGCTGAGACGTGATTGGTCCACTGGTTAGTCCAGTTATCCAATCACATCCTCTGTTGAGGCAACGTCACGTGAGGGTTTTGTTGCGCATCGAGGGATTTATTCGGTAAATGTGTGACCATCGTAGTTTATGCGCATGTCTTCTTATCGGATAAAAGATGTATCTGCCTCAATTAAGTGCATATGTTTTTATGCACATTTTTAGAATTTATGCACATCTTGGCGTTTCCATACAGCATTTTTTTATGCGTTATCCCAAAATGCATATTAAAATAGGCGGATGCAAACAGATATTGTCAGTCTCCACACTTAAAAATTTAGCAAGACAATTGTGGATTATTTAAAGCTGCAGTCCATAAATTGTACCTCTGTTGAGAGTTATCTTCATGTGAGTTGTGCATCGGCACAGCTTCTCAGCGAGGATGAATCTAATGTTTTGAGGTATATGTGTGGGTTGTCTGTCAACGCACCAGTTGTCAACGATGATTGTCGTTTTGAACTTTGAACTCTGGATTACAAGCCGCCAACAAAATGACAAGTGTAATTACATTCCAGCTGCTGTAAGAAGAGGCCACAAACGATCCGCCACCTGCAGCATCCACACACGCAATATAGCCTACTAGCCCGGACTCGTATGTATACAGACTTGACATAATGATGCAAAGACGAACGGTGGAAGCTCATATTTCCCGTGGAAAGCTACCAGTACCACTCAAATTATAACATTATTACAAGCTTAATGTTGTGAAACAGGCTAAGGTAAGGAGATCATTTTGAACACTGGCTGCTTATGTACTTGCTCAAAAATTGATTTTAGATCATTTTTAACCAAAAAAAGTCACGAACTGCAGCTTTAAAATATATTATGTTGGGCATAAGAATAATAGGCTAGAGTTCTGCTTGAATTTATTATGCAATAAAAGCAGTGTAAGCAGATGTTTTTGTTCTGTGTAATTAAGGAATACCTGGAAGCATTTCAAACACCAATCAATGAGTCCATGTTTACTGCTGATCTTCAAGAAAACAAGTATACACACTCTTGCAAAACATGCATATGTCCATCTGAATATGGTATTGTCTATTTCTACATTACTTTTTTCCCCTACTATAGCCATGCACACATAAATATACCAAGACTTGCACAAAAACACTGCTACACGTTTACACACACACTGTCTTTTCTTCTGTCACAATGGCTATAAAAATGATTGCATCTCCCTCACGATCTGACCTTGTACACTGTAGAACACAGGAAATATTATCAGCTCTGATGGTCATGATCTCTTGCCACCCAAGGCAGAATTACTGGTCATGACACATTAGTTTTATAATAAGAACACGCTAGAAGATGACAGATACCTACAGAATGTGGGAAAGCAGTTTTGTATTGCACCCTAAACAACAGGTTTGTTCTCCATTCAGAATTGAATTGAGGTATAGGAAAAGTCAGAAATTCTTAAGAATTATAATTTTAAGTAAGAATAAACAATGTTTATTTGGACATTAGTGCTGTGTTGCAAAATTAAAAATCTGTTTTAATTGCGGCGTGTTATCATTTGAGAAAACAAAACATAGCACATATACATTATATATATATATATATATATATATATATATACACACATACATTATATATATATATATATATATATATACACACACACACACACATACATATATATATATATATATATAGAGAGAGAGAGAGAGAGAGAGTACCGGTCAAAAGTTTGAAAACTCTTTTATGCTCATCAAGCCTGCATTTATTTATATTTTTAAATAATGGTTTTCTATGTGAATATATAGTAAAGTGTAATTTTTTCCTGTGATCAAAGTTGAATTTTCAGCATCATTACTCCAGTCTTCAGTGTCACATGATCCTTCAGAAATCTAATATGCTGATTTATTAGCAATGCTGAAAACAGTTGTCCTGCTTAATATTTTTGATACTTTGAAACTATAATACTTCTCTGATGAATAAAAAGTAAAAATTTTGTAACATTATACACTAACGTTCAAAAGTTTCGGGTCAGTATTTTTTTTTTCTTTCTTTTTTTTTTGAAAGAAATTAAAACTTTTATTCAGTAAGGATGTGTTAAAGGTGCACCGTGTACATTTTAACGGCAGCTAGGGGTGAGGTTGCTCACCCTTCTCTTTCGAAGCACATAGAGAAGCTACGGTGGCCGACACAGGACAAAGATGTCGTCGTCTGAGCAGATAGTAGCTAGCGCTCTGTGGAGCAGTTTGTCCGTTTAGGGCTACCGTAGAATAATGGCGGGGCAAAATGGTGACTTCACTGTAAGGGGACCTGCGGTGTATGGAGATAGAAATGGCTCATTCTAAGGTAATAAAAACATAAAAATTCATTATGTAAGGTCTTTATACAACACTGAAAACATAGTTATGTATATTATATTGCATTTCTGTCAATAGATCCTCATAAATACTACACACTGAACCTTTAAATTGATAAAAAGTGATAAAGTTTTCTATTGTTAGAAAAGATTTCTATTTTGAGATGCTGTACTTTTTACTTTTTATTCATCAGTGAATCCTGAAAAAAAGTATCAAATCCACATATTAGAATGATTTCTGAAGGATCATGTGACTGAAGACTGGACTAATGATGCTGAAAACTCAGCTTGATGACAGAAATAAATTATATTTTAAAGTATATTAAAATAGAACACCATTATTTTAAATTGTAATAATATTTCACAATATTACTGTTTTGATCAAATAAATGAGTATAAGAGACTTCTTTTAAAAATATAAAACAAATTGTAATTTTTTCAAACCAGTACATATATGCAAATAAATAAACATTCTGTTGGTTGTGGCCTTTAAATTCTTAATTTTCCACAACAGTTTTTGAACACCCTGATTTGACCATTACTTCCAATTAACTTGGAAGGGTTGCCTTTTCTTGAGGTTCTAGACCAGGGGTGGGGAACGTTGATCCTGGAGGGACACTCTCTTGCAGAGTTTAGCTCCAACCCTAATCAAACACACCTGAAGCTAATCAAGGTCTTCAGGATTACTAAAGTTGCAGGTGAGTGTTTTTTTCAGGGTTGGAGCTAAACTCTGCAAGAGAGTGGCCCTCCAGGATCAACATTCCCCACCCCTGTTCTAGACCATTACCCCTCATCATACACAATGTGCACAGGCTTATGAACTCAAGTCTTCAGATAAGCTAAACATAGACGCTTGCCAACCCAACAACAACAAACAATTAACAAATAAGGTCCTGCAAAGAGATCTTCGATCATTTGCGTAATGCTCACTCCAGACCGATGCATTTATGTGCAGAGTCCAGGGTGCTTCAAAGAGGGCTCTGTAAATTAGGTCCAGTGGGTGAGAGGCTTTAAATGTAAGTTCATTAGGGAAATTTCCCTAATCCCCTGTGGGCTAAGGCAGTGTAAGTATTTTACTGCCAGTCACAGAGATTAGGCTGGCAACACTTCTAGCCTGTCGTTCCTCTGATTGAGTGGACGTCAGCTAAGAACCCTGAGGTCTCTGCAGCATTTTCATAGTAGACTTTAGTTGAATCTTAGTCTGGAGGGTCCTTTCAGAGTTTGCATAATCTCTGTCTTGTGAGAATTCAAATTATAATTGCCCGACAGACAGAGATTACACCGTCTTAGTTTAGTTAATGTCAGCTCCTTAAGATGAGCAGTACACCAAGGAGCAGATGAACTGAAATTTTCAATCAGACATAGTGACCTCATACACATGTCCTCACATATTTTTTAACTGCTGAAATGGAAACCACCATTCAATATACCATTTGCATCCCCTTCTATAAAACAACTGCTACATTATAAATGCATATAGAGAAGACAAATGAGGCTGAGCAGTTCAGAGCACACTGGCATACAAATGATGGTGGCATCATGGGAAATTTGTGTCAACAGTCTTACGCTGACACCAGCTGAGGGGGGGACAACAAGTACACGAGCCCTGCTATGCTCGGGCAGCCTGTGAAAAGATGGCGAACCATCTGGAATGGTGCAAGAGCCTTTTAAGTGGCTAAGTCTAAGCTAAGAAGGTGGATGTAAGGTTAATCAGAGGCCAATTGGAAGTAATTGTTTGAGAGGTGGAGTGGCTTTAAAAGTTGACCATTGGTTTGAACTATCATCACTTTCCTGACCCTATGGTTCCCATTTGATGGTATAATCTTGAGGCATTTCTTTTGGGTTTTGTGCATCAATGTATTTATAGTAGGGGTCAATTAACAATTTCAACCATTTATTAATTAATTATAGGTACAACACACTAATTGAGGACTCTAACGGCTTGATTTGCTGTTATAATTCACTAATGCTGACAATTGCAGCCTTTGTCCTCAGTTATATTTAGAAAGGCTGACAAAAGGTACACAAAAGGGAGGGGACTTATTAGAGCTGCAGTGCACGTGAGCCCTAATCAAATTGCCTTTGTGCTTGAAGCTTGTTCATCTAATGAATCTGTTCCTCAGACATTGACACGCTGCATGGGCTGGCCCTCAAGGTGAATGCTCTTTGTGCCCTTTCAATCATCATTGACGTCTGCCAGAGAGTCTCATTAAGGTCCCATAAAACAATTTTCTCATTCAGGTGGCATCTTTGCAGTCTTTTGGTAGCTATCCGTGCAATGCAAATGGGAGTAAAACTAGTCTCAGGCGCTGTCCGTGGTGCTGAAATTCTCAGCTCCTGCCCAGTCTTTCAGTTCCCATGTGCACTTGTGTGGTGTGTGTTTTGCAAAGACTATAATCATCTGTGCCAGTGTGAACTCGGGTGGTATTATGCCACTTGATGGCCACCCTGTGCATGTGAATTATACGTTTTGCAAGGTTATATTAGCATTGTTCAATAGATGTAGCCATTAGAAACTCATCCACCACTCCCATGCACACAGGTAAGTACAAATGATCACGTATGTACTGTATACGCAGAGCTTGCATAAGCTTACTATGTATACAACGCGATATCAATTAAATATTGCCTGGAAATAACACCAGACATTATCGATAAGCCATCAGAATGAAGCAGATTGAACAACATTAATCAGATTGCAAACATGTATGCAAACGGAATTACAGCTACTAGGTCTTCATGAAATCATATAGAAGTAACGGGATTGTGAGTAATTTCAGCTGGGAATTATGTTGGGAAGCAAATTGGGGTCCATGAATTGTCAGCTGACGCGTAAAGGGGACTAGTAATGGAATATTATTAAAACATTCAACTTTCCTCATCACAATTATCCTCAAATCTCTGAAAGTGCACGAATCCCTTCTTCGGGATTGATGGGGATAGCTATAGTTAAAGCAGGCACGTCGGCGACAGAGTTTCTATACGCGTCAACCGAAATAAAAACACTAAAAGCTGTGTCGATGTCCATTAGTGGTGTTTTTAAAATCATTTCACAAATGACAGGTGCTCAATAATAAGCCTTTCACTTACCTTAATCATTGGAAACGTATCCATTCGTTTGGATTGCACTTAATTCTAAACGGATGCGTTTCAACACATCTTCTTTTCTTGTTTCATGTAAAAGAAAAGCGGAGAAACGAAGGAAGGTGCATTCTTTTGCACACCGACACGCGCTGATATCCGAGTCCTTCCACCATTCATACGTAGTTTCCACCAAGTTGAGCTGAAAACGGCCACACGCACTTCTAGATCAGACAATTATCCCCAGATCTCTCGTTAAATTGTTATTCCTCTCCGAACGCCACCCGTTTATTCCCGTGTTTCAGTTGCTGTCTGTTTCTTCATTGTTTTTGTAGTGGATCCAGTAAATTCCGTTCGCAAACTAAAGCGATATCCAGATAAACCCCGAGGAAAGAGCCTAGTTTGAAAGAGAATGTGTCGCAAGAAGCGCAGGTCAGTTGGAGCATGTACCGAACGCGTGTAGACGGCGATCATGAGCTCTCCAGAGCCGTGCAAATCTGTAGATGGCACAAACGAGTCAGAACGGACATGGTGCGTTGCAGGGACAACTCCGAGAAGCTTATCAGGATCACAGCAATGCACAGACGGACGTATGGCGCATTCCAAGGCGTCCGGATTTACGCATTATCTGTACGTTCACTGAAACTACATAATTAGTCTTTGCGGGGAATGGTCTATCTGGGTTGACTGCGCATAGACGCAGGATGTCCGATTGACTCGGATCAACTTGAACTGAGAGTATACGGATTTTCTGTGCCCTTACTTAACCTAGATGATTAGTCTTTGAGAGTTTGAGCAGATTTGTTCCAATTAACTTACTGACAATACATAGAACGCATGCCATGTCTTTTAACGCCTATACAAATATTATGTTACCTATACGTTGAATTGCCATGCAACATTATTGACTGCGAAAAAGTATATATATATATATATATATATATATATATATATATATATATACACACATACATACATACACACACACTTTATTATGTCCTCCATTTAAAACACATTTAACACAATTACACAACTGGACATTTCCTTTAAAGACATAATATTTTTTCCCAATAATTATTCCTTATGTTTTCTTCTACTTTCTTTTCCTTTCATTTGATAATACCAACCAACACATAAAAAAACACATTTAGAACAATAGCCAATGAGTACATAGTTAGCCACTTTTACACATGAAAAAAAAAATAAATAAAAAAAAAAAAAAGTATTAATAAAAAAAATTAACATTCACATATTTAATGACTTATAATGACCCATAATTCCTAATAAGTAATTCAGAAAATATTATTTAACATCAAATAATAATAATATTAAATAAGTCTTATATAATATAATAATAATAATAATATTTAAAAAAAATAATAATAATATTAAAAAAGTCTCCATTTAAAGTGTTTCATAATTGTCAATATTACAGTTCCGATTATACAAGAGTCAGTTCCAGCCCTCGAATTTGATTGGTCTGACGGTGTTCCATGTTCCATACTGCATTTAAAACAGCTCTGGGACACTTCACTGTATGTATGACACATTTCTGAAAGCATCCCAGACTGGTGGTTTGTCATTTGATTTTAGACACTGTTACTTGGTGAGCTTTGCTCTTAAAGATGTTCAATATTTTCATAATGTCAAGAACATGCAGAGGTGAATTACAGTTTTTTTTTTTTTCAATTGCTAACAAGCATCGGTCAGTACTGAAGCCACATTTTCAAAACTCTTCATACAGTCTGCATTACCAAGATGAATCTGGGCCAAACAGTTAATCTCACCTTCAAAACTCACTCAGACCAACAAAACACTTCATGTCTCAAAATAAGCTCATTCCACCACAACACTGGCAAAAATTCTCATTCAGAAAACAGCAATATCACACTCATAGCCGTGCCATATGGCTGTATATCAGAACGGCTCTGATTCGGACGTAGGCAGTTACAGCCGTGCTGATATACAGCCATATCGCATGGCTATGAGTGTGATATTGCGTTTATACAACAGTTTGACGGCACAAGTGTGTAAATAAACCACTGATCTATATAGATCAGTTAAATAAACCAGAAACAACAACGGAGTGTCTTTAAAATCTCTTTTGTGCAGAACGACTTCCTTCCGCCACAGATTCAAATCTCATGCTGACAGTTTAACAGCCCAAGCCTCCGTTACTAATTCTAAAACATCACTTTATAACTGTAACGAAGGAACGTTGAGTCGCTTCACTGAAGCTTATTGCATTATGTAGAGTATTATTATGAGAGAGAGATCGACTAAACAAGTGTATTTCCTGCATCTGATATACCCCTTACAAAAAATAACTGCAGTACATTGAAGTAAAACTGCAGTACAATGAAGTACAACTGCAGTACAATGAAGTACAACTGTAGATTTGCAGTATATTGCAGTATAATGAAGTATAGATGCAATATTACTGCAGTACATTGAAGTTCAACAGCAGTAAAACTGCAGTACAAAAAAGCACAACTGCAGTACAATGAAGTTCAACTGTAGATTTGCAGTATAATGAAGTATAGATGCAATATAACTGCAGTTCAGTGATGCACTGTAATGCATGTGAAAACTTCAATGCAAAAGTCTGTCTGACATTTTTTTTAAATGAGCTTTTTTTTTTTAATCGGGCTCCTATATTTATGTTCATTAATTTCACTTTAATGGCAATGACGTCCTTTTAGTTGCCATTAAAGTGAAATTTCTGAACCTATAGGAGCCTTAATAGGAGAAAAATATCAGACGGTTTTTGCATCTGAAGTCTTCATAGGCCTTCCACTCGTACTACACTGTACTGTAGTTATGCTGTAATGTGCAACATGTAGGCAATTTTTTTTTTTTGCCTATGGGACATTTCAACCGCATAGATAAATAGCCCGCACGTGACCAAATCTTCTTTCTTTGTGCCAACATGGTCGTTGTCCTGACACGAGTCTCGAGCTGATACTTGTAGCGGTCAGTCAGCGTCTTTTCCATAGTGTCTATTAGGGCTGAACAATACATCGAATTTTCATCGTCATCGCGATATGAACTCGCGCAATGAACACATCGCAACAGACAGCCTGACACAGTGAATAAGGGAAAACAGTTTATTACATGCGCCAAGCGCATGTAATAAATGTTTGACCTATCACGTTTAGCCCTGAAGACATGGTTGGCGCGTTCATGCTATTTGGCCAATCAGGTGAAGCCCCAGGAAGTGTCAGCTATGCTCAGATTGATTTGAGGTGTCAATTTAGTTGCGACACTGTGCCGTTAGCAAATACGATGGCGGAGGAAGGAGAGAAGAGTGAGGAAAATGTGGTGGCTGACGAAGACCTTGTGGTGAAAAAGAACAGCACTTCAGCTATATGGAATTATTTTGGATTTAGGAGAGATGACACGTTACAAACACAGGTACTGTGTAAAACATGCTGAAAAATATTCAGTGGGAATAGGCTATTCAATGTTTAGGTTCTACGTTCGCAAAGAAAGCACCAAGACATGGGAACAGTATAGCTAACATTCACATTTGAATATTTATCGCAAGTCATATCATCATCGCAATATTAAACAATGTTATCGCACATCGCAGCTTTTCCTCATATCGTGCAGCCCTAGTGTCTACTGCTGCAGGATGGATATAAAATATGTTTTGGGCTTACAACACTATTCATATATGTAAACTACCACAATTAAAATACAAAAACATGAATTGGGCTACTTTAACACTGTTTCCGCTGGCTGTTTTTCATGTCCGCAGGTTGAAGCGACCCCAATAATGTGATATTTAGCCACGTGAATGCGAATTTTAGCAGGGGAACCCCGCCAAAAAAAAATGCAGATTTACCCCCCGAAACGCAATTTTTACCAGGGGACCCCACCGAAAAACAATTGGGCTAGTTTTGAGTAGCAATTGGGTGAGTTTTGTTGTAAAAACCTGGCATTCACAACCGGGACGGAGGAGAAGCGTTTTCTGGAAGAAAAGTTCATCAGGAAAGTTGGTGCTGCTTCACAATTTGAATTCTGTTGGCATCATTATTTTCATTTTCATCACTGTAAAGCTGCTTTGAAACAATCTGTATTGTTTAAAGCACTATATAAATAATAGTGACTTGACTTAAAGGGGGCCTATTATGCCCATTTTTACAAGATGTAATTTAAGTCTCAGCTGTCCCCAGAATGTGTCTGTGAAGTTTCAGCTTAAAATACCTCACAGATCATTTATAAATCCATGTTGTAAATACTCATTTCGGACTACAGTCAAGAACAGGCTGTTTTCGTGCATGTGCCTTTAAATGCAAATGAGCTGCTGTGCACGCTGCCCCCACCTGCTTGGTTTTGATTATCATCAATATAGCAATCACTCTCATGGATAATGGATTGTTTTCTGAGCTCATGCACACAGACAACTGGCTGTCAGATGGCAAGTCTCGTGAGTAACTTCTCTTTCACATCTTTTTGCTGCGTTTAAACTGTCAAATACACACAAGGTTCTTGTTTTCTGAAAACAGTGCAGAGGGGCGGTAATATAAGATCCTTTTCCTACATCAGAAGGGGAGAGAGACTAATTTTTCAACATGCTTGCAGAGAAAGGCTTACTGAGTTACTTTGCAAGGCTTACTTTGCAAAACAAAGTTACTGGGTTGTCCTTTTTCATGTTTTCTAGGTTGGTAGATTCACCGGGGACCTGATTATAGCACTTACACACTGAAAAAGTCAGATTTTCATGATATGTCCCCTTTGGTTCAGATCTAATTGTACTTGCCTTTGTTTTATGTTAAAGGGATAGTTCACCCAAAAGTGAAAATTTAATGTTTATCTGCTTACCCCAGGGCATCCAAGATATAGGTGACTTTGTTTCTTCAGTAGAGCACAAATGAAGATTTTTAACTCCAACCGTTGCAGTCTGCCAGTCGTATAATGCATGTGAAAGGTAACAAAATCTATGAGTGTAAAAAAAACATGCACAGACAAATCCATATTAAACCCTGCGGCTCGTGACGACACATTGATGTCTTAAGACACGAAACGATCAGTTTGTGCGAGAAACCGAACAGTATTTATATCATTTTTTACCTCTAATACACCACTATGTCCAACAGCTTTCGGCGCGCGATCACTTCCGGTAAGTGAGGTCAATGTACACGATCTGGAAGTATCTCTACGCCAGATTGTGTACATTGACCTCACTTACTGGAAGTGATCGCGCAACGATTTTGTTACCATTCACATGCATTATACGACTGGCAGACTGCAACGGTTGGAGTTAAAAATCTTCATTTGTGTTCTACTGAAGAAACAAAGTCACCTATATCTTGGATGCCCTGGGGGTAAGCAGATAAACATCAAATTTTCATTTTTGGGTGAACTATCCCTTTAAATATTTTTGGAATATCTGACTATAGTATTGGATACACACAAAAATAGACTAAATCAGGACTTTTTTCACAGCACTGTACACAAGCATTTATGTTCAATAGTTTGACATTAATGTGCAGAAAAATATATTTTACATGAATACTTTTTATTGTGTGATTGCTATTTTCAGGAAAAAAAAAAAAAAAAAGACGACCAAAAATGTAATTCAACAGAAGATAATGGCTGCGGTGAAACAAATCTGCACTCAAATAATGGTGAGCAGTAAGCTACTTTATCTATGTTATCTTTTATCTTTATAGTTTAGAATACATAACTAATATTGTACTTCAGGAACCAAGACCTATGGGAATGCTGGAGGAATCAAGTGTACGAAGTCCTCAGCCTCAACTCCTCAGCCATGTAAGAATTCAGACATGAAGAGATCGAGGATATAAAAAATGAAATCAAAGAGCTAAAAGAAGATTTACAATATTAGCGCCGCTGAGGGAGTGGAAAGGTAATGAAATCTAGTTATACCACAGCAATTATTCACAGTACTTGACATCAGTTCTCAACAGTTTGCTTGTGGATTCTCTTCTTCATGTGTATATATTATACCATAGTCTGTTTGAATTCTGATTTACTGAAAGGTGTGCATTAAAACAATAAATGCACAGATAGTTACAGTCAGTTTCATCACCATTCTAAATTAATGTGCTGTAACACACACACACACACACATACAGTCACTCTCACACAGAAACATATTTCTAAGCAACAAGGTCTTAACGTTGCTGTTTCTGAAGTAATTCAATTGACAGAGAGTGATGCAGCACAGAAGCAGATAATTCACATATGCACATATTCACACATATCTTTCTCTCTCCCTCATTTATTCATTCAAATAAACGTAATCCAATCACGCTAATTTATCTCTGTGTCTGATTTAAAGTGTGCAGAATGCTAGATCTAATGACCAGTAGCCAAAACAACGGATGAAAATTAAATGTTAGTTTTACTCTTCCAGTCAAATTGTGCTCCACAAACATTAACTTAACTTTGTTTAACAGCTGAGTGTGTATTGTACAATATTTAATGCACAGAGGCAACCCGCTTCACGTCAGGATTCTTTACCTCCACCTTGTTCATTAATATCATGTAATACACACCTAGCCATTGATTAGCCCTTAATTATGTGAAGGGTTATAGGTTACACAAAGTATGAAATGAAGGGGGACAATAACTGTGGAACACATATATTCCATATACTGTATTCCAATATTTAATTTTTATTTCTTTAATTTTTATTTAAGGTTAGAAATTTGAATAAAAGACCGAGAGATTAATGAGGGCCAATATTTGTGGAGGGCGCTGTACAGTATTTAAACATGATTGTGTCTCTCTGCTTTTTTTCCAGAAATGCATGTTATTGTGCAAGTTACATAGACTGTCAGTGGAGTGACAGAAAGCTTTCAGATTTCATCAAAAAGATCTTCATTTGTGTTCTGAAGATGAACGAAAGTCTTCCGGGTTTGGAACGACATGAGGTTGAGGAATTGATGACTGAATTCTCATTTTTGGCTGAACTAACCCTTTAACTTATTTTACCTGAAGTGTTCAAAGCATATTTGTGATTTGATAATGCTGACCAATATGCCATAAGAAATTAACTGGAAATAGTATGAATACTTTCCACAAACATTTGGTGAAACCACAACTCAAGATTAATTTTAAGCATACTATATGCCTTTGGTGAAGTGTGTAACTGAGTTTCTCTTTTTTTTTCTTTTTTTTTTTCTCCAGACTACATCCAAAATAGTGTTTCCACATCTGAGATAAAGGCAGTTATAAGAACCACGTGGAATAATGAGGATAAGCTCTTCAAAAAACAATCTCCATGAATAATATGAGAAGAAATATTGATGATTGCATGATTTGTAAATAAACTTTAAATACATTGTCTAACTCTTATCCTGTTATTTGAAGAAAATCACATTTATTTTTGCATTGCAGTTTGAGACATTCACTGTTGTTTTGTACCTTAATTCATTATATTGCAGATGTGTGAAAATAAAACTTATTCTAGATATTCTGGCTGTATTTCAATGCTATTGTACAGCATTTTATTAGTATTGCACTTTGGTAGTATTGGATTTGTACTTTAGTTGTATTATGTATTGCAGTACTACCGCGGTTGTATTGCAGTATTATTGTAGTACTACTTCAGCTGTATTGCAGTACTACCGCAGTTATATTGCAGTATTATTGCAGTACTACCGAGGTTATATTGCAGTATTATTGCAGTACTAACACGGTTATTGCAGTATTATTACAGTACTACTTCAGCTGTATTGCAGTAAAACTGCAGTTGTATTGCAGTTGAAATTTATTAGTACTTTAGATAGCTTTTTTTTTCGTGTCCAAAAAAACTGCATTTTTGTACATGTAACAAAAACTGCAGTATTTTTTTTGTAAGGGAGTATTCATTCTTCAGGTCGATGTCCATAATATCCATTATAAAAAATCAGTTTGAATGTCTGCTGTGATTTCTTTGTCTTTGTCCTTTTAAAAGATTGACAGCGCTGAAACAACTTCCTTTTTACAACCAGTCACTCATAAAGACAGTCTTTGCCGCCATCTAATGGTTTAATAATGTAACTGTCACTGAAGTCGACTATTGCAATCACTAACGGACCCTTTCATAATACCAAATACGGCATATTTATATAAAATTATATTGAACAATATTTACATTAACAACAATAGCCATTATAAAAGACAATAGGAAAATGAAATACAAGCAAACAATTCAGTCAACTGTACAAAAGCAGCGCTCTAGTTATGAAACTTAATTTTCTCCCATGTTATAGATTAATAAGACCAAAGATTGCTGCGCGAGTGTGTCATCCCTGTGATGGAACGGCCATCTGTCCAGGGTGTTTTCCTGCCTCTGACCCGAGACGCTGGGAAAGACTTTGACTTTGGAAAATGGATGGAATGGATGGATGGATGTACAGTACTGTGAGGGTTCTAGTCCTCCCTCTCTCTATCACACTTCTTTCCCCAACAATGTGTCTTCCCTTGATCCATGTTTCCAAACAAAATCATTCTGAAGCCATCCCAGTTTACCAAAAGATGACTGAAAAAAAAAAATTACTACTTTAATAGAGACTACAGTTTTTTTCATTTGCTAACAATACTGAAGCCACGTTCAAAACTCTTCACACATTCAGCGAAACAGAAGTCTATGCGGGCCAAACTGTGAATCATTTTTAATTGCTTTCACACAAAATGCATTCACTGACTACATTTTTCAAAATCCATGACCACTTTTGTCATTCATACTTCACCATCTGCAACAACCGATGCTTGTTAGCAATTGGAAAAAAACGGTAAAAATAGGACACCTGGGTAGGCTTTCAGCTGAAATTCCTGCAGAAATGCACAGAGTTTGTAATCATTCTGATTTGAATGTGCTTTTATCAGTTTTGAAAGCAGTGTTAGCTTTCGAAAAATGTGCTGTATATACACTATATTGCCAAAAGTATTGGGACACCCCTCCAAATCATTGAATTGAGGTGTTTCAATCACTTCCATGGCCACAGGTGTATAAAATCAAGCACTAGGCATGCAGACGCTTCTACAAACATTTGTGAAAGAATGGGTCGCTCTCAGGAGCTCAGTGAATTCAAGCGTGGTACCGTGACAGGTTGCCACCTGTGCAATAAGTCCATTCGTGAAATTTCCTCACTACTAAATATTCCACTGTCAAATGTTAGTGGTATTATAACAAAGTGGAAGTAATTGGGAACAACAGCAACTCAGCCACGAAGTGGTAGGCCACGTAAAATCACAGAGCGGGGTCAGCGCATGCTGAGGCGCACAGTGTGCAGAAGTCACCAACTTTCTGCAGAGTCAATAGCTACAGACCTCCAAACTTCGTGTGGCCTTCAGATTAGCTCAAGAACAGAGTGTAGAGAGCTTCATGGAATGGGATTCCATGGCCGAGCATCTGCATCCAAGCCTTACATCACCAAGTGCAATGCAAAGCGTGGGATGCAGTGGTGTAAAGCACGCCGCCACTGGACTCTAGAGCAGTGGAGACGTGTTCTCTGGAGTGACCAATCATGCTTCTCTGTCTGGCAATCCGATGGACGAGTCTGGGTTTGGTGGTTGCCAGGAGAACAGTACTTGCCTGACTGCATTGTGCCAAGTGTAAAGTTTGGTGGAGGGGGGATTATGGTGTGGGGTTGTTTTTCAGGGGTTGGGCTTGGCCTCTTAGTTCCAGTGAAAGGAACTCTTAATGCTTCAGCATACCAAGACATTTTGGACAATTTCATGCTCCCAACATTTTGGGAACAGTTTGGGGATGGCCCCTTCCTGTTCCATCATGACTGCACACAAGTGCACAAAGCAAGGTCCATAAAGACATGGATGAGCGAGTTTGGTATGGAGGAACTTGACTGACCTGCACCCGATAGAACACCTTTGGGATGAATTAGAGCGGAGACTGGGAGCCAGGCCTTCTCATCCAACATCAGTGCCTGACCTCACAAATGCACTTCTAGAAGAATGGTCAAAAATTCCCATAAACACACTCCTAAACCTTGTGGAAATCCTTCCCAGAAGAGTTGAAGCTGTTATAGCTGCAAAGGGTGGGGCAACTCCATATTAAACCCTACGGATTAAGAATGGGATGTCGTTAAAGTTCATGTGCATGTAAACGCAGGCGTCCCAAAGCTTTTGGCAATATAGTGTATATAATGTTTTGCAGATGGTAAAGTATGAATGACAAAAGTGTTCATGAATTTTGGGAAATGTGGTCATTGAATGCATTTTGTGTGAAAGCAATGAAAAATGATTTACAGTTCGGTCCGCACAGACTTCTGTTTCACTGAATGTGTGAAGAGTTTTGAAATGCATTAAATATTACATTAAGTCAGGATTTCCCAGACTGTGGTTCATAACGGAACTGCAGGGGGCTCGCGTGTTTAATGAAAAGCTATTAAGTCATGAAAATGTAAAATTAAAATAATTTTAAAATACAATCAAAATAAAACATTTACAAAAGCATGTTTTGCCTGCATGTCATGTGACCATTAACTTGCATCAGAACTGAGAATTTAATTTTATTATTATTATTATTATTATTCAAACTGACTTGAATAATATTATTCTATAATATGAATAATAATATAACTGACTATTATTGACCTAACTTATTAACTTAAAATATAAGGGCTTACTTCAAGTAAAAAAAATAAAAAAAATTGGTCAAAGACGTTCAGCGGACAAAAATAGTAGATAAATCCCTAAAATGCATGTAAACATGAAATCCACGTGAATTTATACATTTTAATGTGTTTGAAAAACAAAAGCCTTCCAAAGACATTAATACATGGTTAAATGACTCACTAAGTGATAACTCAAATAATAATTGATGTGTTTGTCAGGAGTTAGATATGCAATGCTGCAATGTTGAGAAAACACTTCTTAAAACTGAAATTATTTGTGTAAATGCAGTGATTAAATGCTGTGTTTTGCTCAGTTTTCAGTGATCTGCTCATGACTAATGGCTGGTCTGTGTGTGCGATTCCACAAACCTGGAAGACCTTCTGAAGCAGTAGGCGTTTTTAGAGAGGAAAATTTAAAGGATAACAAAGAAGTAGTAGGGAGAATCAATCATTTATGAATAATTTACTGCCATTGTGAGAATAACATGTAATCATGTAATCAATACATGTTTACTATAAGTAAAATGTAATGTACAATAAAATGTAATGTAATCTAATTAGTACTTAATTTTTGGAATCTGATTACGTAATCCAGATTACATGTAATCAGTTACTACCCAGCACTGGTTATTAAATGCTTTGCTTTCATTAACAACAGAGCTGCACATGAATCCAATGTGGCGCTATGAGGCAAGTTCAAGTACATGAACAGTCCAGACTCGGAGTAGAATCTCTGAGCTATCATCTCATGCAGTAATTAGGACATGGCGCGAACGCAACATATGTTACAGCCATAAACCATGATTTGCTTCTTGCCATTGCTAGTCCCTGGCAGGTGGTATTGAGGGGACATAGTCATTCTAGAGCAGAAAAATACACATCTCAGTGCAAGATGATCTCAGTGCATCAATATCTTTCGATTCTATTCCCGCAAGTTAAAGACTGTACGTTTGAAATTCTTACGTATGGCTAACACTTGACAATGTCTCAACAATGTCTTAATATAGTAACTAACATTAACTATAAGCAATATACTTTTTACAGCATTTAATAATCTTTGTTCATGTCAGTTCAATTAGTTCGCTATGAAAGCTTGTTTCCGCCACAGAATAAAACATTTTAAAAGATAATTGCTACTTTTTATCTCAGAATTGTGTGATATAAAGTCAGAATTGTGTGATATATCTCACAATTCTGACTTTATATCTCACAATTCTGACTTTATATCTCACAATTCTGACTTTATATCTCGCAATTCTGACTTTATATCTCGCAATTCTGACTTTATATCTCGCAATTCTGACTTTATATCTCACAATTCTGACTTTATATCACACAATTCTGACTTTATATCTCGCAATTCTGACTTTATATCTCGCAATTCTGACTTTATATCTCGCAATTCTGACTTTATATCTCGCAATTCTGACTTTATATCTCGCAATTCTGACTTTATATCTCACAATTCTGACTTTATATCACACAATTCTGACTTTATATCACACAATTCTGACTTTATATCACACAATTCTGACTTTATATCTCACAATTCTGACTTTATATCTCACAATTCTGACTTTATATCTCACAATTCTGACAATATCTCGCAATTCTGACTTTATATCACACAATTCTGACTTTATATCTCACAATTCTGACTTTATATCACACAATTCTGACTTTATATCTCACAATTCTGACTTTATATCTCGCAATTCTGACTTTATATCTCACAATTCTGACTTTATATCACACAATTCTGACTTTATATCACACAATTCTGACTTTATATCACACAATTCTGACTTCTTTTCTCAGAATTGTGAGATTAGTCCAATTCTGAGGGGAAAATTATATTAACAGTTAAATCAAGCAATTCTGAGAAAAAAAAGTCAGAATTGCGAGAAAAAAAGTCAAAATTGTAAGATAAAAAGTCGCAATTACCTTTTTTATTATTTTATTCTGTGGTGGAAACAAGCTTCCATAGTTCACAGTGCATTAACTAATGTTAACTTTTGATTTTATGCATTACTAAATGTTGAAATTATTTTATCATCAACTTTTAGGAGGATACCAACACAGATGTTCAACTCAAAGCTAATAAAAAGATTCCTCCGTTTGTAAAATAAACATAAATTGTTTTCCACTTACAATAAAAGTTATGGGGCAAGGGAATAAAAGCAGAAATTTGCTGTTTGTAAACTTTCATTTGAACTGCAACATTCCTAATCGTGGTAGTGTGAACTTTTGGGTGTGGTATTGCCAATATTATCACATTAGTCAAATGGTAACACATAATTTTTAAGTTATTGTTCACTTTAGCAGTTATAACCTGCGGTCAGTGCCTTGCCTAATAGGCTTCCATTGGAAGTGCATTAATGGAAACACTTGGCTGCGTCCGAATATTCATACTTCAGCCCTATTTGCACGGGATTAGTATTATCTGGGGACCCTGTGTGATTTAGAAATTGATCGTGCATTATTTTGGATAGGCTATTGCTTGGAAATGTCTTGTTGTCATAGGTCTAGCTGTATGATATATCATAAACAGAAGAATGTTCCTTACCGCATGTTGCTATACGTCATCCATCTCCATCTAATCATCCATTTTGTTTTTGTTTTCAGCTTTCTCTTTCTGCAAGTTGTATAGTTGTATGGTGTACAGAGATATGACCCAGCGCCCAAAATACTATCAAAACACTCCAACGCAGCCTCCATTATTCGCGAAAGATGGATAAAAAGACGCACAGCAAACAAAAACCTTGAAAAAATGATATACAACCCTGCCAAATCACAGAGATGCCGATTCGCACAGGACTAATATTATTCACAGGACCTCAAAATATGGTAGGTCATTTGCGGGGAATTGTAACTTTACAAATTACAGACATGGCCGATTCGCACGGGATTAAGATCACAGACAACCTCTGCAATTATTACAAATGACTAGAGGTCTCCAGGTAATACTAATCCCGTGCGAATAGGGCTTTAGTAAGTGAAAAACAGTGTGTGAAATATAGTCGTGAACAGCAGTGAAGCAATGCAAATGTACACTTCTTCAAGCCATGCTAAGAAAGCTCCCTAGCCATGGTAAAATCAGTGTAACACAGCTTCCCATGGCTTTTTGCTGATTTATAATAAAATGGTTTCTCCTTGTTATTTATCAGTTTTTTGTCAGGCCTCTTTCTATTCCAGGAAGCTGATGAGATGGTGTATTCTGTTCCCATGGAGTTACGTTATGCATTTGATAAATCCATCATGAATGACACAATTGCAGTGTGAGATTTCCTGTACTTTATGCCTTTTCTGTCGCTGATATGGAAGAAATATCCCTGCCTCTCATATGGTGAAATGTCTGTGAACGATTAGGTGGCGAAGATATCGTTCTCTGACAGCAAAACACAAAAACAGTTTTCCTATTCATTTTTAGCTCATCATTATTCCCAAGAGGCTTCTTTTCCAGTAAATTCAAGAATAGCCCATTTTCAATAATGAAAAGTGGAAAGTACAGAGAAAAAAGGAACTACTTGTGAATAGAAACATAGCTGCCATAAAAACTGGCTCAGTTGTTTGTGCTAAAGATATTGTTGCTGAAGGCAGAATGAATTTGAAGTATGCAGAAACATCGACTCAGAATCAAACAAATGCCTTAAAAATCATTCACTGGCAATTCATTATGCAGTCGGACAGTGACCTCTAATAAACCGCTCGAGTGGCCAAGGAGCTTTCAAGGCCAAAGAGCAGAATGATCACCACAGGGCAATACAATCAGTCTATTTCAGTTCAGTTGAGACTGAAAGCAAAAAGGTCCCAAAACAAATACAGCAGTGCAGTCTTGACAGAGCATTACTCTTTAAGATAGAGGTCTTCAACCGGGGATCCGCAGATGTTCTGCTGCTGAAGAATAGATATGCATTAAATATAAATATATAATATTAAAGAATAGGCGCAGAGATTAAAGTTCTCCATCACTACAACAGATTTCCATTCAATTGGATTGCAGAGAGGCTGTGTGAGATCCGTGCAGATCAGAATAAAGTGGTCCGCTTTAGACTTTCTGCTAACTACAACATAAGTAACTTTGCTGCTGCATGTCAACTAACCCTCATTAGAGTATTAGTAGACTATCTGCTTAATATCTGCTACCATTTATTTTGATACTCCCCAAAAGACATACTGTTTGCAACTGCATGTCTTGAACTTTTTCTACTTACCCGAACATTAACACCTAACCCTAACCTAACAGTCTACTAATACTCTAATGAGAATTAATTGACATGTAGTTAGTTAGTTAGTTAGTTAAGACATGGTTAGTAAAATGTCTAAAGTGGACCATCGAAATAAAGTGCAACCCAGATCCGGGTCGGAAATTAACAGGGGCTTGGGGCAGAAATGCCACCGAAATGAACTAAAATACCCCCCAAATTTAAGATTGTTACAATATGTCATTATTTGTATGACTAAAATGTGTCAAGCATTGAAATAAGTATCAGTTTTATTTCATACATTTAAAACGGCTTTGAAATTATGCAAACTGGCAATAGAAAAGCTGTTCTAAAAACACTATTGAGTATATATTGGTGTTGAGTATTTAAATAAAGTGATGGTTAAAAGAATATGTACCTTGAAAAAAGTCAGAAGTTTTTTTTTTTTTTTTTTTATCCCTGCCATTTTACATCATATTGTTACTATATCATCATTGGTTCAAACTTCTGACACATTAGGCCCTATCATACACCTGGCACAATGCGACGCCAGGTGCGACGCAAGTGTTTTTTGCCAGTTTCAGCCCGACGCAGTTATCATTTTCACGTCCAGCTCCACGTTGTTTAAATAGCAAATGCACTCACGCACATCTGTTCGCCCATGGGCATGCTGGTCTGAAAACGAGGTGTGTTCAGGTGCATTGTTGGCGCGTTGCTATTTTGAGGAACTGAAAACGACTGCGCCATTGACCAACAAAAACCTGGTCTAAAGTCAATAGCGCAGTATTTTTTGTGTTATTTAAAGGGCATGTTAGTAATATGCGCCTATAGGCAGGTGCACAACGCGCATACACTCTGCTTATTACACACACAGGGCGCGCAGCAGCACACAAACATTTTTAAATATTAAAAATAAAAGGATTCCTCTCTGGAGAAGCATTCAGTCTTTCGCAAACTGGCAACTGGCTTTTAAAGGGAATGGGAGATGAGATGAGTTTTTTCCATCGTTAAACTAGCAAAAGTGGATTCGGACACGCCCTAAGTGCACCTGCACCATGAGCTTCAGACCATGTGCTCAGATCATTAAAATAGGGCCCATTCTGTGTCAAAAAGCATAGTTATGACAATTTAAAGTCTGTAATTGCTCTTTTTTATATAATATTCTCATTAGTTATGCACACCTGCCAAGAAAAAATATATATATATATCAGTGCTGCTTAGATAACTTTAAGTGAAGAATGTAAGTTTTTGTTTGTGTTTGCTGGAGGTTAACCCAGGCATGAATGTGTTTTTTGGCAGACACTCTCGATGAACACCCCCTTTGATTGGGTTCACAGAGAGGGCTCCACAGCCTCCCCTTGGAGAATGATCGATGTAGACCGCAGGAGACAGAATGAGGAGCCCCCTCTCTCCCCTCTTCTCAGCTGCACTGACAGCTGTGTCCGAGCTATACCAGAGCAAAAGCTAAAACAGCTTCAGGAGAATCTCAATTCAACACCTCATTACTGAAGTTGAAGCTGAAGATGGGAACGATAGTGAGGAGACTAAGGATATTTTAAAAAGTCTTCATAGTAGTACCTAAGGCTACATATTACAGCTGTAAGTTACTAAAATGCAACTTTTAGAGTACATAGTTGTCCCTTTAAGGGCACTGCCCCAGTGACAAACTTTTTTACTCATTGTCAATTCACTATTTTTTTAAGACTTGGATAGATTCCTTGGTAACAAGTTATAAGGGTACATGAATAATCATGTATTAATACCTGAAATAATACTTCAGAATGAACTAATGATTAGAGAATGCATGAACTTATCAAGAAAGAATAAAACGCCTAACCTTAGCTACGACATAGTCATATGGATTCGTCATAAACATCACTGGATGGTACATTAGTTTGTAATTATTATTTACATGGATCCTTGTTTTCAAATGTAGAAAATACTTAATACACTAATAATCTGACAGTAGGTTTTGCATGATTCTTTCCTTTCAAACTCACACTACGGTGGCTTATACCCAGCTATACAAAAGCTAAAAATAAAGGTAACACTTTATTTCAATGGTCCACTTTAGACATTCTAACTATAAGGAACTTTGCAACTACATGTCAACTAACTCTCATTAGCGTATTAGTAGACTGCCTGCTTAATATCTGCTAACACTTTATTTTGATGCTCCTCGACAGACATTCTACTACTATAAGTAACTTTGCAACTACATTTCAACTTATTCTACTCACTCACTTATAACCCACTCACTACTTCAGACCTATCCTCCAGAAGCTTGCGTTCTGTAAGTGAACGGCGCATTGTGGTGCCATCCCAAAAAGGCACAAAATCACTTTCACGGACCTTTATGCTGACTGTTCCCTGCTGGTGGAATGACCTGCCTAACTCAACCCGAGCTGCTGAGTCTTTAGCCATTTTCAAGAAACTGCTGAAGATGCATCTTTTTTGTCAACACCTGACCCATTAATACTAAAAAAAAAAAAACTTTGCTATGTGTACTGTGCTAGAATAACTGGGACTAGTCACAGCACTTGCATTTTGTTGCCCTATTATTGGTTTGATTGCTTCTGTTGCTCTCCTCTTTTGTAAGTCGCTTTGGATAAAAGTGTCTGCTAAATGATTAAATGTAAATGTATTCTACTAACCCAAACCTTAACACCTAACCCTAACCTAACAGTCTACTAATACTCTGAGAGAAGTGTTGGGGAGTAACTAGTTACATGTAACTAGATTACGCAATTTAATTACAAAATAAATGTAACTGTAATCAGTTACAGAGAAAAAAATGTGTAATTAAATTACAGTTACTTATAAAAATTTTATTGATTACAAAGGCGGTTACATCTGAATATTTTCTGTAAAAAGCTAGGATATGTCGAATAATATTAATTTGTTGCTTTGCCTGTTTTTGATGTGCACAATGTCTCCTGCCATTTAAAGGCTGTTTAGTAAAGCGATGCTATTCTGATGCTTATGATTGGCTCTCGTTTGAATTTGCAGCACCACGTCTGCCATTTACATCAATCCACATCGCCGCTGAAAACTTTAGGCTACAACTCGCCTGAGAGTTGCCACCATGAGTGATAAAAATGCATTCCAGTGCTGGAAATTTAAAAATCATTTCATCCAGAAATCAGAAAAGGGTGCAAATATAATAGTTCAGTCCAAAATATGTTTGCCAACTATTAAAATGCTATCTCCTATGATGAATGTTAACCTTAAGTGGACAAATCTATCTATTAGTTTGCACTGTTTTGACTTGCAAAATAGAGCTATTTAACTACTAACACACCACGATTGGTCATTGAGTCTAAAAAATGTTTTAGGTGGAATATAACTTTATTAAAAAAACAGAAAACAATACCATGCATGTTATGGCAGCTACACTGTTGGGTCTGTTTGGGTTGTCAGTGAGTATGAAACTAGAATCTATTCTTGCTTCTGTTAGTGAGAAATCAATATTAGGCATTATATGGTACAGTGTTTTCCCTTCACACAAAGAAGAAAAACATGTTTTTTTACTTCAGTATAATGATCTAGAATTGGATGTTTTTAAATATAACTTAAATATAACTAAATATAACTATCTCTGTTTTTAGAGGTTAACCCTCCCTGGTTTAAGTGTTTGAAAAAGATAAACAGAAATTTAGAAAAGTAATCAAAAAGTAATCATATGTAATCAGTTACATTACTTTATTAAAGTAATTGAAGTAGTTACACTACTTATTACATTTTAAATAGGTTACAGATTACAAGTTACCCTATTACATTTCCAAAGTAACCTTCCCAACACTGACTGAGAGTTAGTTGACATATATTTGCAAAGTAACTTATAGTTAGTAGAATGCCTAAAGTGGATCATCGAAATAGCATTACCAAAAGAAAAAAGAAAAAAAAAAAAAAAGGAGAAAGAATTGGCTCCCAAAAGAAATAACCAAACCGGAACCATATACAGTTAGAGGAATATTAGCTTGGTACCACTTACTAGTACATCAAGTCATGACCTGATTTTAGTAAGCTGTTAACAGTGAGTTAACTATGATGTGCCCCCTCAAGTAAAGTCATGATACAATAATCCATTAACAAGGCATGTGTAAACCCTCCGGTTCTACTCGTACCGCTCCGAGCGGGATTCAGACTTGGAGTTTCCGGCATGAGAGGGCACGCTAACAAGAACGTAAAGAGTGCAGCCTCCAGCGCCAGTCGCTAGTGCGCCCCTTGAGGCCAAGGGAGTGAGGTTTACTCGCACAATTCTTACTAACTGGCCTCTGTTACAGCGTTCATTAACTTTCTCATGCAAATCTCTCAAGTACAAGCAGCTGAATATGAAAATGTTCTAAAAATATAGTCACATGAAAATGTGCAACGTTTGCTAGATTAAGGAGGTGACACATTTTACCCGCTAATACATCTTACCATCTTAAAAAAAAGCACACACAAAAAAAAAGCGTATGGCATAGTTTTAATATTACAGCATTCTGTCCAGTGACAGCTCCTAAAAGTTTTTGTGCACAAACAGACAAGAGGAAATCAAGAGGAAATGCTTGTTTAACTTTTACCTTGAAGCTACAACTGCAACGATGAAGGACATTGGGGGATCAGGACAACATTACTCATGTGTCCTCATTAATTCTAGGTAAGCCTGCTGGTAGAGCATTGATCCGTAAAGACAGATACTCATGAAAAACAGCACCTTAAAGGGTTAGTTCACCCGAAAATGAAAAGTTAGTCATCAATTACTCACCCTCATGCCGTTCCAAACCCATAAGGCTTTCATTTATCATCTTAACACAAATGAAGATATTTTAATGAAATCTGAGAGATTTTTGTCACTCCATTGGTCCAAGTCTATTCAAACAAAACTCTGATGGTTCAAAGCATTCATATAGAGATCATATATGCAGAAATCCATATGAAACAAGCAGTTTGATCCAAGCTTTCTGAATAGACCTAATCGCTTCATATGATGAACAAGTTTAGTTTAGGCTTTTATTCACATATTAACATTGATCAGCAAATGTACGTAGAGCATTAAAAAATAGGTAAACAGAGTGAGGTTCATTCTCCTCTGTCGTTTGATCTTATGCAAAAACAAAAGTCTTATGGGTTTGGAATGACATGAGAGTGATAACTGTTGACAGAACTTTCATTTTTGGGTGAACTATCCCTTTAGGACATGCTATCACATATTGTCTGAAATGTCACATTTCAATATGTGACTCTTGATATATTGTGACTTTTAACAGTTTCAAAGTTAAAGGTGATTTGAATAATTAACATGCAAGTATTGTAGATGTGCAACAGCTCAGACAGGATCACACCTTGAGGAATACAAAAAATAAAAGCAGGTGTGCTTACAAGGTAATTTCTCTTTAAATGTAGTCATATCTATTAAAGTACTTTCATTGCATTCCATAGTTCAGCAAAGTATTTAATAGGTGTTTAAATAGCAGGATTATTGTTAAAATCTATATAAATCAATTTCACAGACAATGCAAATAATTTAAAAACAGAAATCTGTGACATTTATGGCAGAAAAACAGCAGCTGCAGTTGCCGGCACTTTACTTTTCCACAAGCTGAGGTAAACACAATATATAGAAGGTGCACAAGAGATATGACACTACGATAATGTTATAAACATTAATTCAACAACATAAGATGTACATAAAACTTTAATGTACATAACTGATAAGAAAAAAAAAGTTTACGTTTTTTCACTATAAATTATAAGATGACTTTTTCACTTCCAAATAAACTGTTCATTTAACAGCATTTCAATTTAATGAAATGTCCCATTACTTCTGTTACAGCTCTTCTATATAGCTCTATTACTATATAGAGTAACAGAAATCATGGTTTAACCAGTTAACAGGTTTTCACCATAGCATTTTTAGTGTTTTACTGTTAAAATTACTAACTAATTAAGGGCCCTATCATACACCCAGCGCAATGCGATGCCAGGCGCGACGCAAGTGTTTTTTGCTAGTTTCAGCCCGACGCAGTTATCATTTTCACGTCCAGTGCCACGTTGTTTAAATAGCAAATGCACTCACGCCCATCTGTTCACCCATGGGCGTGCTGGTCTGAAAATGAGGTGTGTTCAGGCGCATTGTTGGCACATTGCTATTTTGAGGAACTGAAAACGACTGCGCCATTGACAAACAAAAACCTGGTCTAAAGGGCGCGTTAGTAATATGCGGCTATAGATGGATACTCTGCTTATTACACACACAGGGCAGCAGCACATAAACATTTTTAAATATTAAAAATAAAAGGATTCCTCTCTGGAGAAGCGTTCAGTCTTTCCGCTCGCAAATTCCGCCATGTAAATAGCAAATCCGCCATGGTGCGAGCGCAATTGGCTTTTAAAGGGAATGGGAGATGAGACTCTAATTGGTTTATTGCACGTTACGCCCAAAACACACCCATGACTCATTAAGAGACTAGGTACAACCCTTTTAGACCATGCGTCTGGTGCGCCAACCGTTTTTTCCATCGTTAAACTTGCAAAAGTGGATTCGGACACGCCCTAAGTGCACCTGCGCCATGAGCTTCAGACCATGCTCTCAGATCGTTAAAATAGGACCCCATGTGTTTTACCATAACTGAGTAGTATACTTAAACGTGCACTGAGTATGATTTCTTACACTGGCTCTTCTTCGTCTTTATATATATATATATATATATATAAAATATATACATTAATATATACATTGTTTACATTCAATGGCTGTGGAACATACTGTCAATGAGCTCCAATGATGTCTTAAAGAGGCTCTTTTACACTACAATTATGCAGTAAACAGCTTGTTCGTGGACTCCATTTCGCTGTGCCGCCAAATGTTACTAGAGAAGCTATTTAGCCTCCGTTCAGCACTGCTCACAGCATTTTTGACCTTGGCTAAGTGCTTCATAGCTCTGAATGATTTATTAAAAATAACTGCATCTGCCTGAAGACTCAGTGAGATATGCTGTACGAGGATGACTGTAGTGCTGAAGAATAAAAACCTTTGCAGATAACTGAGAATCATGCACACACAGATTTCAACGAAAGAAGAGTTTAGCTTTTTCCTCTTTGTAATATAGTCAAATCTTGAAAACCTATTTTCCATCATTTATTTTTTTTTTTCAAATTCTTTGGTAACACGTTACAATAAAGGTTAACTACATTAACTACCAATGAACATGTTAGGTGGTGCAGTTGCCAAAATGCAGGAAGACGATAACTGAGTAGAAAACAAAAATAGTCTTTATTTAAACAAACTAAACTTATAGGAGATCGCAGGAGAATAAATAACAGGAACATAGGAGCTCGCAAATCACACATGAGCAAATGAGAACCGACCAGGAGTAACTTAAACACAGGGCTTAAAATACATAAGGCAAACAAAGGAAACTAAACAAGACGCAGGTGAAACTAATCAATAACTAAGGCAACCAACAAGTGGTAATCAAGACCTACAGAAACACAGAAACACAAGAACAAAATGACAACTAAACTGAGGGTATGTTTACACGACAATGATGTACTAAAAACTGAAAAGTTTTTCCTTTGTGTTTTTTGTGTACAGATGACAACGTTATCAAAACGATCCCACATTCACATATTAACATTGATCAGCAAATGTACGTAGAGCATTAAAAAATAGGTAAACAGAATGAGGTTCATTCTCCTCTGTCGTTTGATCTTATGCAAAAACAAAAGTCTTATGGGTTTGGAATGACATGAGAGTGATAACTGATGACAGAACTTTCATTTTTGGGTGAACTATCCCTTTAGGACATGCTATCACATATTGTCTGAAATGTCACATTTCAATATGTGACTCTTGATATATTGTGACTTTTAACAGTTTCAAAGTTGTGATTTGAATAATTAACATACAAGTATTGTAGATGTGCAACAGCTCAGACAGGATCACACCTTGAGGAATGCAAAAAATAAAAGCAGGTGTGCTTACAAGGTAATTTCTCTTTAAATGTAGTCATATCTATTAAAGTACTTTCATTGCATTCCATAGTTCAGCAAAGTATTTAATAGGTGTTTAAATAGCAGGATTATTGTTAAAATCTATTTAAATCAATTTCACAAACAATGCAAATAATTTAAAAACAGAAATCGGTGAAATTTACGGCAGAAAAACAGCAGCTGCAGTTGCCGGCACTTTACTTTTCCACAAGCTGAGGTAAACACAATATATAGAAGGTGCACAAGAGATATGACACTACAATAATGTTATAAACATTAATTCAACAAAATGACAACTAAACTGAGGGTATGTTTACACGACAATGATGTACTAAAAACTGAAAAGTTTTTCCTTTGTGTTTTTTGTGTACAGATGACAACGTTATCAAAACGATCCCCGTTCGCACGGATCTGCAAAAACAACTAAAAACGCTGTATTATTCATGCCAGGCCAGCAGTTGGCGATGTCACTTTGTAAATATACACTACGCGCCTATAGACTGAACTCGTAATACCGTTTTCACAAAGTCATGGTTTAGTTTACATGGAGACGATAACAGTATAGTTTACAAAAATGTGCATTTTGAAGCCCGTTTTTCAAAAGTTTGCATTTTCAGGCCCCCAAAACGGTGTTGTCGTGCAAATGAACGGCCAAAACGCATAAAAACTTTTCTGTTTTTAGTTGAAAATGGTGTCGTGTAAAAAGCCCCTTACAGAACAATAAATCTACAGCATTTACATTACGGAGTGTCTATTTACACTAAGTGCAAATAGCGCGCCTTGTTGGCAAGAGCTATTTACACTAGCTCCGCCCAGCAATGGCTGGTTGGGCCACATAAGATTTAAAAAGACACGTGTTGTAACATCTTCAGTGGTGTAGTCAGTAGAGCGTAAGGCTCACGGAACTAGGTTTTGACGCGATTGACCGGAGTTCGAATCCGTCTTTTGCTAAGCTCGCTCTTCTCCCTTTTCCCATCATATATCACATCAGAAAGGCATTTACTTTCAATAAAAATGAAGAAAATGTTCTAAAAGTGGAAATAAAGTGCCTAATGACTGTTTAATAATAATAATAAAAGTATTTATTGGGTAGGGTTAGGGGTAGGGAGGGCTTTTATTGTCCCATTAAGGCGGCATCCATTTAATAATTTTAATACATATAATAATTTACACTATGTTATTATTGCATCCTGTTATTGTACAACAATACTGAGGTGCAAATAGTATGTATCTGCCAAAATAAAGTATAAATAGCATCTAATTACTATTTACACATATTGCAAATAACTGCTACTTTTACACGATGTAAATAGAATATATTGCAATTTTCACTTAGTGTAAATAGCATCGCTAAGAAAATGCTGCTATTGTCACTTAGTGTAAATAGAATATATGGGCGGGACCGGGAATCGTAATAACACTATGATACCAACTATATACACAAATATACCGTTTATATAAATGAACTATATGTTTTAATTTTGAACTCAATTCTAGTTGCCATGTCTCTTAAAGGCTCTCCTGTTTGCTTTGGTGTGGCTGGTTAAGTGAATAACGTGCTCCACACTCGTAACAGTTGTGCGGTAATGCACCAAGTTGGTATGCCAATGCCAACCACCAATAATATAAGAGAAGGAGGCTTCCCCATGCACTTTGTAGCCGCGAAAATCATAATCAAAATGGGGTCAGACATGAAAGCCACGCTGCAACGACTACTGTCAGAAAATGATACCTCAGTTGTGCTCACCGACATTTCTGGGCAGTCTGAAGTAACCAAAAAGACAGCGTGAAAACGCCATACGCTAGCTGCAAGACATTTACTGCACGTGCGTGTGTGTGTGTGTGTGTGCGCGTGCGTGCCTATGTTTGTGTGTTTGCATAGATGATTTACATGGAATTTAATGTGTGTGCATTGTTTAAGATGGCTTTCAGTTCTATAAAATAACAATAACTACATTTTGGATTTTTATTCAAGTGGGCATGCTGTGATCTGTACTGAATTTTTTACTGTAACTGACAGATTCCGGCCAAAAAAACACAACACGGGAGTGGGAGGGAACGGGAGTCATTCTTCTGGGATTGGGACGGGACGGGATTTTCCCCCAGTTTTTTTGTGGGATTGGGATGGGACGGGATTTTTTTTGAGAGGTTTGAAAATCCACTCCCGTGTCACCCTCTAGTGTAAATAGCATCTATCGCTAAGAAAATATGCTATTTTCACTTACTGTAAATACAATTTCAGAAAAAAAGGTACAACATCTGTCGCTGGGGCAGTACATTTTCAAAAGGTACATCTTTGTACCTAAAGAGTGCATATTGAGGTACATATTAGTACATAAAGTGTACATATTAGTACTTTAAAAGGAAGAAAAGTGTACAGCTTTTGTACCTTTTTTTCTGAGAGTGTAGCATCTAATTGCTATTTACACTTGCACGTGCAAATAGCCGCTGCCTTTATATTAATGTTCAATTTCAACATTTACTAATATATTTTTAAAATTAAAAGTCTGTTAACATTAGTTAATGCACTATGAAATGACATGAACAAACACTGAACAGTTGTATTTTTACTTACTAACATTAACAATGATTAATCAATGTGGTAAATTGTTCATTGTTAGTTCATGTTAGCTAATGCATTAAATAATGGCAACAAATGAGAAATTACTGCAAAGTGTTGCCAGTGTGTTGGTATGTGTGTGGATTTGATTGCTTTACTCTAGCCCCAGACTTTAATTCTAAAACTATGAAAATAATTGCATTATTGCAAGGTCACGCTTTATATTAGGTGTCTTTAACTACTTGCACTTACTGCACATAATAATAATAATAATAATAATAATAATAATAATAATAATAATATTGTTATTATTGTTAGGTACAATGTATTAATTAATGTAACACAGACACCTTAAAATAAAGTGTAACCTTTTTTTTAAATAAAAGTAAAATGTAAAAACATGTATGTACATAATAAGTGCATTGTTTCTAATGATTAAATAGTAGTTAAAGACACTTAATATAAAGTGGGTCCACAGATCCAAAAGTGCCCAAAGTTGAAGAAACTTTGAAGTGCAAAAAAAACCTTTGACACTGTTCTAAAATTGCCAGTGTTTGTGAACTTTTGTGCATTAATTCAAATGCCTCTTTCATCAGTGTTTCCTCATAAATAATCATACCTTTGAAGTTATTGATTGTGCAGTCACACTGATTAAATCAGTTTGACAGAGTTACATCGACAGTCTAAAATTGGCTGTGCATTCTGAGATATTTGGATTTGACAGCATTCTCAATCTTTTTTTTTTTTTTTTTTGCCAATTTATTGGATACAGTGAAGATGAGACAGAAAATGATTAGATAGTGTACAAGATATGGGAATGCAGAAGGTTAAAGAAGTAGAACCAGGCTTAGAGTTCACATGAGCAGGAGGGCTGATTCGGAAAATTCTAAAAACAAGCAATTACTACTGAGTAACTTACGTTTTACACAAAAATCGGGTCTCCTTTGTAACAGTTGCTCCCCTTTTCCCCAACATGAAAGCATCACTTACTGTATCTGGGTGAGCAGTTACACATCTGTTTCAAGAGGATGGATTATTTTTTTTTTAACTTAAGAGGCAGGTAGTACATCAGAGATGAGGTCGATAAGCCAATTAGTATCCCAGAGGGAGTTGAAGATCATGTTGTCCCCGTTTGTGAGTAGGTGAGTGATTGTGCCTTTGCCTGAAGCTGACCGTTCCCGTTCTCCTGGGACATGTTGTGTTGGCTGGTAGCCTAAGGCTGCGTTCAATACTGTGGCCTGCTTATGCCAGTAAACGAGAGCAGTAAAAGCGTGTTCCGTGTTTTACACATGGCGTTAGCGCAGAGTAAGGCGAGTTAATTCAATTCATTTCTGATTTATTTGTATAGCACTTTTAGCAATTGGAACTGTCACAAAGCAGATTACTAAAATTGGGGCCTAGAGCCAGACAGATCAAGCCCAAGGGGACAGTGCGGGGGAAAAGAGGTCAACTAAAAACAGAGGAACCAGGGCTCAACATGGAAATAATGCCTTGGTTGTATAGGTATACACTATACTTCCTTGAATTAATCACTTTTTGCATTATTCTCATTTGTACCTTTGGGTAAAATTAACAAATGCATGTAATTATTACAAATCTCTCTCAAATACTTTGATTCTGATTGGTCAGTTGCAACTGTGAGAGGTCAAGTCATTTTGAATATTGACCACTAAAATGGATATTTTTGCCCATGATAGTGAAATCTGCCATGTTGTAAAATAGAGACGTGCTACATTATAGAAAATTGTTAACTCGTTAACTAGTTCAGAGACACTATGGGCCCTATCATACACCCGGCGCAATGCGACGCCAGGCACAGCGCAAGTGTTTTTTGGTAGTTTAATTATGAGAAACAGAAACAATTAATTCATTGCTTATCTGGGTCTTCATTCAGGCTATGCAGTCAGTTTACCTCACGTTCGTTCTTTTGTCATGTAACTATATATTATTATAGGTATCTTTGCTTTATCAAAATGATTTTCCCCATCATACGGATAAAGTTTAAAGCACTACCAACTCTTTATTACAGAAAAAAAAAAAAAAAAGATAAATTGTAAGAAATAAAAAAGGTACAATTTGAGACCAGAAACGCATCATGTAACTCTAAATGTTTAAAAAAAAAAAAAACTGACTACGCGCTTGTTTGTAAGGAAGTTTGGGAATTGTTAACTAATTCTGTATCCAAATACAGCTGTCACGTCACATGACAAAAGAACGAATGACTCAGAAGAGTCAGACCCGAAGACTCGAGGGGTGAACTAATTTCTCTTTCCGGTACACACAGCATAGCTTCTATGGGGATGTCACGGGATGAATGAACGACTCGGACTCGAACCCGAAGATGCGAGACGTGAACTAATCAATTCTGTTTCCTGTACAGAGCCTATAGGCTGTTGTGCATGCGCGGTCAACACAAAATGAACAAATCACTCTCTGAGACAGTTCGTTGTTCCCGAGTCATATTAAAGATTCGTTCAAAATGAATGAATCGTTCATGACTGACCCATCACTAGTGTGTGTGTGTGTGTGTGTGCGTGTGTGAGAGAGTTTACTGGGAGCTGCAAAAATCTAATTCCCCATGGTCCTGGATGTGGAGTGATAAAAAAGATTCCATTAGGCAGCAGCCTCTTTTCAAAAGTCGTTTTGCTCCACCAGTAGCTGATTAGAGGGCCGAAATCAGACCGCTGAAGGAAAGTCATTTACAATTGCATGTGCAATCCAGTAAGGAGCTAGTACTTCTCGCCAAGTGGTAAGTGACCGCATGGGGGAACTGGAAAAGTGACAACTGACCACAAGGACAATTGACTCCTGGCTACTAGCCAAGTAGTAAATGCTATGATGCATTGAAAGCACCAGGGGGCAGCCACATGCGATACCTCCCCCTGCTGGGTGGAACTGCTTTAATGTGTTTAATCCACTAAGAGGCATCTGCTTCTGGCTAGTTGGCAGGACTCTTGCCAAACGGGTAGTGTCTACTGCTGGGCAAATGTCACCAAAGTGTCGTGTCATTGCTGCTGACAGTAGGGTGGCTTCAACCATTCGCTGTAGCTGCCAGCTGACAAATTCCTCTTGTTATTTTCGTTTTATTTTTGGACTTTTGCCATTGTCATTGGACAGAGATGACGGAGATGCTCTTCTGTTTTGGACTTTTGCCACTGTTATTGGAGAGAGATAGAGATACTTGCATCATTTTTTATCCCCTTCTCTTCCACCACCCATTTTGGCAGAGGGAGCATAAATGACACACCCAAAATAAAATGATTGCTGCTCATGAGTGATTCTGACTATACACATAACCAACACATATTTAGAAAGCTGACACTTGAGCGTTTACTATTCGAGAATAATAATTACGCTGAGCTTTATTAATATGGAGATATATACTGTATAATCTCAAACCAATTATTGTAAGCTTTTTAAAGAATGACAGCTAGTGGTTAAAAGGGGTATTGCGGTCCAAATACAAAATATTGTTTGCCCTGCCCCCTCCTCCTCAGACTTGACGCTCACACGGGTTGCCAGTTTGAGGACACACAACAGGAACGAGTGCAATTGACAATGGAAGGTGAGGAGACTTACACACTGTGAGTTGATTTATCAACTTTTTTTTATTTTTAGGTCGGGTAGAATCTGGGATCTTTGACCCAGTTTGTTCGCTGGCTTTCATGGCTGCAATATGCTTTGTTTTCTGCTAACTGGCAACCCGGTGTGTTGAAATACTATTGGGTAAACTGGCAACGTGTGGGATCACACAGACCAAAACAAAAACAGACATTCCGACACGGAACACACATTTCAAAGTAAAATAACTGGCTGTTGCATTGTTTATCTAAGAAACGAGTATGGGAACTTAGCATGTTTCCTAAATATCTGCAAACATATTATGGTATTTTTATGCTTTAATACAGTCAAAAACTTACATACAGCACCTTTAAGACAGCTTACGATGATTAAATTGGCTTATGCTTTATAATTGCATGTTGAGTTATTTAATGTCCTGTTTTATTATTTTGTATTTGTATTGTATTGCATTTGTATTCTTGTAGCGCTTAACATAAATAAAATGTATCATTTTTAAGAGGATACATCCCTAACTGCTAGAATATGGCTCCGAAAATACACTGTAAACCCTAATGCTCAAAATACTTAATTGGTTTGAGTAGAGACAACTCAAATTAAACAAATTAGTTCAATCAAATTAACTTGTATGAGTATTTAGAAATTTAATTTTCTGAGCTCACAAAACTAACACAATTTAAGTAAATCTGGGATTTCTATTTCCCAGCATGCTTTACCATGACACTCAAAAGGACTGTAAATGCCAAAATTAAGTGTTATATTGTGGGGTTTTTTTGTGCAATATTAATGTTAAGGTGGAGATTTAGTAGTGTTTAATGTTTTGTTATGCTAGTTTAGAAGAGTTTCTGTTATGTTGTTTTTTTTTTTTTTTGTGTGTGTGTAGGGTTACCATCATGGTGACAAGTGGAGCAAGAGCTCAGTTTGAGAACAGACATATGTTAAATGTATTATATTTCTGTCCTCATTCAGCAAGTGCTATGCTATGCTAATGCTATCAAAGCATTGCGTTACCAATTAGCAAGGTAGCATTTAATGAATTAGCTAGTTAAAGCTAGCCAAGTTTCCACTACTAAAATATTTAAGTTGATCATTTTTATTTAAATGTATGAATTAGCTCACTAAAATATTTGAAGTTAAGAGCAATTAAAATGTATGAGTACAAAATAAAAATCTACAAGTTCTGCTTACTTAAACTTTACATTTCTTAACTTTTAAAAAATTTATGTAACTGATTGCCTCATTTTTTTTTGAGTTTTGCCAACTTATTCGGGTTTACAATATACTTCTCATTTTAGCTTCCCATTCTTCATCTGAAATTTTGTCTAACTACAGCAACATATGTGCGCACCAGAGTTTCAGAATGAAATCTATCATTTATTAGAACACTACAACAGTTCTAACATCTCCAAGTGTAACGGAGGCCAGCTAGTAGTTGCTGTGCGAGTAAACCTCACTCCTCTGATCTCAAGAGACGCTCTAGCGGGTGACACTAGGGGTTGCAGCCTTTAGCCTCCTTGTTAGAGCGTCCGACTTTCATGCCGGCGGACCCGAATTCGAGTTCCGCTTAGAGCGGGTGGTGCGAACAGGAGGGGTTACACAAGCATGATATACATATTCACTAACTAAAACAGAATAATGCATAATCGTTTTGTTTAAACCATTTTTAAAGTAAACTAAGTGATAAATGAATTTATTATTATAAACAGGAAACATCCATTAATCATTGCCTGTGATGTGCACATACTATCTTAATATTACACTTGTTTGAAAAGTCTGGATAATTCCTATTCTTCCTATTCCTATTCCTAAAATATTTAGTTTATTTCATGACAAAGAGCACAGATTGGTGCTATTAAGGATGCTTCTGAAGAAAGATGGATTTGAAATATAGTATTCACTAAATCAGCTTATGGACTGATCCTCAAATGCATTTTGTGTTTTTATAAGAATGCATAACTTGAGATAAAAGACATTGAAAAGTAAGTAACAAGAACCAGCAGATTTGCAGAAAGATACATTTTTTTTTTTTTTTTTTTAGTGTCCATTTAGTTGACAGAGGCCTCTCTCAGTTTCTATTGCAGTATATTGATCTCCAAAGTACAATGTCCTAAAAATAATGCAGGTCTATTATGAATCTCCATATCAGCTCTATGTTTTCGTTTCTCAAACAGACGCACCGTCCCTTAAGAGCTCCCAGGAGCAGATCTGATTGTCATTGATGTCATGCGCTGGAAGAGATATGTCAATACAGATTTGAATTATGGGGTCTGATTCTCTCGTTTTTCACAGGCCATTTTGTGCCATGATCTACTGACAGTGTTGGTTCTAAATACCAAATTTTCTTTTCTAAAAGCAGACTTAACATGTTCCAGTTCAACTGGAAGAGCATGCCACTAAGTCCTGGATTTACAGACAGGGTTTAGATTAAACCAGGATTAGGCCTTAGTTCAATTAGGACATTTAAGTAGCTTTTTTAAACGTGCCTTAGAAAAAACATTACTGGTGTGAATCTTGAGACAAAACAATGGCACTGACATGACAAGTTGCTTAAAACAGCTAAAACATGCATTTCAGTCTGGGACTAGCTAAAAGCCTTGTCTGTGAAATGTGTCAAAATCATAGATTTAATTCCCAAGGAGCAAACATACTTTACTAGCCAAGAGTAACCTGAATGCACTTTCTAGTTTTAAATAAAGGTCTCTATGAAATATGTACAATAAATGTAACATCCAGCCACATTTAAGCAACAGGTTTTCCACTTACTATAGGATGCTTCCAGGATTTATTTATATGTGTAAAATACAATCTTCTTTGCACAGAATTTTATGTACAACTAGCTGCCAAATAGCCCTGAGGCATAACAGAGATACTCCCATACTTGACAGTTGACATGTTGTGCTTCTCTTCAAATGCTTTTCCGTTTAATTGTATTTTTTCTAAAATCCTGCCTTACATGATGGTAGCCAAAGAGTTACATTTTAGCTTCCTCCCAAAGCCTCTGGTTTATGTAAATGTTGTAAGACACACATATATTGGCATTTATAAATCACAGATACATTTTTCTTCCCATGATTTTCCATGCCTAAACCCAAAACTACCTGCAGCTTCAGAATTACTTTTAAACAGTAAGGCCTCGTTAAACATTACAAAAGAACTAAGGGTATGTTAACACGACAAAGAAATACTAAAAAGGGAAACGTTTTTCTTTTGCGCTTTTACACATACAGATGACAATATTGCCAAAACGATCCCAGTTCACACGAACCCACAAAACAACCAAAAACGCTGTATTCTGCAGCCAGGCCAGTAGTTGGCGATGTCACTTTGTAAAGAAACACATTGGGCCCTATTATACACCTGGCGCAATGCAAGTGTTTTTTGCTAGTTTCAGCCCGACGCAGTTATTATTTTCACGTCCAGCCACATTGTTTAAATAGCAAATGCACTCGCGCCCATCTGTTCACCCATGGCCGTGCTGGTCTGAAAACGAGGTCGTTCAGGCGCATTGTTGGCGCGTTGCTATTTTGAGGAACTGAAAACGACTGCGCCATTGACCAACAAAAACCTGGTCTAAAGTCAATAGCGCAGTATTTTTTGTGTTATTTAAAGGGTGTGTTAGTAATATGCTCTTATAAGCGGGTGCACAACACGCATACACTCTGCTTATTACACACACAGGGATGCGCAGCAGCACACACACATTTTTAAATATTAAAAATAAAAGGATTCCTCTCTGGAGAAGCGTTCAGTCTTTCCGCTCACAAATTCCACCATGTAAATAGCGAATCCGCCATGGTGCAAGCGCAACTGGCTTTTAAAGGGAATGGGAGATGAGACTCTGATTGGTTTATTGAACGTTACGCCCAAAACACACCCATGACTCATTAAGAGACTAGGTACAACCCTTTTGGACCATGCGCCGGGCGAGCCGACCATTTTTCCCGTCGTTAAACTAGCAAAAGTGGATTCGGACATGCCCTAAGTGCACCTGCGCCATGAGCTTCAGACCATGTGCTCAGATCATTAAAATAGGGCCCTATGTGTCTATAGACTGAACACGTAATATGCATGCACATGATGTCACCGTTTTCACAAATTCAGATTTTTGTAGTTTACACAGAGACGACTATGGTATTATTTTCATAAACTTGCACTTTGAAAACCGATTTCAAATATGCCCCCAAAATGCTGTTGTTGTGTAAATGAACGGCCAAAATGCATAAAAAGTTTCCTGTTGTTAGTTGAAACCGCTGTCGTGTAAACGTCCCTTAAATTAATAGATCAACCTGGTGTGCTTAAACCTTGCTGGGCTTTTTCCCTCCAATCAGTTTAATTCAAGAAGTTCATTTTGAATTTGTTTACATCTCATTTTCATCTTTTCATTTACAAAATAAGCATGGCTTACCTTAGCAGACCTTAAATCTGTACACAATCATATGTAGTTGCAGCTAAAGACGTATCAATTTTCTTGAAAATGTCACAGTGGGCATAGAAGCCCACTTCTATGTTAAAATAGCCTATGTCACAAAGAAACATCATATTCCTATCACATTCTATATCTTATGGGTTAGAACTTGTTTTAATTAATCTAAATTTCAACACTTGTAATGATAAAATCTGGTTAAAAAGAACATTAATGATTTAGATTATTTAGGAAAATGCATTTTGGAGGCAAATGGAAAGAGTTGTCTATTGCTTTATTTGTCTAATGCCTTATTTTATGTAGATAGATTGAAAAGATGCATAATGCATGGTAAAAATATGCATAGACCTCTGCTAAACCTTTTCAGATTAAACACAGAGAAAGAGAGAGAGAGAAAAATACATGCCGAGGACATTTATATTCACCTGTGCTAACATGGCCAGAAGCTAAATGGCAAGTTTAATGCCATAATTTTTATCTTTGTGAAGCAACTAAACAGCTAAAAGGTAGTTATTGTTATGCCACTGGCATTCAAATTGGCATTCTAATCATTAAATCAATCATTATGTCTCTATAGGCCAAACAGAACAATGCTGCCTTCAACACCCATGAAGCTCATAGCACATCTGAAGTGTAATCACTATACAAATAAACAGTGGACAACGGAAAAATCTTTGTTCGTGTTCTACCATATGCAATGCATAACATTACTATTTATACAACATATACATATTTTATAACATATGATTTATTTATGCATGACTTCTGGCCAATATAAAGTTGCATAAAGCCATATACGAAGGGTGAGTCAAGACTCATTAGCTTGACATAATGAACATCTCAATATTATTGAAATACAGCACTGAAATTAAATCAACTAGCAAAGTCAGTCGATACCATCTGCTTTGAAGTTTCCTTCCACCATCTTTTATGTTTCCTACTGGTAAGTATATATATTTTTTCATTGTAAAAACACAGAAAGTTTTCTATTAGGGTTAGGATTATGGTGTGGATTAGTAAATGTGTGTATTTTCCAGGGAAACCTGGAATAATAATGATATTATATAAATAATAATAATGATATTATATGATATACATGACCACTATATTGTAATTTACAACAAAATTGCACTATTAATTTAGTCTTAGCACTGGTAATGATGTATTGTTATTGTGATGTAGTGGAGATTGTTATTACTATTATTGTCACTTGCACTTGCACTGCCTGCCACATGTATAGCCCTTAAATGCATACCTCGGGACTTTAGTGACCCAGGACGTCATTCACTACCATCCTCCTCAATTTTTTAAAGTCAACCTTCTCAATCAATTCATTATAAACAATATAACAAGAAAAAAATATATAATACAATTATAAAAGAATGCCTGTTTTTCCATTAATTTTTTGTAAAAATTGTATAGGGTCGCTAACGACCCGAGGTGTGTAAGATTGTGTGTACTGCACAACAATAATTGAATCTTTAATGACGGAATAAGTGCAAGTTCACATTTATTCCACAAGGTGGCAATGTCTGATACACAATGATGAAGTGACGTTTCACTCATAGTTACTGCAGGCAGAAAACAAAAGAATAGGAAGAATCATCAGCAAAAACTGCAGAGCAAGTACTGAATGCAATCAAATATTACTGTCACTTGATGCTGGATCTGGTGAAGAAGCTGTCAGCGATCAAAATATTGATTTTGAAGATGTTGAAAATGATCGTTTTGAGAATAAGTTTGAGACTGCGAATGGGCTCATATTCGTGATCTCAAACATATTCTCAAAACGATCATTTGCTGAATGTACTGGGAAATGATCTCTGACGAGGACAGTGATGATGGTATAAAACGTCTGCTCAAACTGAACCCTTCCAAGCTCCAAAAGGTAACAAAATATGCTTTGTTTTATTCTTCTGTAATTGTTACTCTAACTTCAGGAGAGTTTTATATTATTGCGACAGGTACAGATCCATCCGTGTGTTAGATATAGATCCAGGTCGCTAAAGACCCAAATATGTAAGAATGATTGGCGAAACAGTCATGTATTTAAGGGATAGTATAGCCTTCTCTGTCAGCGGTGAGGGTTTCACATGTGATATTGAAAGTCAGATTAAAACATGGAAACTCAACGTGTGTGAGAGCGCTCTATCTTAACTAATTACAATATTTACAGCTCCCCTTGGAGGCCGCATTAAACATTATCTGTGCTCTTTTGATGCAAAAAGGAAATAAAATGGAACAAAAATAGACAAAAGCCAGAAAATGAAGACTGAACAATCAGTACTAGACAACACTGAGTAGCAGCATTTTCTTTATTCCAAGATAAACCTCCAGTCTCAATCACCCTGCAGTCTAGCCACACAGAAACAAATTAACAAGTCAATTTGTATAGCACTTTTCACAATACACATTGTTTTAGCTTTACATAAATTCATGGTGTTAATGTTTATAATTAACAGATAAAAAACAATGTCTCCTACTTTTATGATTCATGCAGTCTCTTCTGGACATGTTTAACTTTTTATTTCTCTCTCTGATATGAAAAAAGAAAGAAACAGCCACTGAGACAGGCACATACTGTATCCACTAAATTTCAACTCCAGATATAAAGTCATTACATGCTTGCAGTGCAACTTTTATTTTTAGCCTGTATTGTAGACTTAAAAAAAAACAAAAAAAAAACATCTAAAACAGGTGTTTGGAGAAAATTAAATATTGTTAATATAAGAAGAAACTGAATTCATTTACAGCAATTTAGGCATACAGTATGTGCAAGCCATTGAGCGTTTGGCATTTTAACATAACATCAAATGTTACATAAAACACAAAAAAATAAATAAAACAAAATGATATCATGTTTCCCTTTGTAAGGTTGAGAGCATATAGGGCCACGTCCCCCATCGTTGTTGGCAGGGTGTGAGGTGAGTAATGCAGTCTTATCAGCCGTCCCAGCGGAGGCTGCATCTGCAGTAGCCAATCCTATTAGTATCACTGTGAAACTTAAAAGGCCACATACTGGCAAACACATTTAACACTATGTGACTACTCCATTACCTTACAGCATTCACAGGAAAAAAAAAAAAAAATTCTAAGCGTATAAGGATTGTAAGCCTCATTTTGATGTATATATGGAATTTGGAGATTTTCAGACGGTGAGCAAGAGCGGTAAATGTGATTTCACCAAGTACAACATGTTCCTGGATCAACATCTTTGTTGATCCTGGAACAATATTCCAGTCAGCCAATCAGATGTGAGAGACAAGTTTACAGTTTATTTCAAGTTTAGGCTTACAACCAGGGTTAGGTGCTTCTACATCAGTGTTATTCACCTTTCATTTCCCTCTGATTTTAGGGATAACTTATGGGTTGGATTAGGTTTAAGGGGAAGGGATATTGTTAGGAATACATTTTGTTAAAAATTTTGTAAGATTTTGTAAAAAAAAAAAAAAAAAAAAAATATGTTGATCTAGGAACATGTCTCAGGGTGCTTTCACACCTGAGCGTTTGCTCAGAACCTGGTGCGTTTTTTTCCCCTTGGTTCAGTTCGTTTAGGCATATGTGAACACGGCAATCACGCATTGATCCACGCCAAAACAATCGCTCTGAGACCGCCTAAACGAGGTGGTCTCAGCCCGATTGCAAACGAACGCTGGGGCAGTTCGCTTGAGGTGCGAAAGCAGTCTGACCCAACGGACCAACTAACCAAATAGTATCATAATTCATAACGGTAAATTTGCTATATAAAAGCAGTAGTGTCTGATTCTGTGAGTGAACACATCACAGTTGAAAACCAAAAGAGCACCTCTTCATCTTAAAATGTTGTGTAATTGCTAGGGATGTCAACGAATAATCGACGATCGATTAATTGTCGATAATACATTTAATCGATAAAACTTATCGATCATCTATTAATCAGGGTTCTGCGCGTGCGTGCTGCTCAACCGCGAAACACAGGAGGAAAAAAGAAGCGCGCGCAGCAGTTCCGTTTAGGACCATTTTACAGCTGGAGTTACACCTTCATCATGACTATAAGTTTGCGTGTGCATTCACAGCCTTTTGTTTTGTTCAAATGTAAGTTGTAATGTTGTGTTTATTTTGTGTAGGCCTATCTATATTTGATTTATCTCATATAGGATGCATCTGGTTAAGAATTAACGCGGTAGTGAAGCGTTATCAGCTTCAGCGCATGCAGCTCCAACAGCAATGCGCGACTAATAATGACTGTGATTGGGACTGTCATGTTACATAACATTGTAATAAAACATTGTGAATTATTTTTGTTTAGTTGCCTGTTTCATCGCGTTGCGCCAGGAAGAGCGCGTGCACAACATGAGTCACGAATTCTGACTCGCACGTAACTTGGTTCAAGTTCACTTGTGCATTCGCGTCATTTTGTGCAGATAAAATTTGTAATATGTTTATTTTGTATATATCTGATTAATCTCATATAGGATGCGTTTCTTTGAGTTAAATAACTCGCTAGCAAAGAGCTTCAGTTTACCGGTGTTCATTCAGCACTTCAGCGCTCGCAGCTCAAACAGCAGTGCACGACTAATAATAACTATGATTGGGACTGTCATATTACATAACATTAATGAGAACACTATTGTAATAAATCGTTGTGAATTCATTGTGTCTAGTTGGCGTTTTCAGCGCGTTGTTCCAGGAAGAGCGCGTCCATTCTGAATAACACGCATCTGAGGCAGCGTTGGTGACACGTTGTATCAGTCGCTATATTTGATAATTAAATAAGTAATTTAATTAAATGATCAATCACATCGACTCATTTTACAATCCTACTAGCCCTTTATTTAGGCTAAAACCCCTTCTCATTCATTTGGTGAGGAACATGGCGTTTTGAGCAGCGTTTGCACACCCTGTCATGCTGTTGGCTATAAGCCACTGCTGTAGACGCATATTGCAGTATTAAGGCTAACGATTAATCGATTAATTGATCGTTAATTTAAACGAATGTTTATCATGGGAATTTGCGTAAACTGACATCCCTGGTGATTGCACTTCTCCATGTGAGAATGCTGTCCTGATGAAGCCTTGATTCCTGCTCTAGCTGCATTATAACATTTGTATAGTGTTTGCGTATATTTGTATATCTAGACAGCGCTGGGAGATCCAGAGAGAGCATGTTTGAATTTGCTGCAGTATTAATACGAATGTAGTATATAATTTAGCAGCGGGAATGGCGGTTACAACATAAGCCACAATAAGCTAATGGAGCAGTTGTACTCGCATGACTTGCATAAACACATTTTGGTACGCTTTGAAAGGTTGCCTTGTGAAAGCGAACCGAACCAAGAAGAAAATGCAACATTGTAATAAATTAAGTCCCTGTTTCGGAACAAAACAAATGATCCATAGGTGTGAAAACTCAAAATCACGGTGACTGAGAACCTAGAGCGGGAGTGTGGAATAAAACTTGGAGACACAACTCGCATTCTTGCATGATTGGCATTCGAATAAACCCCCATCGTAAAATCATTATTGCAAACCTGTTCCCTTTCTTTCTCTTCTGTCATCCTTCATGGAAAGAAAATCTTTGCTGCTAATTAACTGGCCAGCGAGGTTTGATCCCAACACACTCCGATATCTGGCTGAAAGATGCTGATTAATCAATACCTCCACCCAAGAGGTGCCGTTACTGAGCCTGCACAAATCCTGCTGTCTTCAGTTCTGCTGTCTCACCATCTAAAAAGGTGGAGGAAAGAGGTGCCTCCTTTCTCCAATTATCCAAACCCTATAATAAGACCATTGAGATTCTCAGAGGGACTAGGTGATAAACAAGATCAGAAAGGTCATCACTAGGTTTCATCATGGCTTGGAGGAAATCCCAAGGCTGTAGGGGGGGGCTGCCTAGCTGGAACAACCACTGCTCACCCCCTTGACCGCCCTCCATACCTACCTCCACATCAGCATGGATTACACACCCGGCCTTTGACAAATGCCGCAGCTTTCAATCAATATATAATTACCAGCCATTTAATTGCCCATTTTAACTGCAGATCAGCTTCCCGTTAAGTAGTAATCGATAAGCTGCCTTTACGCGCATGTCGGCTTGAAAGGGCAATTTCAAAGCAAATTATAAGTGCATTAAATGTCATCAAGGATCTTATTCGTGGTGGGGGGAAATTAGTCTTTTGAAGCTGAATCATATGTCTCTAATGGCCAGGGATTACGGCGTTACCTATCAATTAGCAACGATAGCTTTAAGTTACCGCTTGTTCACTCCAGTGAAGTGGAGACAGAAATAACTCCTCAGCTGGGTTTTTTAAGAATTGCATAACAGGAACTCGAAGTGGATGAATGGTCAGAGAGCAGCTGCTGTACTGGTTTGGAGAGGAAAAGAGCTGTCAATCGAAACAACTGTGACTGCAAATGTTCGGCTGAGCCATCTTGCCTTTGTGACACCCGCTACTTGTTGCGAATTCAAGACAGTCTTTTCTCACTTTTTTTCTTCTCTATCTGCTACTGTCTTCCTGTTTTGTGTGAGCAACTTGTGCTTTGTATTCTTTCATTCTGCATAAACTGGCAGAAGCGATTTACCAGAAATCCTCCAAGAATTACATTCCTCAATATGTCTGACAAAGAGCCTGAGCAGCTCAAAGCAACAGTGTGCTGGAGAGATTATGATAACTGTTTTGTAGATTGAGACGTGAGTGACATTTATTTTCCCACCTACCTGCCTCCTGTCTTTCTATATCCAAAGGCCAGGGACTTTCATTTGAATGATTTCAGGCTGCAGGTACATTGTTGTATGTTTTCCACAATGATGCAAAATAAACCAACTAAAAACAATGAAAATGGTGTTGTAGCAATTTTTTTTTCCCCTTTCAAAAGACAAAAAAGCCAAATGTCAGCACAGGAAAATAACAAATCTGCAAATAGGGCACAAAACTTTCTAAATTACGGAGGTGCAGCAGTTCTTGCCTTAATACAGAAAGAGACTGGGAGATCATATAGGGGAGACAATCATGTGGGTGTGGAGAAGTATTGTCACAAGCTATGTTTCCATCACCCTGTTTTTATGCGCATTTTGAAGTAATGCATCAGAAGCGAGTGATGGAAACGCCAAATTTCGGGGGGGAAAAATCCCTTAATTTTCTAAATTTTTTACGCTCGCTTGAGGTGGTTTTTAACTAAATAAAGTGTTAATACAAATAATGGGAGATAGAAACGCATTTGCAGAATAAATTCTGACGTAGCGAACATTAAACCCACGTGACTAATCAACTGTTTCCCAATTTGGCGATTGCAAACTGCACTGCTAGTACATTTATAACTTGCCCAACAATTTCAATTTCGTAACTAATTGAAGTCCTGTCTCCATTTTCTATGCGTGCCTTGTTTTATTTACTGTTGGTTACTAGGTTACCAATACCACCAGCATCCGCTCAAACAACTTGATGGAAACGCACCTAATTCGCATTTGTTTGTTTTTTTTATTTTTTTGTGAACTTTGAAAAGATTTGCTTTACGTTTGGATGGAAACCTAGCTACAGACTGCTTAACTTGTTTTGATGTAATACACTAATATTTGTGTAATACTTTCAGAAAACATGACTGTAAGACAATAGCTATGTTTCCATCTACCTATTTTTATGCGCATTTTGGGATATCACATAAAAAAACTGCTGGATGGAAACGCCAAAATGCGCATAAATAAACTTTTTATCCAATAAGAAAACGTGCATAAACTACGATGGAAACACATTTACTGAATAAATTCCTCAGGCGCATCAAAAAAATGGTGGGATGATTTCGGGTAGATCTCGTTGCACAGCATCTGAAATGCTGTTTTAGTTGTTCTGAAAACTGCCGTCAAAGTGGTTGGGAATAATTCCCTCCAAGAACTGTCTTATATGACTGCGTTCCCAAACAGCAGACATCCACCTCCGAAAGCAAGATAACTTAATTGCGTTTCGTCTGCGAGCTCTGAGGTCCAAGTAATTTATTATACGAAATTATTATATACAGTGGCTCCTCCAACTGCAGCAACTTCCATTTTTCTTAGTAATATTTAGCGCCAGTTTATCAGGAAGTGACGATTTTGTTCTCTGGATGGAAACGCTGCTTTATTCACAAATGTTTTTATACGATATTCCAATTTTGCACACAAGTTAAATTCGCAACTTTGGATGGAAACATAGCTAATGTTGTAGGAAGTAAATTGTCAGAAAGTCAGTAATGTCTTTGTTACATACCCCAGTTTCCCATCAAAATCAGTGTTTTTCATATCAGTGGAGTGGGGGCTACATTTGTCTGTTGATGGGTCAGTTTTTTTCTGAGGAGATCACCGTGTCTGTATCATTGGAGAAGTGTAACAGTCAGCAACTTGGATCACATGCACCTTGTAAGCTTTCATACAATGTCCTTGACAGCATTATGGTAAAAAAAGGAACACTATGGCAACAGCTTTCTTACATGTACATGACAGTAATTTGCTTCATTTGCTTCGGGGGGGTTGGGTGGAACTGACAGAACAGCAGTTTGTTTTTTTCAGGTTTTTTTCCACTAAACGTTTAAAAACGTTTGAATTCTTACACTCGGGAACAAAACAAGGCGACACCATTGTGACTAAAACAAGGCGGATTTTGACTCTGATAAGTGTATCCATAGCAGACTGGTGGGAGTAGCCTTCAACAGTAATGTAAGAATCGGTGTTACTGCTAAGACGAAAGCTGAAGATCCAACCACTGCAATAGAACAATAAAACTCACTAATCTGGAGAGAAGATCTCACAGAAAGAGTGTAGGACATCGGCCTGCCCAAACCTTCTCCCCCTCTCCCTCACCGACTCCCTTCCCTCTGATTCAAGTCACAGAATGTATATATACCACAGATGATGTATCTTGTTAATCTATTGTTTTTCCCCTTTCATGTGTGGTATCTTTTTAAAGGTCTCAGTGTGATTGGTAAAATGGTCTCAACTTCACTGCTGTCACTGGTAGGATGAGAAAGATTGAAACTTATGAGAATTCTGCTCTCCTTTTGAGTGGTCTCCTCAGATATCTGATCCTCTCCCCCGAAACCAGGTGTTTGTGTTGCAGATATTTACAACCCTTTTGTTCTGGTCTGGGTATTTAAGGAAGGGTGGCAGAGCTGCCATTTGGGAACATTCTGTAGCCAGAGCCCCCATGCAGTGCTGTGTCAGTGTCCTAGAGGCACTTACTGTGTGTACTGTGTCAGATATAATGACTCTTTGAAACTATTTTCATATTACTTTTTAATTGTATTTTATATTTTTATGCTGAAAGTTGTGTACCATGGATTTGTGTTTCATTATTTTTATGTAAGTTCTGTCTGGCCAAAATAAATGTTAATCTTGATGTATCTTGTATTATTCTGAAATCATTATTCTAGTATGGATCAATGTGGAGTCCTTTATTTCCTCAAATCTTTGGCCAGAATAGATCAAACCGAGGACCCCATGACTGAAGCATAGAGCGCAGCATGCGGGATAATCCGATTTCTGACTATTACTGTATTAGCAAGTTGCAGCTCTCGTGTCTATTAATCAAATTACACTTTTTGTTGAGTAAGCAGGTGCGACCACTTCAAGGTAAAATATTCACTCTGCAATCCTCTGACTAATATCAGAACTGGCCAGTTTGTGTTCGTGAACGCGCGAATCGCGACGCGTCTGTTTCTGTGCGATATCGGGTCCCTTGATGAACGAATATTTGAAAATAAGAGATACTAAGAAAAACCAACGATCCAAATTAAATCACAACGAATCATCAGCTGTTAAATTACAAACGTAACAAATTGAACAAAGTCACATAAAATTGGAGTCAGATCACTTTATTCATGGAGTCAGATTTAAAATTAGATGTTAATAAATTAAGTGAATTTAACAGAAATGCTGAAAAGGCTTACACGCAAAATCCTTCAACCAAGCCGTTAGATTCCGTTTTTGGGCTAACGGATGGACCTTACAGTAACATGCCCAGTGCATTATGGGTGTTGAAGTTTTCCTACCTATTTGGCAAAAGTGTAGTGTGTCTCGTTCCCTTCTAAGGGAACCGCGTTACATATGTAACCTGAGACGTCTTCTCTAGACAGGTAGCGCCGATTTCAATTTTTTTTTTCATCTTTTTACTGCATAGTCAGCCAAGTTTTATTGAAAGCCCATTCAGCCAACCCCTTTAATCAATTTTATTGATTCTCATTTGTTAAATATACCTGTAACACAAAAAAAAAAACATTAAGTATTAGTGCATTGCTGCAAATTATTGTTTCAAAAATCAGCCAAATGTCCATGTGCTGAAATGAAACATGGATGTTTAGGAAAGTGCTGTAGTACATTTTTGTGCCATCTAATGGTTTAGAGGAGAAAAAAATGCAGCTTTTCTTTACCTCTGAGCGCCTTTAGTCCCATTGTATATCCAATCATTTCTATAGGAATCCATGCAGTTGGAAATGTTGTGTGAGGGCAAAAACTTTCCCCTTACAGATTTTACATTGGGTTCAAGTTGGTACTTGAATTTGAAAGCTGCTTGGATTGAAAGTGACCTTTGTGTGAGCAGTGCTTTGTGCATCGTTAAACTACTGACAATGGACCTTTTTTGCCTGTAAAATTGTGACCGCAAATGCAATTTATAACTGCACAGCTAAAAGCTACATATTCTATCAACAGTATGGACACACAATAGCAATGGTCTCCAAATTCTGATTATACACCAATCAGGCATAACATTATGACCTAATATTGTGTTGGTCCCCCTTTTGCTGCCAAAACAGCCCTGACCCGTCGAGGCATGGACTCCACTAGACCCCTGAAGGGGTGCTGTGGTATCTATGTAGTCCCATACACAACAAACTGCGATGCACTGTGTATTCTGACACCTTTCTATCAGAACCAGAATTAACTTCTTGAGCAATTTGAGCTACAGTAGCTCGTCTGTTTGATCGGACCACACGGACCAGCCTTCACTCCTCACGTGCATCAATGAGCCTTGGCCACCCATGACCCTGTCGCCGGTTCGCCACTGTTCCTTCCTTGGACCACTTTTGATAGATACTGACCACTGCAGACCGGGAACACCCCACAAGAGCTGCAGTTTTGGAGATGCTCTAACCCAGTCGTCTAGCCATCACAATTTGGCCCTTGTCAAACTCGCTCAAATCCTTACGCTTGCCCATTTTTCTTGCTTCTAACACATCAACTTTGAGGACAAAATGTTAATTTGCTGCCTAATATATCCCACCCAATAACAGGTGCCGTGATGAAGAGATAATAAATGTTATTCACTTCACCTGGTCATAATGTTATGCCTCATAATGTATGTTTCCCTCACTGAATTATGTATAGTAGATTCTCAATGCTGAAATATCATGAAAACATTACTTTTCAAGTTTATTTGTTCACTTCAGCACTTCATAGACTATGTAGTGAAAGCACCCTATACAGTGCATGTACCTCACACTTCAACAGTTGCTACTCATCACTAATGTTGACCAAAAGCTCCCTGACAAAGCTCCCACAGTTTTTCTTATAAAATATTAGCACAGGAAAGGAAGAACATGTGCTGTGTGGCCACCTGCGGTTGAGCATCAGACAACTGTGTCGTTTACCTAGATACTGCCAAACTAGTGTACGGTGACAACAGTTAACACGTTGTTACAGCGCCCATTCATTCTTATTTTGTTGTTGGTTTGCAGACCATTTAAAGAGAGCTCCCCAATTTCTTCCTAGTGTTCTGAATATACAATGTGGAATATGTCCTGATCCAACCCTTACCTCATTTGTGGTGGAATGTCTGTCACCAAAAGATTTCTGAGCGTCATGCTTAAAATGCAGTGGACTAACAAGGTGTTGCCAATAATAGCAACATGTTTGTGATTCTTCATCTGAATACCAAAGCTTCCAAAATAAGGGCCTTGCTCGGTTTCTCTGTGCATTCTGAACTGGCAACGGCATCATGGCTGCCTTTATCTATTTTTAACCTTGTGCATTCATGTTAAAGACTGCGCATTTTAAAAGAAATCCTGCTAGCAGGAGGACTACAAAACACAAATCCTTTTTATACAAACCAACGGCAACCCAGCACTTGACAAGATCATTAGCATAGTCACATTAAAAAGTCTTTAATGCAGTTTTTACTTTTAAGTCTTTTAACCTTTAAGTCTACTGGTAAACTGTAGAAAAGATGCTACAGCAAACAAGCCAGATAAATGGCTCATTAATAGGATAGCAGTAATTTAGTGTTTTCTGCACCAGAATACAGTAGTGTTTTGCAACAATAAAAAAAGTATCTAATTTCTAGGTTTAGACTTGGATGTGAAAGGTTTTCTTGTTCCCAATCAAAATGGTTTAATAAATAATAAGGACTCTTGGTTCACCACATGACGCATTCTATAAACTGATGAACTCAAGTGGAAGGCTATTGTCCATATGCGTAACCATTCTTTGAGATATTTAATACACACGTATACGCTTCAAAGTTTTTGTAAAACAATGTCGTTATTTCATCAAAATAAAAGAACACCTAAGGAGCATTACTCTGGGAAACAGACTCACAAAATAACCCTACAACATCCCAGCAGGCTTCATAACAAGATGAGTTTCGACACCGCTTGCCTTTGAATGTTCTGGGATGTTCCGCACCATCATTTCCAAATGTTGAGTTTAAAAAGAAGGGGAACATCTGTTTCTTTAATGTTTGTGTGTGAACAGCTTGCAAACTCTTCAAAGAAGCAACGTAACATGCAGTGTCTTCTGTCAGATTAATCTAATGCACACTTGTTTGCGTTCTCTCGGCCCTTGACAGCAACATCAAGCGAGTGCATATTTTCTGACTGCAGTATAACAAAGATGAAATGGCAGCTCAGTTTTCTCACCCCTGCATGTTACTTGTGACAAGTGCCATGGTTTGTATCTAAACTGCCTTGTGACACTGTAAATTCTAATAGGCCTACACTACATTAGGAACAGGTCTTTAGTGACTTTACAGACATTCAGTCTTTAAAGTAGTCTAGATTGTGCTGATTTCTTTCTGTAAAATGACAAATCTAGACTGAGAAATGTGAGTAAGGTTTGCCCGATGCTACAGTTCTGTTGCGGCTTTGTATGCATTTCCATTGGCAAAATAGATCAAAAACAGACAATACTGACAATATTGTGTCTAAAATGTAACTGTTAATATAACGTCTTGTTTTTTGTACTGTGGTATACAATCAATATAATATTTGTAATCGTGCTGATATTCGGGGAAAAAACAGCATGCTTGCGTGTGTGATATTGTTTAGTAACATCATATAGGAATATAAGACAAAAACTCATACAGGGGCATTTCTGCCCCCATTGAATTTTGGTAGCATTCTACTAGGCTATCGCGCCGTAAAAGTGTGCACTATATAAAGGATTTTTTTTCTCTCTCTTTTTTTTTTTTAAAGTAAGTCACACTCCATAATGTCTCCACATCGTTAAAACAACTATTACGATATTATTGTATTGGGGAGAGCGGGGCATAACCTAACACGGGTTAGTTGTAACACACATGGTTTAAAACTTTCCACACATGCCAGGATGACGAAACTTAGTGTATTTACTAGTTGCCATATCAACACTATATAGAGAAAAAATTGCGCCAAAATGAAAAAATCTTTGGAAGATATCACTGAACATTTATTTAACCATAGCAAAAGTAAATTTCTTAAGTTTATTTTTCATCTCTGTTTTTTGTGTTTATTTAAAATAAGACAAATCTGATATTATTTTAATCTGATATTGGTTATTTAAGAGTTGAGATAGTTCTTTAATGCTGATCTAACCAGCAGAAGACACGAGCCGGGGTTAAATCCCAGTTACACAGGTGGGGCATGTTGTCACACTGAGTTACAGTGAGCCCCTATTAGAACTACGCTATTCTATACTTTTATGAATTCTATTGAGAAACCATGAGAAAAAGGTGAATAATGACTGAGAGTCAATGTTCAGAAATTATTAATTATTATTATGTTTTTAACTATGCTGTATAGCTGTATTTAGTGATGTTTGTTGTCAAACTCAAAAATTAGTATATTTTTAATGATTAAAAAATGCCATTATTTTATTTAAAAAAGTTAATAATTGTATTTTATTGACAATATTTTAGTTTGTTTTGGATATTTTTTTGATTATATCAGATAAGCTCTCATTTTGGTCATGTTACAATGTGCCCCTCACATGTTACAATGTACCCCACATATGGGGCATGTTGTCACATTTCACTTCCATTCTTTTGGGGTAAATCAAGAAAAAAGTATACACTGTATTAATAAAACAAAACCACATAATTGTACTAGACGTGTGAAATTAATGTGGGGAAAAAATAAATACTCTGAACCCCAAGTGAATTTACACAAACTGAGAAAGTTTTTACAGTTCTAATTCTTAATATTGTAAAAAAAAAAAAATAATAATAATAAATAAAATAAATAATAATATAATTGTAATAAGTTCATTGTAATTATTTCTACATAGACTGGTTAGTGTTTGGTGATGGGAGCTTCTAGACATGCAGATCAGGTGTGATTTAGACTAAATGGCAAGCAGATGGGCAATTGCTGTAGACAAAGAGAAATTGGAAATGTAGCATGGAATGAAATGTAGCATGGAATGAAATGTATGTACTTTAGTTGTGTAACAGGTCATGTTATGACTTCTAATGATTTAAAGCTTCTGAACTCTTGCATTGTGCAGGCACTGATACCATAAACCAGGTAATTGGCGATGTCAGGGTGTGTGAGAGGTGGTAGCGCTTCTGGGTTTTTCGTCCGTTCTGTAGCTGGCAGGTCGTACGGGTCAATGTTGTTGATGTCAAGCATTTTCTCTAAATAACGCTGTTTGGCGGTGTTATTTAGTCTCTCCCGGTAGAGCACCTTTCCTTTCGTTTCCCCCTTCTCCATTTCTTCCCAAGAAACTGCGCCGTATCGCAAAAATTCAAACAAATCTCAAGCTGCTCTCTCTGTCTCACTGTAGAAGTAACCATGGCAACGGATAGCGTATCCTCCTAATATGGCGGAGCCTTCCTGAAATGAAAACATCGTGACGTAACTCCTGATTCTCTATAAGAGGGCACAGTGGTAGCGTGCCTGTTGCTGAGTCCCAGCGGCTGAAATCGTGTTCTGAGGCAGTGTGGTGTGCTGACCAGAGGTGAGGGGGCACAGCGACCTAGGACCTAGGCCAGGCCCCCTGGGGCCCCCTCGTGGTGTCGACCCTGGGTCTATGGGTGGGTAAATGTGTGGGCTTTTTCAAATCTTTCAATCTACATATGAACACGACTGAAGACGACAGACAAAACATACGGAGAGCATCAGCTTTCGATTCTGCTCTGACAGCCACAAGACACCGCCGAACACTGTGAGTGTGCGTTAGAAATCAGGAATGGTGAGAGAACATTGTGCTTGGTACGTTTTTCATCTTCAAATCAAACTTAGGTCTCCAGCCGACAAAGTTTAAATCCAATCTGGGCTGCATTTCCCAAAAGCACTGTAAGCCTAAGTTGATCGTAGAACAATTGCCACCAATGGTCTCTACGTTCAACTTAGGCTTACAGTGCTTTTGGGAAATGCAGCCCTGGCTAGCGCTCTTCCTGTAATGTTTACGCATTAGGTCAATAGGCGGAGAGTAGATGGTCTTTTGTGGCTGTTCGAACGCTTTTGACCACATGAGCGTCTACACTACGAAAGCAATCCGGTCGAATGCGTTTGACTACCTCTGGAAGCGGTCCAAAGTGGACAAGCTCAAAACGGTTTAGACCTTGTTTAGACCTGTATTTAGCGTTGTCAACTTGTGATCCGATCGACCAAAACAGAGCCTTAGAGAAGTATAGCACAGATTTCTTCGCCAAACCACACAATTTGAGGTATTATTCGTGTCCATATGATGGTATGTGACAAGTTTGCTTTAGCAAGCACCCCTGATCATTTACTTGCTAAATGAAACTTGGTAATCTCTGTGCATTACATAGTAAGGCTTAGAATTATGACAATTACTGCCGTTGCACTACTCTGTAGAAGTGGAGGAATGTGTCTTAACCCTGGCAGGAAGAATGAATCACCCAGACTGAATGCACAAGGTGTGACATGAGCCGGGGAAGCTGAATGTATTTGCATGCAGAATCACATCCATCAAGGGGGCCACATTGGTGCGCTCCCTTTCATTCAGTCCCGGTCGCCTGGGTAATGGACAATAATTGTGTTGTGCCTTTTGTCACAATGCCATAAAGCTGTGTGGCCAGTCAGGCAGAGCAGCCTTACTGAGGTCCTATCGGCACAGGAAAAATGACAGCTGGGGAAGCAATGTTGTAGTCAAACTCAGTGGTAGAAAATGCTAATGTAACCTGAGCCTTCTGTTTCTTTGTCTTCCACTTTTCATTCCTATTGTTTTACATAAAAACTACTGCAAACCCTTGGGCAATTTGAACATCAGTCATGTTCATTTAACCTTCTCTGATGAGGCGGTTCGCATTAATTAGAACACATTGTATGTGGATCCACATACTGTCAAAGCATTATTTCCCTAATCGCCCTTCTAATGCTTAGCTCACCTGTGGGTATTCATTCGGAATGCCATCCTGACCTTTTTTCTCAGACGCCCAATAACGTCCAGTGGTGGTAGTACTTCTAAGTCTTCCGCAGATAAAGTTGTGTGCTCTGCCGCTGAAGAGAGCTGTCATTGTACCCAGCCACTGTAGCATGAAATAGAACTTGTAGAGCAAAGAGAGCAGTGAAATTCAAGTGCAGTCAGAATGGCCCTTTGGAGGTTCAAAATAGTTGGGTAGTAGATCAGTCTAACTTTACAAAATGAGTGGGATAACAACTCTGAAAGCTATCATTATTCCCCAAAAGTATATCATGAGCCAGAAAACATGCTCAGAATGAGGAATAAAACAACTCGTGGGATGCTGGGTTTCAAAATGTATTTCATACCATTTTTTTCAATAGGCTGCCAACTAGCAATAGCTGACAGCTGCACTTTCCGAGAAAAACATATCACACACAAGAATCAGTCATGAGATAAGAAGCCTATATGAGCATTGCTGGTGATTCAATCAGTAGCAATATATGAGCTGTAAATTAATAATTTTGAGTCGGGTGTTGTCAGTGAATCGGTTTAATCAGAATTCTGCAAATCTTAAAATTATATTTAGGTTCTAAATGACTTTGTTGCAATGACTTTGATGCTCTATTCCTCATAGCAGCTGTAAAAAAAAAAAAAAAAAGTAATAAATAAATGAATAACTGCACTGTAAAAAACAAACAAACAAAAAACATGTTTAAACCAGTAAATCCAACAGCATTTTCTGCTGAATTAGCATGATCATGCTGCTACTAAAATCGCTTTTGATCCTATAAATACATATATTGACAACCACCATAATAACACATGTAGTAAAGAGAAAGCCAAATGAAGAATCAAGTTTATCACAATTCACCAGATTTTTACTGTAGCATTGTGTACAGTATTTTACTGTTACAATTACAGTCTTTTTTTACAGAGTGGGATAAATAAATAAATAATATATATGAGCAATAAGTAGGAGTGCAGTATGGCTCTATATCAGCAAGGCTGTGATGATATAGAGCTATATCGCATGGTGAACCAGCGACAGGGTCATGGGCGGCCAAGGCTCATTGATGCACGTGGGGAGCAAAGGCTGGCCTGTGTGGTCCGATCAAACAGATGAGCTACTGTAGCTCAAATTGCTCAAGAAGTTAATGCTGGTTCTGATAGAAAGGTGTCCGAATACACAGTGTATCGCAGTTTGTTGCGTATGGGGCTGCATAGCCGCAGACCAATGTTGACCCCTGTCCACCACCGAAAGTGCCAACAGTGGCCACGGAGCAATGGAAGAAGGTGGCCTGGTCTGATGAATCACGTTTTCTTTTACATCACATGGATGGACAGGTGTGTGTGCATCGCTTACCTGGGGAACACATGGCACCAGGATGCACTATGGGAAGAAGGCAAGCTGGCGGAGGCAGTGTGATACTTTGGGCAAAGTTCTGCTGGGAAACTTTGGGTCCTGCCATCCATGTGGATGTTACTTTGACACGTACCTCCTACCTAAGCATTGTTGCAGACCATGTACACCCTTTCATGGAAACGGTATTCCCTGGTGGCTGTGGCTCTTTCAGCAGGATAATGCACCCTGCCACAAAATGGTTCAGGAATGGTTTGAGGAGCACAACAACGAGTTTGAGGTGTTGACTTGGCCTCCAAATTCCCCAGATCTCAATCCAATCGAGCATCTGTGGGATGTGCTGAACAAACAAGTACGATCCATGGAGGCCCCACCTCGCAACTTATGGACTTAAAGGATCTGCTACTAATATCTTGGTGCCAGATACCACCCCACACCTTCAGGGGTCTAGTGGAGTCCATGCCTCAACGGTATATATATATATATATATATGTTTTTGAAACATTTTAGAGCATGTAATATTTGCAAAAATGTGTTGGATCCCTTTTAAAAGTATTTGGAGCTTAACGAATAATTACTGAATTAGCAATTTTCTTCCTGCAGCTCCATCTTCTCAAGACAATCAATTATTAATGTAATAAAAGCATTGCAACAGACATATCATAATGACTTTCGTGACCACTATATGTGTGGAAGAATGGAATTGAATGCACTAAATGGTCGTTAACATTCCTGAGCCGCATCTGCATATAGTTGTTCAATTTCAATTTTTGTGTAATTCCTTCAGACCTCAAGTCTTAAGCATGAGGAAAATTGAAAATGAATAATCCATTCAATGTATGTTTATGCAGTAGTTGGCTACAGTAGAGGTGGGTGAGCGGTGGGAGTTAGGGTTGGATTGCGGGACATGCGCAGCTAATTTGCTGCCATTGGACGCATGCACTTATCTTGCTTCTCTTTGTAATACGATAAGACCAGAAAAAAAGAGTTTGAAATAGGCTTGCTCTGCAGAGCAGATCCTCTCCTCTTTTTCTGCAATGCAGACATATGCTTATGGACATACAGTATGGTTAATTTTAGCTCTTAATAATAAGTGTTTAATAAGCTGTATGTGCATTGCCTTGCCATGCCTTTTAATAAACAACAATACAATACAAGCCTAAAGGATGCAATTCAACACAGAAGATTGTTTTTAGATGCAGGATTTAACAACAGTGCTGACAAAGTGGTCAGGGCTTTGCTGTCTTAACAGTCACCATAAATCAAAATACATATTATGTATATGTGCACATCATTATTTTTTTTAAATGCATATGCCCTCTTAATCTTTAATTAATTTATCATCATGTTTACTGGCGTGAGGGTGGGACAACCTGTCACTCACATGAGATCACAGCAATATCAAACCACAACCATTCAAAAAAATCAAGTCTTGTCCAACATTTTTTTTGTTCGAGAAGCCGTTTCACTCAGATATGTCACAACATGGAAGAAAAGACTATCGCAACTTCTGTTTCATGCAACCTTTAACATTTTCCCTGCCATTGACGGAATTTTCCAGCAATCCAGCGCTATTACACATCTTCTGAAAGAGTACTGAATCTCCAGAACAAAACACAGGAGAAGAAGCAGCAGAAACAAGCGATAGAAGCATTACTGCCTAATGTTACTGAATGAAATGTTGACCCAGGACGAGCTATAGGACTGTGAAGCTTTGGAGGTGTTGATGGACTCCATCTACTCCATCTGTGTTTTGATCATTGTTCTGAGTCAGATCTGGATGGCGATTTTCTCATCTTTTTGTTCAAAATGTAGCTTTTTTTAAATGAAACTTACCAACATTTAAGTGCTAATAAAAAGAATGCATGAAGAATAAAATGTTTTTTTTTTTTTTGTTTTTTTGTTTTTCTCCGTTCTTTATTTTGACACATTGCATGTTCAGATATTCATACAACACAATATTCTGGGGGCCATAAAAAAAATTGTGAAAATTATCAAAAATGCTGGTGGTAGCTGGCAAAGCACTGGCAGGGAAAGAGTTAAACAGGCAGTTAGCCCCTGCTGGTAGATATCCTGACTACACTATTGTGCTGACAAAAATCGTGTTTCTCTGCTGATGGCCATTCAAGAAGATCTAGTCTGATAAAAATAAAACATTGGCAAGAAACATATAAACCACATTTATGTCATTATATTATAATGCAATGATTCTTGTCAGAGCCATATAGGCAGCACTTCAACACGTAGTGCAATTGCGCATTGTTTAAATCCTGTAAGTAGCCCCTTCTAGTCTCTCTCCCACTTTGCTTTCTGTTAATTTCCCACTATCTAATAACCAGGCATGTGTGAATTCCAGGTTGAGAGATATAGGGTCATGATAGTTTATGGAAAGATTTCGCATTTGCAGGTGGCAAAATTAGTCACATGGCATATGGCTAAAAACAAATGCTTCTGGAAATGAGTGCTCACCAGCAAAGATGGCAGGATGCCGGTTGTGCACTTCCAGGGCTGCATGAATCAACTGGGCAACTGCCTTTTAGATGAATTGGACTTCTAACAGTTTTCTCCAGGTATTATAGACCTCCTTGGTGCTGACCAGTCTGAAAGTTCTGAAAAGAGAGTAGAGAAGATGTGATTTAACCAGACACAAGAAGCTGCTGACTTTGTCTTTGATCAGTCCCACTGCAGTCATTACTTCTCTGTGAGCTTGCTTGACTTCTTATTCTGAAGTCAATCTCAAATGAAAGCAAAAATCGCTGCCCCAATCTTGCTGCTCCATTACCCTCTCCAACTTCATTGGCTGACTTTTTGGTTAAATGGAAAATCCAAGGCAAAAATCCAAATGGATTTTCAATGCAGGTTCTTGGCTGTATTTTATGTGCGTCCAGGAAATCAGATTTAAGGAGAACTAAATGTTACTGCGCCCACAAATCCACCATTAACAAACAGACACAAACATTGGTAACACTTTAGAATATTGTTCTGTCATAAATAACTACACAGGAACAAGTGAGTAATGCAGTATTAACACTCTAGTAACTACTATTAACTAACAAGAAACTCTGATTAACGAATTAGTAAGTAATAGTGCTTAGTTGAAGGTGGTAGTTCACTATTAGCTAATCAGTAACTACTATTTTTTCATACCTCACAGAGGACTACTAAGAACTACTATATACAGGTTCATAATGTGAATAATGCATAATGTATCATTAATTCTAAAGTGAAGGTCATGGTAACTCACTAGTAATGACTCAAGTGTTACTACATCCTTCAGAAGGAATTATTAATTATTTGGATCAGTATTCTAAAGTGAAAAACATAATAACTCTGTAGTAATTACTTAAGTGTTACTATGCAAAACCTTACAAAAACCTCACAAGCTTACAATGATTTCAGTCATTACTACAGAGTTATGTTTGTCACTTTAGAATACTGATCCAAATAATAAGTAATTACTTTAGAAGGATGTAGTAACACTTGAGTCATTACTAACGGGTTACTATGACCTTCACTTTAGAATTAATTATATATTATGCATTATTCAGGTTAAGTATGAACCTGTATATAGTAGTTCTTAGTAGTCCTCTGAGAGTTATGAAAAAAATAGTAGTTATTGATTAGATAATAGTGAACTACCACCTTCAACTAAGCACTATTACTTACTAATTCGTTAATCAGAGTTTCTTGTTAGGTAATAGTAGTTACTAGAGTGTTAATATTGCATTACTATTCATTAATGAAGGAACAGTATTCTAAAGTGTTACCCAGACATTCAGAATTTACATTATGGCTCAATCTGTTTTCCAGGGAGAAAAATCTGTGCCATTCAGAATTGAATTGAGAAGCTTGAGGCTTTAAAATTCCAATTGAATGCCTGAATTGGAATTGATAATGCACAATTATAATGATACTGTGATTTTAAGGAAACAAAATTAAAATTCAAATCAGTTTTTGAAAAAGAGTATTGTAGTAAAGCTAATAGAACTAGATGTTTCAATCCCTTTAGTAGGAAACTCTTGACCATAGCAGTCGTTGTGGAGTGGTGAAAAGGAGAGTAAGGTATGTCATTGGGGTCATCAGGTGGGCACCCTGCTTCATCGACGTTTTGTTGATTGAAGCCCACAACGTCTCCAGAAGGCTCAACGGTGTACCCAGCGTCCCAGGTACACCCCCCTCCATATCCCTGATGGGCTCTGCATGGCAGGGGCGTCCCTTCTCCCTGAGTCGGGCCTAAGCCTGACCGCATACCATCTGTCTCCATCTGGATATTCTTAAATTCAGAATTTTGACCAACCCTGCCTAAATACCTGTCTTTATTACAGTGATACTGTGAATCTCCCCTTGACACCTTGAACTAAATCGGAAAGGATTTTCACCTCCTAATGTAATGGGAGTAGTTTTCCAATAAACCCACAACAGTGAGGAAATGGGGGGAAAAGAAATCCTGGAAAGAAACGAAAGAACATCATCTTTTGTTTCCCTGCCGATTGCATTTGTAGATTAGAAATAATGGTATATCACCTGCTGCAGTATTTCAGTTAACTTTCTTATGACAACCTCCATCTATCTTGCCTTTCTTTCTCTCTCTCTCTGTGTGTGTGCGCAGATATATATATATTTCAGCATTTCAGCATATATGTCATTATCTTACCGATGCCTCTGGCAGGTCAGACAGCGTTGTGTGAATCTACATCAACATTGTGCAATTCAGATTTACAGCAATATGTATGCTGGTTGTTATCAGGCTGTGTGACGTCCGTCAGCGTGACACTCCTTTTCAAACATGTCATTTTCATTTAATTGTGTACAATTAAACTTCAGTTTATAAGTATGATATGTTGGATAAACACAACAAGCTTTAATTCATTAGATCTTGGTATTAGTAGTGGTATTTGAAAAAAAAAATTGTATGTAAATGGTAATGGAAGATAAACAGACCATTAAAAAACGATTACATTTAAAACATCCTGCAATGTTTAATCAGCTGCATTCTGGTTTATGACCTCATATGTCTTGCAATCAGTTTGTTTAGAGGAAAACAAACTTCTGCTGCTCTCACAACATGATATAAGAAACAGAAAAATAGAATAATTTTCTCTGAGAAATGGCTCTGCTGGGACCTCAGGAAAATTACTGATTAGAATTTATTTGTACCAGTTCATTGACAATTAATCATGGGAAATGATTTCAACAGCCGCTTTGGAGCACATGGCTTTGTTTAACCATGGCAGCTTACAGCAATAATGTCAAAGACTAAGACATTGAGATTCATAGTCCAAGCAGAATGCAAGCAAGCAGAGGGCAAATAAAGTCCTACACACCCAGAGACTGCATCAATGAAGAAATGATAAGGACCAAAAACAAGTAACCGGACAAAGGTTATTGAGGTTGACAGCACCAATCCTTCTGGTTTTCCAGACACGTCATAACCAGTTCTAATCAAGGATTTCTCATTAAAAAATAATGTTTCAATTGGAAATATGTTACATAAAAGACGTAAAATGAGATGCAAACAGTTTTTGGACTTAAAAACAAACAGGACTTTTTGTAGAATTCAGAAACTCTTTTAGACATGTGCCGGTATACGGCAATACTATATATCAAGATAATGAACATCCACGATATTGTTATCGTGGTCACTTCAAAATACCGTGAATAATTATTTATTATGAATTATTCAGATTTTTAGAATGCATTTTAAGAATACTTTACCCATCTACCATTTAAAATGAACAACACCGCTGTATGCTGCATCAAAGAGGCACGCGCACTGATGTAAACAAACCTAACGCGCATGAGCAGCGCATGGCTGAACGAGTGAAGGAGACGCGCTGAATGAAAGTGCACATTCACTCTCTGACAGCAGATGGCGCTGATGGAACAGCAGAAATGCAGCCGTTTCACCGGAAACCTCGTAAACAAAGCAGACTCGCTACTAAACAGTATTTAAATGTTTCAAACAGCCATTCAGTTTTCTGTATTCGCTACGGTGCTCACATCACCAAATACTTAATACTTATTTTCAAATTTAAACATTTTATATTTTAATCTGGACTACATGCTCTAGATATTGTTTGAATATGTTCTGATTCTTTATTGTTCAGTCACACACTTTACAATAAGGCTCCATTATTTAACATTAGTTAATTCATTAGTTAATAAACTGACAATGAAAAATACTTCTAAAGCATGTATTAATCTTAGTTAAATGTAAATTTCAACAATTAATAACACATTATTAAAATCAAAAGTTGTAACTGTATTCTTTAATGGACCTGAGCTAACATTAACAGTTGTATTTTTTAACTGACGTTATCAAAGAATAATAACTTTGTAACAAATGTAGCTATTTGCTCTTTGTTAATGTTAGTTAATGCATTAACTAACATTAACTAGCCTACTAGTGAGACCTTATTGTAAAGTGATACCTATTGTTCTTTATAATTCTTTTGCACTTTAATCTGTTTGAAACATTTGTATACTTTATACATTTTTGTGTATTGCTTTATTGTATTTAAATGTTCAGTTATTTTTGTCATAAGAAAAAGTTATTAAATCTGTTATAGTATGACAACACTTTTTTTACGACGTATTTCAATATCGTGATAATACCGTATACCAAGATAAAAGCTTCAGCAATTAATCGCAACATGAAAATTTGATACCGTCACATGCCTACTCTTGTTATTTAGTGACACCAGTGACCATTAAGTGAACTGCAGCCACCAATATTCTGCCCCTACTAGGATTGAAAGCTGAAGTGCTTGAGTCCAACTCGGCAGATAGCTAACAGGCTCCTCCAAGAAAGACTCAGGCTATGTCTACAATAATCCAGATAGATTTGAAAGTGGCGTTTTAGTTTCAAACTATCTCCGTCCACACTAGCGTTTTAAAGTGTTTTCCAAAACGTTCTCATCTACACTGAAATGTCGGAAAAAGCTAAATTCACCTTACTGTGCATGCGTAAACCCTCATAAAAGCTGAGATGATACAGACAGAAAAAGACATAATAAAGATATCATGCAATTCTTCTGGCAGGATCATTTTATTAAGCAAAATATCTCACCATTCACTGATGCGTCCAGGTCGCACTCAATCTCCATTATATGTTTGGTCTAAAACGCAACCGCTCTCATGTTTTGCGGCAAGACAGCAAATGCCACTAAATTTTCTGTCATCTTTGCAGGACTGTGATATAAAGAGTATGCAAAGTAACATTTTAGCAACTGTGTTATGACAGTGAATGACACATAACAGGCACAATACCAGTATAAAAACAGAGGCGGCGTTTTTATTAATGAAAATTAAGCATTTTGAAAAGGCTCTCCAAAGTGGATAAATTTGGAGAGCGTCTTCATGTTGTAGTGTGGACTGTGAAAACGAAGGTATTTGAAAACAATGACACGTTTAGTCATGTGACACATATTGAACCGATAGACATTTATGTTTATACCGTATTGTGCTGTTATGTGCTATTCACTTTCACACAGTTGCTAAATTATGTTACTTTGTACACTCTTAATATCACAGTCCTGCAAAGATGACAGAAAATTTACTGGCATGAGAGCAGTTGCATTTTAGACCAAAATACAATGGTGATTGAGAGAAACCTGGACACATCAGTGAATGGTGAGATATTTTGCTAAATAAAATGATCCTGTTAGAAGCATTGTGTGATATCTTTATTATGTCTTTGCTGTCTGTATCATCTCAGTGAGCTTTTATGAGGGTTTACGCATGCTCGGTAAGGTGAATTTGAAGTTTTCCAACGTTTCAGTGTGGAGAGAATTTTTTTGGAAAATGGTTGAAAACGCTAGTGTGGACAGAGAGCGTTTGAAACTAAAATGGCGTTTTCAAATGTATCCAGATTAATGTAGACATAGCCTTTTCAAAAAGCTTCTTTTTTGTTCATAAAAACACTGTCTCAGTGTGGAAGGAAGGCCAAAACAGCTTTCAAACAAAAACGTATTAGTGTGGACAATGCCAGACTTCGATTGAGTTTGATTTACTTGTAGGAAGCACTGTAAAACTGAACATACAAATAAAGAAAATCTTCTTGGAAATACAATTACACACGTTTCTTTAAATTGCATTTTACTCTATTAACAATGACAAAATACTGAACTAAATACTCACAGACTGTTTCAAAGCCTTTTGTAACATCAAACAGCATGGCAGGAAACACATTCTGTAGATTTTTTTTCTAACTATGGCAACACTAGAAGGACACACTTAGTTAAGACTGCAATTTCACAATGGCCACTAGGTGTCGCTGTGGGATTGTTTTAATGGGGTCAGCACAACCAACTTATTGCTTGTGCACACGTAACGCAAAATAACACGTAACAAGATATACTCACCCCGATACTCACAGCGAAGTTCTTTTTTGTTCTTTGTTTAGATGTAGAAAGTTAGAAATGCCTTTGCAGCAGTATACTTTTAACGAACATCCCGATGCCGTCCACACTACTCAGAGTGACATTTAGATGAATATGTAAATATGTGCTGCATCCTTTCCTCTCAATAACAAAATAAACACAACAAAAATGACAGCGGTGAGAAAACAGCAGTTAAGAAAGCATCTGATCATAGAGATGAGTATGGCTGCATGAGCTCTGCAATTCACAGCATTATGTCGGATGAGGTAATTCAAATTATACTGTTATGATAGTTTGATTATAAAAGAATATTTTTAAAGTATATAGATTGCACAGTATGGCTCTTTCGGCATTATCCTAAATATTGTAAGCATATATTTTCCGGGTGAAACCATCCCGAGTCCTTCACATAAAAATCCATCTACATGCTTTCATAGACAACCTAGGAGGTCAGGGAAGGTCTCGTTTTTTTAAGTTTCATTACAAGCTGTTCACACATTGGCAATAAAAAAGAATAATACATGACATTTCTTGCATAAAGCCCCTTTAATGTTAACAATTTTTTTTATGAATTGTAATGTAATTTTATAATTTAAGTTTATTCATTCATTCATATTATTATTGTAAAAAAAAAAAACAAAAAAAAAAACAATGTGAGCCATTCTGAAAATCACTGCATGTCTGCTTTGATTGTTCACCAAAGTGATGCTTTTTTCTTTTCTTTTTCTGATGTGATGTGTGGTATGTAGACTGCAACTGACAGCAGATCTTCAGAAACCCATTGTGTGAGACTGTGTTTTATAATATCTGAAGTAAAATCAATATTAAAGTAGGCCTATGTGACATATAAGAAGCTTGTACGGCTCTAGACAAGCCAAAAAATAATAGACACATTCATTAATCACAAGACTGAGATAATTGATTTTGTTGTGCGTAAGAATGACAATCCCGTTTCCCAGGGGCCTAAATATCTGAACAATGTACTTCATTCAGTTCCTGTTCCTGGATATTCCTCCAGCTGAATATGCAATGTACATGCAGACATGTCAAGTCAAGTCAAGTCACCTTCATTTATATAGCGCTTTTCACAATACAGATTGTTTCAAAGCAACTTTACAATGATAATAGGAAATTAATGGAAGAGAGATTATTTTGGCTGTACAGCAGCTCTAGAAAAAAGTTATTGTCCAGCTAAAGTAAGTTTTTGATTGATTAATTTCCGTTGTAAAAAAATTATTAGTTATTTACTTTGGGGCCGCTTACACGACACCATTTTCAACTAAAATAGAAAACTTTTAATGAGTTCTGGCCGTTCATTTGCATGGCAACAGTGTTTGGTGGCTTGAGATGCAAACTTTGAAATAGGTTTTGAAATAGTTTTGAAACGATACCGTTATCATCTTCGTGTAAACTTTAAAAAACTTGAATCTGTGAGAATGGTGACGGCATGCACGTAAGTATTACGTGTATAGTCTATAGTCAAGCGCGTTTGAATATGTATGTGTAGTTTTTCTTTACAAAATGACTGCCAAATTACTTGTCTTGCATGCGTAATACAGCATTTTTAGTGGTTTCTGCGGATCCATGTGAACGGGAATCATTTTGATAACGTTTTTATCTGTACAGAGGGAAAGGGAAGGGAAGGAGGCCTTCCCTAGAGAGTCTAGTTGACACTGTCTCTGCAGACACTTCAGGGAAGTGTTGTGGTCATGTCTAGGCGCAGGTCCATCATCTGATCTGGATACGGCCTGGATCCGGCAGACTACTGTAAACCTCAGGATAAACAGAGAGACTAATATTAGCATAGATGCCATTCTTCTTATGATGTAACGAGTATATCAGGTGTTATGGGAAGTGTTCCCGGTTCTGGCTGACCTAGTTAATGCAGCCTAAAACAATCATTTAACTGATTTGAATGATAGAAATTGATAATGTTCTATGTGTATGCCATAGTAAAGAGATGTGTTTTTAGTCTAGATTTAAACTGACAGTGTGTGTCAGCTTCCCGAACAATGCTAGGAAGGCTGTTCCAAAGTTTAGGTGCTAAATAGGAAAAGGATCGACCGCTTGCAGTTGATTTTGATATTCTAGGTATTATCAAATGGCCAGAGTTTTGAGACCGCAATAGACGTGATGGAGTATAATGCGTTAGTAGTGTGTTAGTAGTAGTGGGGAGCAAAACCGTTTAGTGCTTTGTAAGTAATTAGCAAGATTTTAAAATGTATGTGATGTTTAATAGGGAGACAGTGCAGTGTTGACAGAACCGGGCTAATATGGTCATACTTCCTGGTTCTAGTAAGAACTCTAGCTGCTGCGTTTTGGAGTTTGTTTATTAAGCGTGCAGGGCAACCACCCAGTAGAGCATTACAATAATCTAGCCTTGAGGTCATGAACGCTTGAACTAACTTTTCAGCATTTTGCATTGAGAGCATATGTTGTCATTTAAATATATATATTTGTGAGGCCGTAGACCATACATTGCATATATATTTAAATACATTTTCGTAAAAACAGTGAAAGTAATCAATCCCCAAGTGATTGCATTCATGATCATAAACTGTTCAAAATGACTTATCCCAGTAAAATTGCCTTCTATTGGAATGAATTACTTCAGTTATATTAACCTGAGGGAGACGATTGTGGTATAACCATTTCATTTAGATCTCTTATTGCTGACATTTAGCGCTATGACAACATTTTTTATACAAACCCGATTCCAAAAAAGTTGGGACACTGTACAAATTGTGAATAAAAACAGAATGCAATGATGTGGAAGTTTCAAATTTCAATATTTTATTCAGAATACAACATAGATGACATATCAAATGTTTAAAATTAGAAAATGTATCATTTTAAGGGAAAAATAAGTTGATTTTAAATTTCATGGCATCAACACATCTCAAAAAAGTTGGGACAAGGCCATGTTTACCACTGTGTGGCATCCCCTCTTCTTTTTATAACAGTCTGCAAACGTCTGGGGACTGAGGAGACAAGTTGCTCAAGTTTAGGAATAGGAATGTTGTCCCATTCTTGTCTAATACAGGCTTCTAGTTGCTCAACTGTCTTAGGTCTTCTTTGTCGCATCTTCCTCTTTATGATGCGCCAAATGTTTTCTATGGGTGAAAGATCTGGACTGTAGGCTGGCCATTTCAGTACCCGGATCCTTCTTCTATGCAGCCATGATGTTGTAATTGATGCAGTATGTGGTCTGGCATTGTCATGTTGGAAAATGCAAGGTCTTCCCTGAAAGAGACGACGTCTGGATGGGAGCATATGTTGTTCTAGAACTTGGATATACCTTTCAGCATTGATGGTGCCTTTCCAGATGTGTAAGCTGCCCATGCCACACGCACTCATGCAACCCCATACCATCAGAGATGCAGGCTTCTGAACTGAGCGCTGATAACAACTTGGGTTGTCCTTGTCCTCTTTAGTCCGGATGACATGGCGTCCCAGTTTTCCAAAAAGAACTTCAAATTTTGATTCGTCTGACCACAGAACAGTTTTCCACTTTGCCACAGTCCATTTTAAATGAGCCTTGACCCAGAGAAAATGCCTGCGCTTCTGGATCATGTTTAGATATGGCTTCTTTTTTGACCTATAGAGTTTTAGCCGGCAACAGTGAATGGCACGGTGGATTGTGTTCACCGACAAGTATTCCTGGAAGTATTCCTGAGCCCATGTTGTGATTTCCATTACAGTAGCATTCCTGTATGTGATGCAGTGCCGTCTAAGGGCCCGAAGATCACGGGCATCCAGTATGGTTTTCCGGCCTTGACCCTTACGCACAGAGATTGTTCCAGATTCTCTGAATCTTTGGATGATATTATGCACTGTAGATTATGATAACTTCAAACTCTTTGCAATTTTTCTCTGAGAAACTCCTTTCTGATATTGCTCCACTATTTTTCTCCGCAGCATTGGGGGAATTGGTGATCCTCTGCCCATCTTGACTTCTGAGAGACACTGCCACTCTGAGAGGCTCTTTTTATACCCAATCATGTTGCCAACTGACCTAATAAGTTGCAAATTGGTCCTCCAGCTGTTCCTTATATGTACATTTAACTTTTCCGGCCTCTTATTGCTACCTGTCCCAACTTTTCTGGAATGTGTAGCTCTCATGAAATCCAAAATGAGCCAATATTTGGCATGACATTTCAAAATGTCTCACTTTCAACATTTGATATGTTATCTATATTCTATTGTGAATAAAATATAAGTTTATGAGATTTGTAAATTATTGCATTCCTTTTTTATTCACAATTTGTACAGTGTCCCAACTTTTTTGGAATCGGGTTTGTACAATTATATGTACAGCATGGATTACCATATTCAATCAATCTAAGGCAAACTTATTCAGTGAAAACACATTGAATCTCATTACATAAGGGGTAGAATCAATGTCATTCAGTGATTTTGTGCAACAGAAAATGGCTTGTGTTTAACCATTGCTGCATATCTTTCAGACTTCCTTTATTTTATCTTGAGTTTGAAGAAATCTTGCCAAGGGCATTCTCTACACCAGGAGATCTAGAATCAGAAAACAAGCTCTGGCATCAAAAGGCTCTTTTGAATTGTCATTTGATGACATCCTGGCAGTAAGGCTAGCGCACTTTCACTCCACTCATTACACACTTGTTTTATTGCTCATTAATACACTGTGCCGATAAGCAGACTAAATGCTGTGCCAAAAGCATAATTAATAAATGAGTATAATTCATGCGGGTGAGCCAGTTTAACCTTCATCCTGCAGAGCCGAAGTATGTGTAAAAACAGGATGAGGAAATAGAAATGTACTCTTCATGTGGTGACTAACTGCTACACGACTTTGTCAGGATCATCACCGCAGAAGCAGGAAGCAGCAGAGTGGCCCAACAGTATGGGTCAGTACTGTATCTCAGACACACGAGTGACCTACATTTCTGCTCTGTTATCTGTGAATGCCTCTCAGTGGTCCTGAGGCTGATACATGTTTTTTTTTCCATGTTTCTTCTTTTGTGTTGCTGCTGAGCTTGAGCTGATAAAGATGGGTTGGCCATTTGACTTGCAAATGGGATAGAGAATACTTTGCTTCTGTTTGGAAGCCGTAAAATATAACATACAATAGATATAATAGCTAATAAGGAAAGTTAAAAGGCACATTTTCCTATGAATACAGCTTCAGGTATGCCCTACTCAATAGAAACAAAATTTCCCCACAAAGATGACAATATCTGAAATCCTTGTCCTTGTGGGGGCCTTTTTTTTTGGTTCCCATGAAGAAAACTGCTTATAAATCATACTGATGTGATGTTTTTTAAAATGTAAAAGTGTTTTCTGTGATGGGTAGGTTTAGTGTTAGGAGATAGAATATACAGTTTGTACAGTATAAAAACCATTATGTCTATGGAATGGTCCCCATAAAATATGAAAATGTGTGTGTGTGTGTGTGTGTGTGTGTGTTGCAAGGAGTATTAAATATGTACAATATGTAAATATGTACAATAAACAAGAATGTTTATTCATCTCAATTAAGTAAATTGTACAATTATTACGTATATATAAATACACACTCATTCATGTATGTATTTAAGAAATATTTGCATGTATATACTGTATATATATTTATATAATTTATATTATATATAAATATAACACATTTTTCTTAAATATATACATGAATGAGTGTGTATTTATATATACATAATAATTATACACAGTACACACACATATATTATGTAAACACAAACTTTTATTTTGGATGCCATTTGGATATATATATTTGATACATTTTTTTAGTCTATGAAAAATAAATCAATAAATACAATATAATAGACTTCAAATGGTTCACGCTGTATACTACCATACACTATTCATGCCAAAACCATAAAAAAAAGTGAAATATATGTGATATATGAATAATATATGAATAATGTGGTTTTGACTTCCTAAAGGCTGTATAGCACAAAACATATTCAAATGCAAAACTTATGACACTTCTAAAATGTTCCAAATGCTTCATTAAGCTCCTGCTGTTCTCATGCTATGTTATTTTAGTTAATTAGCTAGCACTGTGTCATTTTAGTTAATTAGCACTTGTATTGGGACCCAGTGCATGTTTTGGATAAGGTAATGCATAAGCTGATGAACCAATAACAAATCACTACTAAGGCATGATTTGTTTCTGTAATTTAACACATTTGAGACACGGATTAATTGCTTTATCTGTATTTATTTTGTAGACTATAGATCAAGATGATGATGTGAAGAGGCTCTATACACATTTGTAGCTGTGATATTTTAACTTAAAATTGTGCTTCTTTTTCCACCCACAATCCTACACAAGGAAATATGTGCACTTTTATGTGCAAAAATGATTAGAAAGAGTTTCTGCCAAACCTGCTAAATGCATAAATATACACTCACCTAAAGGATTATTAGGAACACCTGTTCAATTTCTCATTAATGCAATTATCTAATCAACCAATCACATGGCAGTTGCTTCAATGCATTTAGGGGTGTGGTCCTGGTCAAGACAATCTCCTGAACTCCAAACTGAATGTCAGAATGGGAAAGAAAGGTGATTTAAGCAATTTTGAGCGTGGCATGGTTGTTGGTGCCAGACGGGCCGGTCTGAGTATTTCACAATCTGCTCAGTTACTGGGATTTTCACGCACAACCATTTCTAGAGTTTACAAAGAATGGTGTGAAAAGGGAAAAACATCCAGTATGCGGCAGTCCTGTGGGCGAAAATGCCTTGTTGATGCTAGAGGTCAGAGGAGAATGGGCCGACTGATTCAAGCTGATAGAAGAGCAACTTTGACTGAAATAACCACTCGTTACAACCGAGGTATGCAGCAAAGCATTTGTGAAGCCACAACACGCACAACCTTGAGGCGGATGGGCTACAACAGCAGAAGACCCCACCGGGTACCACTCATCTCCACTACAAATAGGAAAAAGAGGCTACAATTTGCACGAGCTCACCAAAATTGGACAGTTGAAGACTGGAAAAATGTTGCCTGGTCTGATGAGTCTCGATTTCTGTTGAGACATTCAGATGGTAGAGTCAGAATTTGGCGTAAACAGAATGAGAACATGGATCCATCATGCCTTGTTACCACTGTGCAGGCTAGTGGTGGTGGTGTAATGGTGTGGGGGATGTTTTCTTGGCACACTTTAGGCCCCTTAGTGCCAATTGGGCATCGTTTAAATGCCACGGCCTACCTGAGCATTGTTTCTGACCATGTCCATCCCTTTATGACCACCATGTACCCATCCTCTGATGGCTACTTCCAGCAGGATAATGCACCATGTCACAAAGCTCGAATCATTTCAAATTGGTTTCTTGAACATGACAATGAGTTCACTGTACTAAAATGGCCCCCACAGTCACCAGATCTCAACCCAATAGAGCATCTAGAGGATGTGGTGGAACGGGAGCTTCGTGCCCTGGATGTGCATCCCACAAATCTCCATCAACTGCAAGATGCTATCCTATCAATATGGGCCAACATTTCTAAAGAATGCTTTCAGCACCTTGTTGAATCAATGCCACGTAGAATTAAGGCAGTTCTGAAGGCGAAAGGGGGTCAAACACAGTATTAGTATGGTGTTCCTAATAATCCTTTAGGTGAGTGTAAATTAAGACCAATCAATTTAAGTTGATTGATTTATCACCCATTCTGTGTCATGGGAAGTATGCACGAACGAGTAAAGCCCCGGACACACTGCACAATTTTCGGCTGTCCCAGACGAAAGATTGCCATCGTGAAACAATCGTGGTGATTTCTGCGATCGTGGCTCCTAATCGGTGGTCCTACATCGTACAATGAGAGAGGTTCAAAGATGGCCACTGTCACGGTCTTGCGACCAAAGATAACCTGTGATAATTTTCTGACAGTGTCAGCATGATCATCTCACAGTGTGTTTGCTGCTACGACCTACGTCTACTGACTAGCCAATAAAAATGTAACATGAAATCAACGCGGCATGGCGCTAAAACTTAAAAATGCTTACCTCTACCTTTTCTCAGTCTAACCAACCAGTTCAGACTCAGCAGAATCCTCAGACCCTGTCTAAATATCCTCCCATGAGTAACCAATGCCTTTGCCCATTTTCCACTGATACTGTAAAAATTAATTCACATTTAAAACATCCTTCGTACTTTCTAATAAGGTATTTACTTTTATATGACTGCATTAAAAATAATGACTAAACACAACCTTTACTCGTTGCATTATCAAAGCAAATCCCAAAAGGATTCATAATGAGTTTTTACTGGTGCAAAACCTTCCATATGTGGCCCTAATGGGCATGAAAATGGGTTCAAGTTAAGCTGAGCCAGGCTGTATTCCTGTAGCTTGCAAACCTCCTTTTAAAGCACTGAGAGGCAACATGTCAAGACTGAACAGAAAAACTTGCACTTACTCTAAACATGCAAATATTTTAGAGCAAAGGTTGTCAACATAAGACACACATGCCGAGAATAAGAGTGTTTGATTTATGTAACGGTTTATAAATCCCTTGAAATGCAAACTACCAGTAATCTTTTCTCCTTTTTCATAATCAGCAGTTTTATTCAGTTATGAGCGCTAAATGCTCCAACTGAACTATGGCTGTAATTTGCATGATTTATTCATGCCATGGTGCATGCTGGGAAATTGAGTCTAGCTTCCAGCACCAGGTGGCTAAGTGGAAAATGAAAATGGCAATTCATGTCAAAAAGGTTTCTGACCCCTGTTCTAGAGTGTGTAAACATGGTCAAAGGTCTGCTCTTGGAGTTTAATGGTTATGCATTTCCCACAAGCACTTTGCATTAATTTCTCACAAAGTTGCAAATGAAAAAAAATGACTGCCTGTGGACTACTCATTTCAACCTGCATGGATATAATGCATTTTTTTTATATATATATAATTCTTCTAAAAAATAACTCAGAACTTGTTGTTATTTCATGTAAGACAAGCTAAGAGAAAGGTTAATGGCCTGTATCCTTTAAGAGTAGAAGCAGACACAATCTGTGCCAGAAGATCATTCCATGTTTACAGCACCGTCTGCACCACTAACCTGAGAGTCAATGTTTCTTTAGAAAACAAAATGCTCAAGGCCTAGGCTTAACTGCCTGACAAAGATGCCACAGAGTCCACAGAAGTTCAACAAAGGCAGTGAAATAGAGTGAAAATGAAGTGCTTATGTTTTGTAAATGCTTTGAAAAGGCGTCCTAGTATGCACCGTTGCTGCATTTGAATAAAATATGCATCATTATCAGATTAAAGCTAGGATGTGTAAACCATGACACACTTTCTTCTAGCTCATTAATGTACAGAGATCTTGTTAACTTCTTTATATTGTCACAATCCGTCGCCAAGACGGTTACCACTTTTCAGCAGCTGCTGTTTCAGTGATAATCAAGTTTCACCTTTGACACCCTAAATAAATGTTTTTTTCTTTGCTGTGCACTGAGTACGTTCATTTCAAGTTCACTGACTGTCAGGGTTTCAATTATAATCATGTAAAAGCTCATTTGCTTTAGTGTAAATAGACAAGCTATTGTTTTCATGCCAAAGTGCATCAACAGTCACTTATCAATTTCTATTTAACCAAAACAAAACCTTTGTCACTCTTTCTTTGCATATGGCTGTTACCAGAAGCCAGTGATTATAGTTTGCAATTATCTTTTAAAATGTTTTATTCTGTGGCGAAAACAAGCTTCTATAGAAGCTTATGCTGCCTTCACGTGCTATTGGAATTATCATAAATACTAGTTTCCTACTGTAGTTAAAACACTGGACACGAACGCCCTCTCAAGTCAAATTTGAATGGGATGAGCTCGTAATCACGAATTCAGAAGAGGGAAGTAGGAAATTTCCGATACCACGTGAAGGCGGCATGCAATCTGATGGCTGTTGCATTTTTAATTAATTAATTTATTTTTTGCTTTTTGAAATGTCTATATTAATGTTTTAAAGCTTCAGATCAAGACATGAAATGACATGTTTCTGAGAGAAAATGCTAGATCTGATTTGTTGTCATTTGCTGAAGGCTTAAACTCATTCTTGTAGTTCAATCAATAGAGCATGAAGCTGGCAATTCCAAGGTCATGGCTTTGATTTCCAGGAAATGCATGAACTAATGAAATGTATAACTTGAACGCAATGCGAGTTAGGATAAAAGCGCCTGCCAAAGCATAAATGTAAAACGCACTTTGTATCCTTAATAAACAAATGCGTTTTGCGTGTTTGACATTAATTGCATTATATAATTTGCATATATTTATACTCCAGAAAATGTGATACTCTAGAGATGCAGAAAATGATGTCCGGAGATGCTTAAAATGCTGACTGGGTGCTGGTACCACAAGGACACACTGAGACCTTGATTATTGACTATCCTGAGCTAAATCCATTTAAATCTTTGGATCCTTGGCCATTGGCAAAACATCTACTACAGTGTATTGAAATATTAGTGATTTTTATTTTATTGAAATATTATTAACAATATACAAGTCATTTTTATGTTTAATGTATAAAAATATGTAAACATTTCACAGCTGAAGGGGGACATATTTTAGATACATACTAAAAGGCCTTTTACTTGCTAAAAAAGTATCAAATATCAATCAGATGACAGAAGGCATGTAGTAGATTGTGTACAACAGATTTTGCAGCAAACTTTTGATCATGTTGATAATTTAGAGGCTTAAGAAATTTCATAGGGTTTAACTGGGCTGGAAGAAGATTGCAGACACTCTAAATATATTATGTTCTGCAGAACAAACATAATACACACTATGCATACTATATATTTGACCACAAACTGCCACATGTCCAGATGGCTACAATTTTTTAAGAGTTGAAGCAAGCATTTGGAGATGGACTCAAACAGCAAGCAAGCTCTAGCTCTGTCAATGAGCAGGTGTCTGCATATTTTTAGCCATGCAATTAATTTATTCTTCAGCACAGTGGTAAACAGCACACTGTAAGAGCTTCATTCTAGATGTGGTTTCTTCCATGCTTTCCTTTTCTCATAGAGGAGGCATTCGTTTGATATTTCCTATCATCTGTCTGTTTTCTTCTGATGTATGGTGGTCAACCAGTCACACATCATGTTTGCAGCTGAGGCTGGTGCTGAAGCTCCACATGAGTGATGTCTGCTGTTTTCATCCTTTTCCCTGCCTTAAGCGATGTGGAAGAAACCTTTAAATGAGGCCTGCTTTCAAGTCGTCCCAGAGTGCACACCTCTAATATCAGCATTTTCTAACAGCCTGACAGCCGTTTCGCTCAATACATTGCTCAGGCTGGGAGTCCTGCTTCGGAGCAGAGCACCTGTCTGGATGTCTGGCACTCTGTGCCCTTAGCTAACCACCTGGCATATGAGTATTTACTTTGGGGCAATTCAGAAGTGCTCAAGGCCTGATCATTCCTGCAGCTCCATCTCGGGGGAAATCGCTGGCAAGGATGAATAGGAATCCAGGTGCTGTTAAATAATTAGCAGCAAAGGAGCTAACAACAATAGCAGCACTTATGCGCTCTTCAAGGCTTCTCCAATAAATGCTAATCATCTATCAACTAGTTTCTCAGGCTAGCCTTGAAGAAAGCAATATCAAATAAATCAAAAAGATCATAAGATGGAACTGAGTAGCAGTTATCGGGGAAGCGGTTATTATAGCCAATAGACACGCAGTGAAATTATGGGGCACATGATAATTTGATATCATGAATAAATCAAATAATCATCAGCAGGCAGTAACTCTTCTTTTCTAATCCTTTGAACAGTGCTGGAAATCTCATGAGCAATGGTTTAGATAAGACTTCAGAGAGAGTCGTGCGTTTCTTCAGAGGAGCTGGTGCGTGACATGGTAAAACCTCTCATTTTAACCAAAATCCTTATTGAACACAATCTGAGATTTATTCATTTCCATTTATTAAGGAAATAACTATTTATTAAGGTGAATGCTTTTTTTGAACTCAGATGGCTGCATATTAACTATTATTGTTCTTTGAAACTGAATTCAACTAAAACATATAATTAGGGCAGGGGTCGGGAACCTTTTTTTCCATTTTTTCATTTTTGGTTAATGCATTTTTCCAAAAGAGCCACAGTAAAAAAATAATGTAAAATTATTATTAAAAAAACATGCTTTTTTTTCAATAAAATTTCAACAGTAGTAATTATTAGGTTCATAACTAAAAACAAACAAATATGCAGCAAACAATAAATAAGTTGCAATATGGAATTAAATAACATGTAGGTTATTGTCAGTGAAGTTATGTTTGTAATACGTGGTACTACGTAGAAAACTAACTAGCTAGCTAGTGATAGCTTAGTGACAGCAATGAAACGTCCAATACCGTCCAATATTAGTTGATAATATTGATAATACTAAGTAAATTTATTTCATTTGACACCTTAATGGCTGAGATGAGAAGACTTACCTCTATACTGGGCTTTCTTTTGATCTTCTTCCTTTCTCTTTTTCCGTCCCTGTGCACCCGAGGGTTTAGACCGCTTCATTTTTGATGAACGCGCCAGTGATGAGCACTTGCCTGACCTAACGCCTGAACCCTCCCCCCCGGAAATGATCGACAATACTCACCATCAATTCAATCTAATAATCAGGTTGACAAGTAATTAAACGTGTGGCTGAGGGGGCGCCCTAGGATGATCATGTTTAATAAACATTATGTTTTATTTTGCTTGTTCTAATTCTATGATTAATGGGAAGTAGGCCTAAGGGCGACACTAGAGGGTGCCCGCGCTCCCAACACAATTGTCGCCCTAGGCAACCGCCTAGATCGCCTATAGCAAACGCCGGCCCTGCGTGTTGTGCTCGGAGCGCGCACAGCATCCTGTCAGTAATTCAGTTGTCTTTCGCGATTTATCGCGCTTTTATTATTAATTTTCGTCAACTGAAATCTGCGGATTATTATAATTGGTTAGTTGATTGCTATCGCAACTCGTGACACTCGCGAACAGCACTGAACACGCGCGGCCGGTACAGCTTATATATTATTATCATAAACCTTTCATTAACTTCGGTAGGCTGTACAACAAGGGAATTGTAATTGGCTGCTTTTTTCTGCAGAGAGCGGATCTCTGTTGATGTGTTTAATTTTTTTATCAATCATTTGTTGGTAAAGGGTGAGAGACTTCGCGAGCCATAGGTTCCCGACCACTGAATTAGGGTATAGTGGGCCTCATTCATGAAACTTTCATAAATATATATATAAATAAAATTGCGGCAACAAACAAACATTTTGGAAGGAAAAGTCTAAATATAAATGAAATCTATGGAAGCTAGTTTCCGCCACAGAATAAAACATTTTAAAACATAATTGTGAGCTCACATCGCGCAATTCTGACTTTTTTCTCAGAATTGTGAGATATAAAGTCAGAATTGTGAGATATAAAGTCAGAATTGTGTGATATAAAGTCAGAATTGTGAGATATAAAGTCAGAATTGTGAGATATAAAGTCAGAATTGTGTGATATAAAGTCTGAATTGTGAGATATAAAGTCAGAATTGCGTGATATAAAGTCAGAATTGCGTGATATAAACTCAGAATTGTGAGATATAAAGTCAGAATTGTGAGATATAAAGTCAGAATTGTGAGATATAAAGTCAGAATTGAGAGATATAAAGTCAGAATTGTGTGATATAAAGTCAGAATTGTGTGATATAAAGTCAGAAGTGCGTGATATAAAGTCAGAATTGTGAGATATAAAGTCAGAATTGAGAGATATAAAGTCAGAATTGTGAGATATAAAGTCAGAATTGTGAGATATAAAGTCAGAATTGAGAGATATAAAGTCAGAATTGTGAGATATAAAGTCAGAATTGAGAGATATAAAGTCAGAATTGAGAGATATAAAATCAGAATTGTGAGATATAAAGTCAGAATTGTGTGATATAAAGTCAGAATTGCGTGATATAAACTCAGAATTGAGAGATATAAAGTCAGAATTGAGAGATATAAAGTCAGAATTGTGAGATATAAAGTCAGAATTGAGAGATATAAAGTCAGAATTGAGAGATATAAAGTCAGAATTGAGAGATATAAAGTCAGAATTGCGTGATATAAAGTCAGAATTGCGTGATATAAACTCAGAATTGTGAGATATAAAGTCAGAATTGCGTGATATAAAGTCAGAATTGCGTGATATAAAGTCAGAAGTGCGTGATATAAAGTCAGAATTGTGAGATATAAAGTCAGAATTGTGTGATATAAAGTCAGAATTGTGTGATATAAAGTCAGAATTGCGTGATATAAAGTCAGAAATGCGTGATATAAAGTCAGAATTGCGTGATATAAAGTCAGAATTGCGTGATATAAAGTCAGAAGTGCGTGATATAAAGTCAGAATTGCGTGATATAAAGTCAGAATTGCGTGATATAAAGTCAGAAGTGCGTGATATAAAGTCAGAATTGAGAGATATAAAGTCAGAATTATGAGATGTAAAGTCTGAATTGTGAGATATAAAGTCAGAATTGTGAGATATAAAGTCAGAATTGAGAGATATAAAGTCAGAATTATGAGATATAAAGTCTGAATTGTGAGATATAAAGTCAGAATTGTAAGATATAAAGTCAGAATTGAGAGATATAAAGTCAGAATTGTGTGATATAAAGTCAGAATTGTGTGATATAAAGTCAGAATTGTGAGATATAAAGTCAGAATTGTGAGATATAAAGTCAGAATTGAGAGATATAAAGTCAGAATTGTGTGATATAAAGTCAGAATTGTGTGATATAAAGTCAGAATTGCGAGATATAAAGTCAGAATTGTGAGATATAAAGTCAGAATTGAGAGATTTAAAGTCAGAATTGTGTGATATAAAGTCAGAATTGTGATATAAAGTCAGAATTGTGTGGTATAAAGTCAGAATTGAGAGATATAAAGTCTGAATTGCGAGATATAAAGTCAGAATTGCGAGATATAAAGTCAGAATTGCGAGATATAAAGTCTGAATTGTGAGATATAAAGTCAGAATTGCGAGATATAAAATCAGAATTGCGAGATATAAAGTCAGAATTGTGAGATATAAAGTCAGAATTGAGAGATATAAAGTCAGAATTGTGTGATATAAAGTCAGAATTGCGAGATATAAAGTCAGAATTGTGTGATATAAAGTCAGAATTGTGAGATATAAAGTCAGAATTGCGTGATATAAAGTCAGAATTGCGTGATATAAAGTCAGAATTGTGAGATATAAAGTCAGAATTGAGAGATATAAAGTCTGAATTGTGAGATATAAAGTCAGAATTGTGAGATATAAAGTCAGAATTGCGAGATATAAAGTCTGAATTGTGAGATATAAAGTCAGAATTGTGTGATATAAAGTCAGAATTGTGAGATATAAAGTCAGAATTGTGTGATATAAAGTCAGAATTGCGTGATATAAAGTCAGAATTGTGAGATATAAAGTCAGAATTGAGAGATATAAAGTCTGAATTGTGAGATATAAAGTCAGAATTGTGAGATATAAAGTCAGAATTGCGAGATATAAAGTCAGAATTGTGAGATATAAAGTCAGAATTGCGAGATATAAAGTCAGAATTGTGTGATATAAAGTCAGAATTGTGAGATATAAAGTCAGAATTATGAGATATAAAGTCAGAATTGCGTGATATAAAGTCAGAATTGTGAGATATAAAGTCAGAATTGTGAGATATAAAGTCAGAATTGAGAGATATAAAGTCAGAATTGTGTGATATAAAGTCAGAATTGTGTGATATAAAGTCAGAATTGCGAGATATAAAGTCAGAATTGTGAGATATAAAGTCAGAATTGAGAGATTTAAAGTCAGAATTGTGTGATATAAAGTCAGAATTGTGTGATATAAAGTCAGAATTGTGTGATATAAAGTCAGAATTGTGTGATATAAAGTCAGAAGTGCGTGATATAAAGTCAGAATTGTGAGATATAAAGTCAGAAGTGCGTGATATAAAGTCAGAATTGTGAGATATAAAGTCAGAATTGAGAGATATAAAGTCAGAATTGTGAGATATAAAGTCAGAATTGTGTGATATAAAGTCAGAATTGTGTGATATAAACTCAGAATTGAGAGATATAAAGTCAGAATTGTGAGATATAAAGTCAGAATTGTGAGATATAAAGTCAGAATTGAGAGATATAAAGTCAGAATTGTGAGATATAAAGTCAGAATTGAGAGATATAAAGTCAGAATTGAGAGATATAAAGTCAGAATTGTGAGATATAAAGTCAGAATTGCGTGATATAAAGTCAGAATTGCGTGATTTAAACTCAGAATTGTGAGATATAAAGTCAGAATTGTGAGATATAAAGTCAGAATTGCGTGATATAAACTCAGAATTGTGAGATATAAAGTCAGAATTGCGTGATATAAAGTCAGAATTGCGAGATATAAAGTCAGAATTGTGAGATATAAAGTCAGAATTGAGAGATTTAAAGTCAGAATTGTGTGATATAAAGTCAGAATTGTGATATAAAGTCAGAATTGCGATATATAAAGTCAGAATTGTGTGATATAAAGTCAGAATTGAGAGATATAAAGTCTGAATTGTGAGATATAAAGTCAGAATTGTGAGATATAAAGTCAGAATTGCGAGATATAAAGTCTGAATTGCGAGATAAAAAAAAGTCAGAATTGAGAGATATAAAGTCTGAATTGTGAGATATAAAGTCAGAATTGCGTGTCCGAATCCACTTTTGCTAGTTTAACGAGGGAAAAACAGTTGGTCTAAAAGGGTTGTACCTAGTCTCTTAATGAGTCATGGGTGTGTTTTGGGCGTAACGTTCAATAAACCAATCAGAGTCTCATCTCCCATTCCCTTTAAAAGCCAGTTGCGCTTGCACCATGGCGGATTCGCTATTTACATGGAGGAATTTGTGAGCGGAAAGACTGAACGCTTCTCCAGAGAGGAATCCTTTTATTTTTAATATTTAAAAATGTTTGTGTGCTGCTGATCGTCCCTGTGTGTGTAATAAGCAGAGTGTATGCGCGTTGTGCACCCGCCTATAGGCGCATATTACTAACGTGCCCTTTAAATAACACAAAAAATACTGCGCTATTGACTTTAGAGCAGGTTTTTGTTGGTCAATGGCGCAGTTGTTTTCAGTTCCTCAAAATATGTGGCTGAACACACCTCGTTTTCAGACCAGCACGCCCATGGGCGAACAGATGGGCGCGAGTGCGTTTGCTATTTAAACAACGTGGTGTATGATAGGGCCCAAAATTCTTCTGCCCATGTTTAATGAATGAGGCCCAATGGATCTAAACATACATTTTTTGTACTATCATTCCAAAGGTATAATTGTAAAAGTGTATTACTACCATTGAAAAATTATCACTGAAAAGCAATGTTGGCTTTTTACTTATAATTGAAATACAGTAATCTGCATGTAGTGTTAATAAGTTATAGTAGGTAAAGTCATAATGAGTAATAATCTGCCATAAGTAATGAACTATATGGATAAATGACCTTGATACAATGTAGCCAATAAGGTTGTGGTAATAAAAGCTTTCCCCCGTCTAGCCTATTCCTGCCCCATGATAGCCCATTTCCAGGTGCAAGGTTTGGAAAGAAGCCAACGCATCTATTCTCAGCTCTCTAACGACTGGCAGCGCAGCATGCAATAACATTTCTCTGCCAGGAACATGTGCTCCAGTGATGTGCTGTTTGGCAGCCAGGGCACATCCCTTATCGGCTTTGAATTATGTACTATTACATCTCTGAGCATATTTCCCAACATTTATTATTTTTAATATTGTGTAATAATTGATTGTAGGTTTACATGTGGTATTAGACTATTAGGAAAATCATCTAATTTAACACGTAATTATCTGTTTAATTAATGTTTATATAATGCATGAAATTAAAAGGAGAGTAAACACAAAAATGAAAATTCTCATGTTGTTCCAAATAATAGTCTTTGATGGACCGATGACACCAGTTTTGAATGTGAACACAAATGTGATTGAGTTTTGACAAAGGGTAATACCATCAGTGAATAACAGAAATCATACAGACTATATTTATGATGATTTTAATGTGTTTTTTGGTCTCAGCATAAACCAAGGTTTGGAATGATATGGAAAAAAAAAAAAAGATTAATTTCATTTTTTGAGTAAATGATTCTTTTAATATGAATCTGGATCTGGGGTTGATGAAGCTGTATTCCATTTTAATGGTGAAATGTTATACCATTTTCTCTTCAAAGGTCAGCAAAGCCCCTGCAGTAGATGTGCAGAGAATTTCATTTGTTGTTGAAGCCATCCAATTACCTTGATGACTGTGCCAGGACACAGGCAGTTAGAAAGCCAGAGGTGCCAATAGTCATAGCAGCATGTGATGAATACTGCAGGGGCACCAACTGCACCACCTAGGCATGACCCATAGTTCCCAACTCTTAATTGAGTTGGTAATAAGTTTTCTCTCATTTTGCCACTGAGGGCCAGCTGGGACAGAGTCAATTACACCTACTGTGGTGTGGGAATCACAGACTCCACAAGCCCATGATTATCTCCCATAACCCCGAAATGATCATCACATTTACAGATAGGGAGGAAGCAGATCTGACCGCACTTTTATTTAGAAATGGCCATATACACTATATTGCCAAAAGTTTTGGGACGCCTGCCTTTACATGCACATGAACTTTAATGACATCCCATTCTTAATCCGTAGGGTTTAATATGGAGTTGGCCCACCCTTTGCAGCTATAACAGCTTCAACTCTTCTGGGAAGGATTTCCACAAGGTTTAGGAGTGTGTTTATGGGAATTTTTGACCATTCTTCTAGAAGCACATTTGTGAGGTCAGGCAACTGACCTGAAAAACAACCCCACACCATAATCTCCCCTCCACCAAACTTTACACTTGGCACAATGCAGTCAGGCAAGTACCGTTCTCATGGCAACTGCCAAACCCAGACTCGTCCGTCGGATTGCCAGACAGAGAAGCATAATTCGTAGTTCGTAATATTTAGTAGTGAGGAAATTTCACGAAAGGACTTATTGCACAGGTGGCAACCTATCACAGTACCACGCTTGAATTCACTGAGCTCCTGAGAGCGACCCATTCTTTCACAAATGTTTGTAGAAGCGTCTGCATGCCTAGGTGCTTGATTTTTTACACCTGTGGCCATGGAAGTGACTGGAACACCTGAATTCATTGATTTGGAGGGGTGTCCCAATACTTTTGGCAATATAGTGTAGATGCCATCTGCAAATCTGGTAATTTCTGATATATGATAATAAAAAGTCATATCATTAATGTTTTACCTTACCTTACTGTATGACACTGTGGTAATCATGGAAAAATATGCAGCCGCAGGAACAAAAATCATATCTCTTCAAATGGAAGCACAAATTTAATTAAAGAGAACATGACTCATGAAAACAAACTTTTACATGGTCAAATTTATATAACATAAGCAACCAAAAGCAACATTTTTATAACAATTAAAGAGGTCATATGATACATCTTTTATCATTTAGTTTTCTTCCTTGAGGTCCACTTATAATGACTAAAACTTTTGTGCTAAAAACAGTCAAAACTTTTCATGACCATTTCCACCCACTCTCTGACCCTTAGAATTAAAGGCCATTTTTAAACTGCTGTGCCTTTAAGATATTTGTCTCTGATTACTGATGTATTGTATGTCATAGAATAAAATGCATCTTCCAAATCTTGGGTTTTTAGTTTTATCTTTTTTAACCAAAAAAAAAAAAAAACATTAAAAAAGCATTAACTTCAGGACAACGGAACTGGAAGTGCTACAATGCTAACTAGTTTTGGTTACACTTTATTTTACGGTGTCATTGTTACAGTGTAATTATATATTTAAGTACTAAGTAATATTAATTAACAACATGTACTTACTATAGGGTTATGGTAGGATTAGGGTTTGGTTGAGGGTTAGTTTCATGTAATTATGCATAATTTACTGTTATTACTATGGTGTTACATGTTTGTCTGGCTTCAGTTGTGTTTTTGCATGTCACATGTTCCTTTGTTAGTTTTCCCGCCAGTCCTTTGTTACCATAGTTACCCTCGTTAGTTATGTTCGTTTCAGCTGTGTTAAGTTCATTATCTCATTTCATTTGCTACTTAAGTTCCTCCCTGTTCCTCACTCTTTGTCTGGTCACCGTTATGTTATGTGGTATTGCCTGTTATGTGGTATTGCCTGCCTGCCTGCCTGCCTGCCTGCCTGCCTGCCTGCCTGCCTGCCTGCCTGCCTGCCTGCCTGCCTGCCTGCCTGCCTGCCTGCCTGCCTGCCTGCCTGCCTGCCTGCCTGCCTGCCTGCCTGCCTGCCTGCCTGCCTGCCTGCCTGCCTGCCTGCCTGCCTGCCTGCCTGCCTGCCTGCCTGCCTGCCTGCCTGCCTGCCTGCCTGCCTGCCTGCCTGCCTGCCTGCCTGCCTGCCTGCCTGCCTGCCTGCCTGCCTGCCTGCCTGCCTGCCTGCCTGCCTGCCTGCCTGCCTGCCTGCCTGCCTGCCTGCCTGCCTGCCTGCCTGCCTGCCTGCCTGCCTGCCTGCCTGCCTGCCTGCCTGCCTGCCTGCCTGCCTGCCTGCCTGCCTGCCTGCCTGCCTGCCTGCCTGCCTGCCTGCCTGCCTGCCTGCCTGCCTGCCTGCCTGCCTGCCTGCCTGCCTGCCTGCCTGCCTGCCTGCCTGCCTGCCTGCCTGCCTGCCTGCCTGCCTGCCTGCCTGCCTGCCTGCCTGCCTGCCTGCCTGCCTGCCTGCCTGCCTGCCTGCCTGCCTGCCTGCCTGCCTGCCTGCCTGCCTGCCTGCCTGCCTGCCTGCCTGCCTGCCTGCCTGCCTGCCTGCCTGCCTGCCTGCCTGCCTGCCTGCCTGCCTGCCTGCCTGCCTGCCTGCCTGCCTGCCTGCCTGCCTGCCTGCCTGCCTGCCTGCCTGCCTGCCTGCCTGCCTGCCTGCCTGCCTGCCTGCCTGCCTGCCTGCCTGCCTGCCTGCCTGCCTGCCTGCCTGCCTGCCTGCCTGCCTGCCTGCCTGCCTGCCTGCCTGCCTGCCTGCCTGCCTGCCTGCCTGCCTGCCTGCCTGCCTGCCTGCCTGCCTGCCTGCCTGCCTGCCTGCCTGCCTGCCTGCCTGCCTGCCTGCCTGCCTGCCTGCCTGCCTGCCTGCCTGCCTGCCTGCCTGCCTGCCTGCCTGCCTGCCTGCCTGCCTGCCTGCCTGCCTGCCTGCCTGCCTGCCTGCCTGCCTGCCTGCCTGCCTGCCTGCCTGCCTGCCTGCCTGCCTGCCTGCCTGCCTGCCTGCCTGCCTGCCTGCCTGCCTGCCTGCCTGCCTGCCTGCCTGCCTGCCTGCCTGCCTGCCTGCCTGCCTGCCTGCCTGCCTGCCTGCCTGCCTGCCTGCCTGCCTGCCTGCCTGCCTGCCTGCCTGCCTGCCTGCCTGCCTGCCTGCCTGCCTGCCTGCCTGCCTGCCTGCCTGCCTGCCTGCCTGCCTGCCTGCCTGCCTGCCTGCCTGCCTGCCTGCCTGCCTGCCTGCCTGCCTGCCTGCCTGCCTGCCTGCCTGCCTGCCTGCCTGCCTGCCTGCCTGCCTGCCTGCCTGCCTGCCTGCCTGCCTGCCTGCCTGCCTGCCTGCCTGCCTGCCTGCCTGCCTGCCTGCCTGCCTGCCTGCCTGCCTGCCTGCCTGCCTGCCTGCCTGCCTGCCTGCCTGCCTGCCTGCCTGCCTGCCTGCCTGCCTGCCTGCCTGCCTGCCTGCCTGCCTGCCTGCCTGCCTGCCTGCCTGCCTGCCTGCCTGCCTGCCTGCCTGCCTGCCTGCCTGCCTGCCTGCCTGCCTGCCTGCCTGCCTGCCTGCCTGCCTGCCTGCCTGCCTGCCTGCCTGCCTGCCTGCCTGCCTGCCTGCCTGCCTGCCTGCCTGCCTGCCTGCCTGCCTGCCTGCCTGCCTGCCTGCCTGCCTGCCTGCCTGCCTGCCTGCCTGCCTGCCTGCCTGCCTGCCTGCCTGCCTGCCTGCCTGCCTGCCTGCCTGCCTGCCTGCCTGCCTGCCTGCCTGCCTGCCTGCCTGCCTGCCTGCCTGCCTGCCTGCCTGCCTGCCTGCCTGCCTGCCTGCCTGCCTGCCTGCCTGCCTGCCTGCCTGCCTGCCTGCCTGCCTGCCTGCCTGCCTGCCTGCCTGCCTGCCTGCCTGCCTGCCTGCCTGCCTGCCTGCCTGCCTGCCTGCCTGCCTGCCTGCCTGCCTGCCTGCCTGCCTGCCTGCCTGCCTGCCTGCCTGCCTGCCTGCCTGCCTGCCTGCCTGCCTGCCTGCCTGCCTGCCTGCCTGCCTGCCTGCCTGCCTGCCTGCCTGCCTGCCTGCCTGCCTGCCTGCCTGCCTGCCTGCCTGCCTGCCTGCCTGCCTGCCTGCCTGCCTGCCTGCCTGCCTGCCTGCCTGCCTGCCTGCCTGCCTGCCTGCCTGCCTGCCTGCCTGCCTGCCTGCCTGCCTGCCTGCCTGCCTGCCTGCCTGCCTGCCTGCCTGCCTGCCTGCCTGCCTGCCTGCCTGCCTGCCTGCCTGCCTGCCTGCCTGCCTGCCTGCCTGCCTGCCTGCCTGCCTGCCTGCCTGCCTGCCTGCCTGCCTGCCTGCCTGCCTGCCTGCCTGCCTGCCTGCCTGCCTGCCTGCCTGCCTGCCTGCCTGCCTGCCTGCCTGCCTGCCTGCCTGCCTGCCTGCCTGCCTGCCTGCCTGCCTGCCTGCCTGCCTGCCTGCCTGCCTGCCTGCCTGCCTGCCTGCCTGCCTGCCTGCCTGCCTGCCTGCCTGCCTGCCTGCCTGCCTGCCTGCCTGCCTGCCTGCCTGCCTGCCTGCCTGCCTGCCTGCCTGCCTGCCTGCCTGCCTGCCTGCCTGCCTGCCTGCCTGCCTGCCTGCCTGCCTGCCTGCCTGCCTGCCTGCCTGCCTGCCTGCCTGCCTGCCTGCCTGCCTGCCTGCCTGCCTGCCTGCCTGCCTGCCTGCCTGCCTGCCTGCCTGCCTGCCTGCCTGCCTGCCTGCCTGCCTGCCTGCCTGCCTGCCTGCCTGCCTGCCTGCCTGCCTGCCTGCCTGCCTGCCTGCCTGCCTGCCTGCCTGCCTGCCTGCCTGCCTGCCTGCCTGCCTGCCTGCCTGCCTGCCTGCCTGCCTGCCTGCCTGCCTGCCTGCCTGCCTGCCTGCCTGCCTGCCTGCCTGCCTGCCTGCCTGCCTGCCTGCCTGCCTGCCTGCCTGCCTGCCTGCCTGCCTGCCTGCCTGCCTGCCTGCCTGCCTGCCTGCCTGCCTGCCTGCCTGCCTGCCTGCCTGCCTGCCTGCCTGCCTGCCTGCCTGCCTGCCTGCCTGCCTGCCTGCCTGCCTGCCTGCCTGCCTGCCTGCCTGCCTGCCTGCCTGCCTGCCTGCCTGCCTGCCTGCCTGCCTGCCTGCCTGCCTGCCTGCCTGCCTGCCTGCCTGCCTGCCTGCCTGCCTGCCTGCCTGCCTGCCTGCCTGCCTGCCTGCCTGCCTGCCTGCCTGCCTGCCTGCCTGCCTGCCTGCCTGCCTGCCTGCCTGCCTGCCTGCCTGCCTGCCTGCCTGCCTGCCTGCCTGCCTGCCTGCCTGCCTGCCTGCCTGCCTGCCTGCCTGCCTGCCTGCCTGCCTGCCTGCCTGCCTGCCTGCCTGCCTGCCTGCCTGCCTGCCTGCCTGCCTGCCTGCCTGCCTGCCTGCCTGCCTGCCTGCCTGCCTGCCTGCCTGCCTGCCTGCCTGCCTGCCTGCCTGCCTGCCTGCCTGCCTGCCTGCCTGCCTGCCTGCCTGCCTGCCTGCCTGCCTGCCTGCCTGCCTGCCTGCCTGCCTGCCTGCCTGCCTGCCTGCCTGCCTGCCTGCCTGCCTGCCTGCCTGCCTGCCTGCCTGCCTGCCTGCCTGCCTGCCTGCCTGCCTGCCTGCCTGCCTGCCTGCCTGCCTGCCTGCCTGCCTGCCTGCCTGCCTGCCTGCCTGCCTGCCTGCCTGCCTGCCTGCCTGCCTGCCTGCCTGCCTGCCTGCCTGCCTGCCTGCCTGCCTGCCTGCCTGCCTGCCTGCCTGCCTGCCTGCCTGCCTGCCTGCCTGCCTGCCTGCCTGCCTGCCTGCCTGCCTGCCTGCCTGCCTGCCTGCCTGCCTGCCTGCCTGCCTGCCTGCCTGCCTGCCTGCCTGCCTGCCTGCCTGCCTGCCTGCCTGCCTGCCTGCCTGCCTGCCTGCGTTTATTGCTATTAAAACACGTTTGGATTGCATCTCCTGAGTCTTCTGCCTGTTCCTGTACACACAACTGTAACATGGTAAGTAGATGTAACATATGTAACAAGGACACTGTAAAATAAAGTGTTACCCTAGTTTTCAAGGTTTAGGCCTGCAAGCACTCTATAGCAGCAAATGCAAGTTTGACGAGTTTTGCAGATCAACATGTATGTGTCACAGTTATGTTCAGTTTGTTTTAGTTTTCATGGACATTCAGTTTGTTTTCACCAGTCACATGTGTTCCTTTGTTCTATTTCCCGCCACAATCTGTCACCATGGACACTAACCTCATTCATCATAGCTGTTCGTCATTTTAGTTAATCATCTGTGTATTTAAGCTCCTGCTTGTTTTCAGTTCATTGTCCGGTATTGTTTGTGTCCTGTGCACACTGTCTCGCACGTTGGCTTGTTATTTGGATCTTATTAATAAAACCTTTGTTATCTTCATCTTCATCATTGTTTTCACGTTCCTAGAACCTAAGCGTTACAGTATGTAGACAGTAAATACACATTGTATTACCCTCATCCTTCGCTCGGGTCATTTTGACCCGAAACTCATTTTTATCTTATTTTTTTAAATTGAGTGTTCATCGGAGTGGTCCAAGACCCTAAGAATTTTGTCGCACTTGAACCATGAATGCACAAAAAAATTGACTGGATTCGAGGAGTGCTTTTTTTGTGCTTGAAATTTAAAAAAGTAACAAATCCTTCCCTCTCGGGTCAATTTGACCCCCATAGGAATGAATGGAATGGGAGGAATGCTTCACAGAAAAACCTAAAAATGCTCAAAATTCAAAGTAAAAGGCTAAAACAGCAATTAATAACTGTATTTGCATTATTGTTTAGGGTTAGGGTAGATGTAGACGTTAATAAAACACAATCTGATAAGTAGCCTATTTAATTTATTGTTATTTTATGGGGAGATTTTGCGTCACTACCGGCCGTAGCTGTATCCCTTCTAGGAGTCGTGAAATATCATGATATATATATTTTTTTTTTCCACAAGAGGTCGGCAAAGACATCCAAATGTGAGATATTTTGAGTTGAATTAAAAGTGTTATGCATGAAATTGAGTTATTCTGAATTTAAAGCCACAATATGTAATTTTTCGCCGCTAGACGTCGCTTATTCAAAACAAAGGCGTAGCTTGATGACGCCTTGATTTCGCGGAGCTTTTATTATGCAGCAGACGACCACTTCAGCTTCTTTCGGTCAAGTGTATGTGGGTTAACGCAGTGCTGTTTTATCATATTAAGCCGCATTTCCACCACAGGAACTTTCCCCAGGAACTAGGGACTTTGGGGTGGTACTCAGTGTGTTTCAACCGCAGGAACCGGGGTCTAAATGAAATTCCGGGTAAAAATTTCCTTCTCAAAACGTCCCTGCTTGCGAGGTAGTACTTTTTCAAAGTTCAGGAACTTGTGGGGGTGGGACTTGGGCGCTGAACATTCTGATTGGTTGAGTTCACGCAGTTGTGCTGCGTGCAGTTAGAGTTGTTTGCTATCCGAATCAACAATGGAGTTTAAAAAATACGACCGATGGGCCGATGACGAGATTCAGGCTTTATTAAGCTTATATGCGGAGGACGAAATCCAGCGGGAACTGGAAAGTCGCGCGCAGTCCTACGTCACCAGACTAATCTTCACGGTACTTTAGATGGAAACACAGACAGCAACAGGTCTGGGGGAAAAAAAGTTCCTGGGACAAATTGTTCTGGGTAATTTCCGTGGAAACTCAGCTTTAGATACATTGTATGCTAAAGTAATTAATTGTAATGCGTTCGTTCGGCACCTACTATGAGACACTTGTTGCACACTGCAGTGAGCTAGATCGATATTAGGCATGGTAAAACATGGTACTCGCGGTAAATCAAGAAAACGAGATTTAAACAGTAAGACTAATTGTGTTGAGCTATATAACAATGATTAGTTTTCTGTCGATTAATGTATCCAAACAGTTGCTCATCTGTCTAATAAAACATAATATATTAAAGCATCTTTGGTGTTTCCATGGTTTCTACAAAATAAAACCGGAAAACGAGGGTAACGCGGGTATGATGTCATTAATAGGCAATGCACTTATTTCTCTGGATTTAAACATTCTTGGAAACTTTTGGGATAATGTAAGTACACAAGTCAACAAAATATATAACATTGTTCTAGTGGTTTTTGGATATTTTAATCCAAATATCTTACATATTGTGCCTTTAAGTTGAAAGAGTGTAAAGAATGTGCTTAAATTATTATTTATTTATTATTTATTGATAAAATCTTGTAATTTAAAGGTAAATAAACTAAATAACAAAAAAAAAAAAAAATTGCATTAAAAATATTATTAAAATGAAATGAAATAAGCTTTCTGCACACAAAAAAGTATAATTTTAGGGCTTCGGATCATTTTGACCCGCGAGGGAAGGATTTGTTACAAAGTGCGAAGGAGGGATGATTTTATCATGTAAATGCATAGTGGTTCAGAACACCTAATATAAAGTGGGATACTAAAATTACACAAGGTGATAAGATTCAGATATTACTAGTGCTCAAATGGTGTAGGAACTTGAAACATGAAAATGAGAATCGCCTAGATCACCAATAAGGTCTCACACCTTTCCCACCCAATCCTGACAATTCCATTTTAATAGGCTTTGTCTACCTGTCTTCATTTCCTTTACGTCAGTGGCAACATTATTCGCCGCCTCGGTATGCTTCTCCTTCACTCTGCCAGTCTGCCACATGGAAAACAGCTCCTGTGTTTCTGCAGCTCAGGATGTTCTGAAGAATTGACCTTTCCTTTTGAGGAGGACTGCCACTGGCCGCACTCCTCTGGAGAAGGCCCATCATGAATGAAAGGCTCTTGGAAATCACATTTGAAAAGGTCAGGGCACACCCAGAATGAACTGGACCTGCTAGTCTGACAAACAACATGCTATTTTTTTTATACCTCCATCTAGTTTGACAGGGAGAAAAAAGCAGCAAGCGCTGTTTGTTAAAACACGTCAATGCACTCAGTCTCTGCATCTTTTTCCTTAAGCTTAACAAGGCTTGCATGCTTGGATACTGATGTATTTCAGGCCTCATCCTGGGATAGTTTGGATATTTCTGACTAAACCTTGAAAAACAACAACTTTGAAAACACACTGAAAGTAATTTATGGCTTTGTTAATGATGCAGTGGATCAGAATAATGCATTTATATTAATGTGACTCTAAAAATAGCACATGATCACGACTCTCATCAGCAAAAATTAAGGCAAAAGCAACACCAAACTGCTAAACCTATGAGCAAAACACAACCTCTGTAATTCTAACGTAGATATGTAAGGGATAATCTGTGCATTTTAACTATTTTAATGCATGACGTGTCCTGAATGTTTCTGTATGTGCGAGTGATGTATGTGTGCTTTAATAAAAGTGCATTAATACAGAACAGTGATTAGACTGACTTGGAACTATCTGTGCATTAAATGGTTTTATTGCACACCTTATAGCCAATCAGAATTGAGTATTTAGACAGACCATGGTACAAAAAAGTTTATATACACTCTAAAAAAACACTGGGTTAAAAACAGCCCAATTTGGGTAGTTTTTAACCCAAGGGCTGGGTAAATACAGAACAGAACACGTTGGGTTAATTTTACCCAGCAAATTGGGTTGTTTATTTAACCCAGCATAATCGTTGATTTGTTTTTACTCTAATACTAGCTTCTTTTTTTTCTTTTTTTTTTTTTTAACTTCATACAAGAATTAATGTTTACGGATTAACTTATAGCTTCTAAACTTTTTAAAAATACTCTACACAACCACTGGCTTGCATGATAATTCCTTAATTTTCGATCATATTTTACAGTATAGCATATTTGATATAATTTTTAATACATATTATCTACATTTAAGCTCGTTTAATAAATATTAGAAGTGAAGATTAAACATTTAGAAGTAATTGAAGTGTAATTGACCAGTCTCTGTTGTCCCGTTTCCACAGTAACAGCGCTGTATCTCGTACAGCGCTTGTGTCACGTTCAGCAGGGGAACTTCTAACTTCAGACCGCCGCCCTGCGTTTCACTCGTGGCCGAAATATGCTGTGACTGACTCCATAACCTGTCCATAAAAATGAAACAACACAAAAACAAAAACTACTCAAACACTGGGTTGTTACGTCTGACCCAGGAGCTGGGTTACACAAACACTACTCAAACACTGGGTTGTTATGTCTGACCCAGGAGCTGGGTAACACAAACACAAAAACTACCCAAACACTGTGTTGTTACGTCTGACCCAGGAGCTGGGTTACACAAACACTACCCAAACACTGGGTTGTTACGTCTGACCCTGGGTAACATAAAAACTAACCAAACACTGGGTTGTTACATCTGACCCAGGAGCTGGGTAACACAAAAACTACCCAAACAGTGGGTTGTTACGTCTGACCCAGGAGCTGGGTAACACAAAAACAAAAACTACCCAAACACTGGGTTGTTACATCTGACCCAGGAGCTGGGTAACACAAAAACTAACCAAACACTGTGTTGTTACGTCTGACCCAGGAGCTGGGTCACACAAACACTACCCAAACACTGGGTTGTTACGTCTGACCCAGGAGCTGGGTAACACAAAAACAAAAACTACCCAAACACTGGGTTGTTACATCTGACAAAGGAGCTGGGTAACACAAAAACTAACCAAACACTGTGTTGTTACGTCTGACCCAGGAGCTGGGTCACACAAACACTACCCAAACACTGGGTTGTTACGTCTGACCCTGGGTAACATAAAAACTACCCAAACACTGGGTTGTTACGTCTGACCCAGGAGCTGGGTAACACAAACACAAAAACTAACCAAACACTGGGTTGTTACATCTGACCCAGGAGCTGGGTTACACAAAAACTACCCAAACACTGGGTTGTTACGTCTGACCCAGGAGCTGGGTAACACAAAAACAAAAACTATCCAAACACTGGGTTGTTACATCTGACCCAGGAGCTGGGTAACACAAACACAAAAACTAACCAAACACTGGGTTGTTATGTCTGAACCAGGAGCTGGGTAACACAAACACAAAAACTACCCAAACACTGGGTTGTTACATCTGACCCAGGAGCTGGGTTACACAAAAACTACCCAAACACTGGGTTGTTACGTCTGACCCAGGAGCTGGGTAACACAAAAACAAAAACTATCCAAACACTGGGTTGTTACATCTGACCCAGGAGCTGGGTAACACAAACACAAAAACTAACCAAACACTGGGTTGTTATGTCTGAACCAGGAGCTGGGTAACACAAACACAAAAACTACCCAAACACTGGGTTGTTACATCTGACCCAGGAGCTGGGTAACACAAACACTACCCAAACACTGGGTTGTTACGTCTGACCCAGGAGCTGGGTAACACAAAAACAAAAACTACCCAAACACTGGGTTGTTACATCTGACAAAGGAGCTGGGTAACACAAAAACTAACCAAACACTGTGTTGTTACGTCTGACCCAGGAGCTGGGTCACACAAACACTACCCAAACACTGGGTTGTTACGTCTGACCCTGGGTAACATAAAAACTACCCAAACACTGGGTTGTTACGTCTGACCCAGGAGCTGGGTAACACAAACACAAAAACTAACCAAACACTGGGTTGTTACATCTGACCCAGGAGCTGGGTTACACAAAAACTACCCAAACACTGGGTTGTTACGTCTGACCCAGGAGCTGGGTAACACAAAAACAAAAACTATCCAAACACTGGGTTGTTACATCTGACCCAGGAGCTGGGTAACACAAACACAAAAACTAACCAAACACTGGGTTGTTATGTCTGAACCAGGAGCTGGGTAACACAAACACAAAAACTACCCAAACACTGGGTTGTTACATCTGACCCAGGAGCTGGGTTACACAAAAACTACCCAAACACTGGGTTGTTACGTCTGACCCAGGAGCTGGGTAACACAAAAACAAAAACTATCCAAACACTGGGTTGTTACATCTGACCCAGGAGCTGGGTAACACAAACACAAAAACTAACCAAACACTGGGTTGTTATGTCTGAACCAGGAGCTGGGTAACACAAACACAAAAACTACCCAAACACTGGGTTGTTACATCTGACCCAGGAGCTGGGTTACACAAAAACTACCCAAACACTGGGTTGTTACGTCTGACCCAGGAGCTGGGTAACACAAAAACAAAAACTATCCAAACACTGGGTTGTTACATCTGACCCAGGAGCTGGGTAACACAAACACAAAAACTAACCAAACACTGGGTTGTTATGTCTGAACCAGGAGCTGGGTAACACAAACACTAAACTACCCAAACACTGGGTTGTTACGTCTGACCCAGGAGCTGGGTAACACAAAACTATCCAAACACTGGGTTGCTACATCTGACCTAGGAGCTGGGTTACACAAAACTATCCAAACACTGGGTTGTTACGTCTGAACCAGGAGCTGGGTAAAACGAAAAATACCCAAACACTGGGTTGTTACGTCTGACCCAGGAGCTGGGTTACACAAACACTACCCAAACACTGGGTTGTTATGTCTGACCCTGAGTAACATAAAAACTACCCAAACACTGGGTTGTCACGTCTGACCCAGGAGCTGGGTAACACAAACACAAAAACTAACCAAACACTGGGTTGTTACGTCTGACCCAGGAGCTGGGTAACACTAAACTACCCAAACACTGGGTTGTTACGTCTTACCCAGGAGCTGGGTAACACAAAAACTACCCAAACACTGGGTTGTTACGTCTGACCCAGGATCTGGGTAACACAAAAACTACCCAAACACTGGGTTGTTACGTCTGACCCAGGATCTGGGTAACACAAAAACTACCCAAACACTGGGTTGTTACGTCTGACCCAGGAGCTGGGTTACACAAAAACTACCCAAACACTGGGTTGTTAGGTCAGACCCAGGAGCTGGGTTACACAAAAACTACCCAAACACTGGGTTGTTACGTCTGGCCCAGAAGCTGGGTAACACAAAAACAAAAACTACCCCAACACTGGGTTGTTACGTCTGAACCAGAATCTGGGTAACACAAAAACTACCCAAACACTGGGTTGTTACGTCTGGCCCAGGAGCTGGGTAACACAAAAACAAAAACTACCCAAACACTGGGTTGTTACGTCTGACCCAGGATCTGGGTAACACAAAAACTACCCAAACACTGGGTTGTTACGTCTGACCCAGGATCTGGGTAACACAAAAACTACCCAAACACTGGGTTGTTACGTCTGACCCAGGATCTGGGTAACACAAAAACTACCCAAACACTGGGTTGTTACACCTGACCCAGGATCTTGGTAACACAAAAACTACCCAAACACTGGGTTGTTAGGTCTGACCCTGGGTAACATAAAAACTACCCAAACACTGGGTTGTTAAGTCTGACCCAGGAGCTGGGTTACACAAAAACTACCCAAACACTGGGTTGTTACGTCTGACCCAGGAGCTGGGTAACACAAACACAAAAACTAACCAAACACTGGGTTGATACATCTGACCCAGGAGCTGGGTAACACAAAAACTAACCAAACACTGTGTTGTTACGTCTGACCCAGGAGCTGGGTCACACAAACACTACCCAAACACTGGGTTGTTACGTCTGACCCTGGGTAACATAAAAACTACCCAAACACTGGGTTGTTACGTCTGACCCAGGAGCTGGGTTACACAAAAACTACCCAAACACTGGGTTGTTACGTCTGACCCAGGAGCTGGGTAACACAAAAACAAAAACTATCCAAACACTGGGTTGTTACATCTGACCCAGGAGCTGGGTAACACAAACACAAAAACTAACCAAACACTGGGTTGTTACGTCTGAACCAGGAGCTGGGTAACACAAACACAAAAACTACCCAAACACTGGGTTGTTACATCTGACCCAGGAGCTGGGTAACACAAACACTAAACTACCCAAACACTGGGTTGTTACGTCTGACCCAGGAGCTGGGTTACACAAAACTATCCAAACACTGGGTTGTTACGTCTGAACCAGGAACTGGGTAACACAAAACTATCCAAACACTGGGTTGCTACGTCTGACCCAGGAGCTGGGTTACACAAAACTATCCAAACACTGGGTTGTTACGTCTGAACCAGGAGCTGGGTAAAACGAAAAATACCCAAACACTGGGTTGTTACGTCTGACCCAGGAGCTGGGTAACACAAAAACTACCCAAACACTAGGTTGTTATGTCTGACCCAGGAGCTGGGTAACACAGAAACTAACCATACACTGGGTTGTTATGTCTGACCCAGGAGCTGGGTTACACAAACACTACCCAAACACTGGGTTGTTACGTCTGACCCTGGGTAACATAAAAACTACCCAAACACTGGGTTGTTACGTCTGACCCAGGATCTGGGTAACACAAAAACAAAAACTACCCAAACACTGGGTTGTTACGTCTGACCCAGGATCTGGGTAACACAAAAACAAAAACTACCCAAACACTGGGTTGTTACGTCTGACCCAGGATCTGGGTAACACAAAATCTACCCAAACACTGGGTTGTTACGACTGAACCAGGATCTTGGTAACACAAAAACTACCCAAACACTGGGTTGTTACGTCTGACCCAGGAGCTGGGTAACACAAACACAAAAACTAACCAAACACTGGGTTGTTACGTCTGACCCAGGAGCTGGGTAACACTAAACTACCCAAACACTGGGTTGTTACGTCTGACCCAGGAGCTGGGTTACACAAAATCTACCCAAACACTGGGTTGTTACATCTGGCCCAGGAGCTGGGTAACACAAAAACTACCCAAACACTGGGTTGTTACATCTGGCCCAGGAGCTGGGTAACACAAAAACTACCCAAACACTGGGTTGTTACGTCTGAACCAGGATCTTGGTAACACAAGAACTACCCAAACACTGGGTTGTTACGTCTGAACCAGGATCTTGGTAACACAAGAACTACCCAAACACTGGGTTGTTACGTCTGACCCAGGAGCTGGGTTACACAAAAACTACCCAAACACTGGGTTGTTAGGTCTGACCCAGGACCTGGGTTACACAAAATCTACCCAAACACTGGGTTGTTACGTCTGACCCAGGAGCTGGGTTACACAAAAACTACCCAAACACTGGGTTGTTAGGTCAGACCCAGGAGCTGGGTTACACAAAAACTACCCAAACACTGGGTTGTTACGTCTGGCCCAGAGGCTGGGTAACACAAAAACAAAAACTACCCCAACACTGGGTTGTTACGTCTGAACCAGAATCTGGGTAACACAAAAACTACCCAAACACTGGGTTGTTACGTCTGGCCCAGGAGCTGGGTAACACAAAAACAAAAACTACCCAAACACTGGATTGTTACGTCTGACCCAGGATCTGGGTAACACAAAAACAAAAACTACCCAAACACTGGGTTGTTACGTCTGACCCAGGATCTGGGTAACACAAAAACAAAAACTACCCAAACACTGGGTTGTTAGGTCTGACCCAGGAGCTGGGTTACAGAAAAACTACCCAAACACTGGGTTGTTAGGTCTGACCCAGGAGCTGGGTTACACAAAAACTACCCAAACACTGGGTTGTTATGTCTGGCCCAGGAGCTGGGTTACACAAAAGCTACCCAAACACTGGGTTGTTACGTCTGACCCAGGATCTGGGTAACACAAAAACTACCCAAACACTGGGTTGTTAGGTCTGACCCAGGAGCTGGGTTACACAAAAACTACCCAAACACTGTGTTGTTACGTCTGACCCAGGAGCTGGGTTACACAAAAACTACCCAAACACTGGGTTGTTACGTCTGGCCCAGGATCTGGGTAACACAAAAACTACCCAAACACTCAAAAAATAACCCAAAAAATGTACCCAAAGAGCTCAACCCAGGATTTGGGTAGAAAAAATAACGTAAGACTTTTTAGAGTGTATTCAGATAAAGACCTTGATTGAAATGTAATATTGCATTTCTGAAACTAAACCAACTAAGTGTATTTTTTATTTGGTGGTTCAGGGTCATTCAAAAAGTTCAAATCAATGAGCTCTTTACACATGCATGAATGTTATTCAAAATGAATGTTACCACATGGATGTGCTGGATATAACTAGATAACTCATACTGACAATTCTCTCACACAGTACCTCCTGAAAAGAGCTGTCATTAATTGATGCTCTTTGATAAATCTTTCTTGATAACTAATCCAGGTGCAGACTCTCTTTTGGTGGTACTCTAAAAGGCATATAACATTTCTACAATGAGACCCACTCATCATGCATTTGTAAGACTATAAATAGTGTATGACCAAAAGATAACCTTTAATGTCTATAGATGTTTGTGCTTTTGTTCATTCACTTATTTCCAGCCAAAGACTCTATAATGGACTAAACCATTATGACGATTGTTTTTAAGCTGACCTTTGAGTTACACTGAACATTGCGTCTCTGAGGTTTTTTTTTTTTTTTTAAAAAAAAAAAACATGGTATTCTGCAAACATAGTTGAAGCAATCAACCATTGAATTTTGTTTTTAATGATACACAGTTTGACACATTGTGTTAAATGTGCTATACTGCAGAAAATAATCCACAAAAATACTCTACAATTATATGTTTCTTCCTTTTTTACCTGATCATTATTATTTTGTAACGTGCATTTTGTCTTCTTGTCTTGTTTCAATGTATGTTTTTATGTTTCAGTATATTATTTCTAGAACATTTTGTAAACACATCACATTCTTATTACACTGCAAACTATTTTTTTTTAGTATTTTCAAGATGCATTTACTAGATGAGTAAAATGCCATAAGATATTATGGTCTTTTTTTCTTGGGAAATAAATCAAACATTAAGTGAGTTGTTGCTTTAAAAAAGCCAAATTATCTGCCAATGAGGTAAAAAAAAATCAATTTTAATTCAAACAGAGACAAGATTATTTTTCTTACCCCACTGGCAGATAATGTTGCTTGTTTTAACCAAAAACTCACCTAATTTTCTCCAGAAAACAAGACATAATATCTTATGGCATTTTACTACTTTAGTAAATGCATCTTGATGTAAGAATTTTTAGATATTTGGACTGGAAACAAAACAAAAATAATAAGTGAGAAAAGCATTTTTGAGGTAATATCGGGTTTACTGTACACAGTGCTAAAGTATAAGTGATCAATGCTTGTTTCCCATAATGGTATTTGATACTTTTCACAGAACATAATATTTGGTGCTCTGAGCAAACATTGCATTGCTGTCCTTCAATAATACAATCAAACATTCTTATGGGAGGAACTTTAAACTAGAGAACAATCTTTTGCTTGAAACTTGAGACCCAAATCTGTTTACCCTTTTCCTCATTGCTCTTATATATTTAATGAAGTATGAACTTGTAAAAGTTAAAAAGGTTACAAACTTCTTCAGTAGTACAAGTGAGACCATCAGCAGCTGTCACTTTTTTTTACCTCCAGTGAATGTTTCTAATGTTTCTAAGTTTATTTCTGAAAGCGACTTTCTGTATAGACAAAGTCTTGGCTACAAAACAAAAATAAAATCTTATCACTGTTATTGTAAAAAAAAAAAAAAAAAAAAACCTTTCCTTTAATAAACGTTGTGAAACTACAGTATATGTCACAGTTTGCTTGTGTTTTTCTGCACTAAGACTCTTATTTTGATGTTTATTTCATTCCATTGTCCCTGGTTTCCACTTCTCCTTTATAATTAGGTTCAGAAGAGGATCTTTGTGATGGAGTTGAGCAGGGCTTGACATTAACTTTTTTGCTCACCAGCCACTGTGGCTAGTGGTTTTCCAAAGTTATAGCCACTCAGCATTTTCACTGGCCACAACTTTGACATCGATACCATGGGAAAAAACTGCCATATAGATATTTTTTAATATTATCTCAATTGGCTGCTGTCATTTTAAGACCTGATGCACGGATCCATTATACTGTTACACATGCGTTTTCTTTCTCAACTGTTTACGTTCACTTAAAACATAACTGACTGTGTTTAAGTGAATACTCGCCAAGACCACCATTCTGACATTATTTTGTGTGTATTTGACTGTTTAAGCGCAATAAGCAGTGAAAAAGAACTCAATTTAGTACAGAGAGGCGGCTTTATGTGCACATACATAATTATGTGCAATACATACAATCCCACAGCGAAATTCAAGCCCTGTAACACCAACAATATTCATCCGGAGCAAATGAAACGAGTGAGTGAAGGGAGGCGGGTTTGTGTGTCACTCACTGTCGGAGAGATGAGAGAGAGAGAAAGCACAGCTGGTATCGTGTATCTATTTTGCGAAAAATGAGTATTGGAAGCGTTATTTCAGTATCGATATGTAGCGAAAAATCACTATTTTTAAAAACACTACATTGCACTGTTTCAACCCATGTTTGTGTCAAATATAGACAACCCCAACCGTTGGTTTAATTTTTTTAAATTAAATTTAAACACAACAGTTGAGTTTGTCCATATTTGACACAAACATGGGTTGAAACAACCCACCATTATTTTTAGAGTGTAGTGTTTTTTTTAAAAAAGACATCTGAAATATGCCTTATGTATAAAATTCAACCTGCCAAAGTGGCTAGTAAGAGTGACTGTATTACACGCCACTGCTGTAATCCACCCGTATCTGGTGGCTTGGCGGGTGTTAATGTCAAGCCCTAGAGTTGAGTGTAACACTCAGTAACCCCAGTTGCAGGCAGCAAGCCAAAACTGTTTAGCCTTTTCCACATGCCTCTTATATATTAGACGAAGGCGTGAACTGAAACAGCCCCAGGTTATGGCATGTATTGTAAACCACAAAGCCCAGGTGGAGCAGGACGCTGATGTTGACACAGTGCCAGCACCACTTCAGTGACAAATTGTTAGGTGCCTCATTACGTGCCTTGAGTGGACAAAAACACATGTATTCATTCTCTTTTCCATTACGGCACTCAATACAAGGCTCTGCAGTCAGGCTGTATAATCACAATACCATGTAAACAGGCCTTGCAATTATTTAAACACTGATTGCAAATTTGTAAATGACAATTGTTTTCTACCTTAACCTTATTTGACATCTGAAAAACTTCTACTTTAAAGATGTCATATGATGTGTTTAATTGTTTTCCTTTTCCTTTAGTGTGTTTGTGCATGTATATGAGTTACAAAGCTCTCAGGGCCCTATTTTAACGATCTGAGAGCATGGTCTGAAGCGCATGGCGCAGGTGCACTTAGGGCGTGTCCGAATCCACTTTTGCTAGTTTAACGACGGGAAAAACAGTCAGCGCGCCAGGCGCATGGTCTAAAAGGGTTGTACCCTCCTATTCCCTTTAAAAGCCATTTGTGCTTGCACCCTGGTGGATTCGCTATTTACATGGTGGAATATAGACACTATCCATTATGACAATGTAGGCATTTTTATCTTTATGTACACAATAATAATCTTTTACATTGTAATCCTTTTATTTTTAATATTTAAAAAGTGTATACACGTTGTGCACCCGACTATAGGCGCATATTACTAACCCACCCTATATTGCGCTATTGGTTTGGTTATATTGCCAGGTTTTTGTTGGTCAATGGCACAGTCGTTTTCAGTTCCTCAAAATAGCAACGCACCAACAATGCGCCTGAACACACCTCGTTTTAAGACCAGCACGCCCATGGGCGAACAGATGGGCGCGAGTGCATTTGCTTTTTAAACAATGTGGCGCTGGATGTGAAAATGATAACTGCGTCGGGCTAAAACTAGCAAAAAACACTTGCGTCGCGCCTGGTGTCACATTGCGCCGGGTGTACAGTGGGGAGAACAAGTATTTGATACACTGCCGATTTTGCAGGTTTGCCCACTTACAAAGCATGTAGAAGCATTTTATTGCATGACATAAGTATTTGATACATCAGAAAAGCAGAACTTAATATTTGGTACAGAAACCTTTGTTTGCAATTACAGAGATCCTACGTTTCCTGTAGTTCTTGACCAGGTTTGCACACACTGCAGCAGGGATTTTGGCCCACTCCTCCATACAGACCTTCTCCAGATCCTTCAGGTTTCGGGGCTGTCGCTGGGCAATACGGACTTTCAGCTCCCTCCAAAGATTTTCTATTGGGTTCAGGTCTGGAGACTGGCTAGGCCACTCCAGGACCTTGAGATGCTTCTTACGGAGCCACTCCTTAGTTGCCCTGGCTGTGTGTTTCGGGTCGTTGTCATGCTGGAAGACCCAGCCACGACCCATCTTCAATGCTCTTACTGAGGGAAGGAGGTTGTTGGCCAAGACCTCGCGATACATGGCCACATCCATCCTCCCCTCAATACGGTGCAGTCGTCCTGTCCCCTTTGCAGAAAAGCATCCCCAAAGAATGATGTTTCCACCTCCATGCTTCACGGTTGGGATGGTGTTCTTGGGGTTGTACTCATCCTTCTTCTTCCTCCAAACACGGTGAGTGGAGTTTAGATCAAAAAGCTCTATTTTTGTCTCATCAGACCACATGACCTTCTCTCATTCCTCCTCTGGATCATCCAGATGGTCACTGGCAAACTTCAGACGGGCCTGGACATGCGCTGGCTTGAGCAGGGGCAGGATTTTAATCCATGACGGCGTAGTGTGTTACTAATGGTTTTCTTTGAGACTGTGGTCCCAGCTCTCTTCAGGTCATTGACCAGGTCCTGCCGTGTAGTTCTGGGCTGATCCCTCACCTTCCTCATGATCATTGATGCCCCACGAGGTGAGATCTTGCATGGTGCCCCAGACCGAGGGAGATTGACCATCATCTTGAACTTCTTCCATTTTCTAATAATTGCGCCAACAGTTGTTGCCTTCTCACCAAGCTACTTGCCTATTGTCCTGTAGCCCATCCCAGCCTTGTGCAGGTCTACAATTTTATCCCTGATGTCCTTACACAGCTCTCTGGTCTTGGCCATTGTGGAGAGGTTGGAGTCTGTTTGATTGAGTGTGTGGACAGGTGTCTTTTATACAGGTAACGAGTTCAAACAGGTGCAGTTAATACAGGTAATGAGTGGAGAACAGGAGGGCTTCTTAAAGAAAAACTAACAGGTCTGTGAGAGCCGGAATTCTTACTGGTTGGTAGGTGATCAAATACTTATGTCATGCAATAAAATGCAAATTAATTATTTAAAAATCATACAGTGTGATTTTCTGGATTTTTAGATTCCGTCTCTCACAGTTGAAGCGTACCTATGATAAAAATTACAGATCTCTACATGCTTTGTAAGTAGGAAAACCTGCAAAATCGGCAGTGTATCAAATACTTGTTCTCCCCACTGTATGATAGGGCCCACAGTCTTCCACAAAGGGATTTATTCTATCTAACAGAGAACACTGATCCAGACCTGCCTAAAATGCCTCCAAATCCAGATATTACTTCCTTAAACATCCACGTCACAATGTGAAATATTAGCATAATTCCTGCCCAAAGGCATACACAAAGAAATAAGGCAATGTTTCAGTGAATTGAAGTGTTGTCATCATGTCGCAGAGACACTGTGTGTTTGGATGCGAAAGCAAAGACGCTTTGCTTTCAGAGGTTAATTTTAATTTATTTGTAAAGCAGTTCTTGAGCAGTACAACCTAAAAGTTTGCTTGTGCATTTTACAAAGGACAGCTTCCTGAACCTGGGACTGGGAGAGTACAACATCGGCTATATAGAAAGACTACTTACCAAACGTTCTGCTCAAGTCGTGCTTGCAAAGTTGATTCTGATCGATTGGCTTGATCATCCAGATTCTCAGAATCCGACGCAGGCTTTAACTGACATGGTAAAACCGACAAAACTATTAACTGTGTGTTTACAATTGCTTAAAGCCTTGGAAGCTGAAGCTCGCAATTATTGCATATTTGCCAATCACAATCACAGTGTTGCTATGTGGTTGCTAGGGTACTCGGGGTGGTTCCTAGGGTGTTGCTATGTGAAGCCAACATAATGATGATTACTATGTTGGCTATATGATTGGAATGGGGGTCTCCATAATTCAAACACTGGTTATGGCTCTATACTCATACCCCAAGTAACACATTGCTGTCCAAACGGCTCAGTTTCCCAAGAGGCCATTGGGTGTTGGAATTAAACTAATGCTGAGAGTTGCCCTAGCCTAGTGGAATGTAATTGTTTATTCTGATATGCTTTCAGAACACACGTGTGCAAGATTTCTGTTCTAGCTCAAACAAAGCAGAACAAGGAGAGTAATGAGACAAATGGCAAAGAAGAGATAAAAAATCTAAAAGAGGGTTGAGACCTGAAGAAAAGGTAATGTTTGCTCTCTACTCTTTTTGATAGATTTTGTTCTTGTTATCAAGAGAATTACTTATTTGTGGAGGGTATAATAAACTGTTGGTGTGCTCTTGGTAAGGTTACCATTTTTACCATTACCATTTACTAATGTCATCTACTGTAACATGTCACATGAAAGCATAAGGCTTTATAAAAAAAAACAAAAAAAAAACAGGGATTTCCCTAGACAGAAATACATAAATAAAAGACAGAAATGAACGTCTCGGTTACGTATGTAACCCTCGTTCCCTACGTTAGTGACTGACAAAATGGGGGTGCTTGAGCGTCTCGAAGAACTGAAGAGAACTCAGTAAAGAATGCTTTTGGCTCCGAAGCAGAAACATAATGCGAGATTGCCAGCATCCTTTCTTATATACCCACACGGTGGAGCGGAGTTACGCTATGCAAATTCCACAGACCCATGGCATTTCCTTGCCATTGGCTCATTTTGTAAGAACTCGAAGGTGAAAGGCTTCTAATCGAAAAACCCCCATTTCGTCAGTCACTGACGTAACTCGGAGTGACTGAACGAAAGGGAACACTGTCTTAGCCAGATATTGTAATGTCAAAAGAACGCCATTACAATGATATTTTTGTCTTTCTAATGCATATAATTAAAAATAAATACATAAAAAATATAGGTCATTGGCAATTTGAATAATAAATTAAATTAGTTAAAAAATGTTTAGTATTTTAATGCACATCATAATTGGGATAATGCCTTAACAGGGAAGTGGCAAAAGCTTTAGCAGAAATTGTATTCATACGGACTCATTTGTTTATATTATGTACATAGTACAAAATTGACTGCAAAATGTTTCTTTAATTTCCAACAAATCTCTGTAAAGGCAGAAATTTCATGCAGATGGCCACTTTAATTGTTGGAAACAAGATGTGAATCCATTTGCACAGCTAGGTCTATTTACACAGAGCAATGCAATCCCTCTCTCATCGAAAATATAAAACCAGATCTGCACCACAAAGCATGGTATGAATATCCTGGTGGTCATTTTGCCCGAGTGACAGATGGTTAGGGTTAGAAGAATAAAACGTCATCAGTGTGTGCTAGTAGTTAACAAAAAGACCATGATGAATCACACTTTGGCAGTTGTAGTTTTTATGTGTGCTGAAAAAAAGAGGACGCGGCGAAAGAGGAAGGAAAAAAAGAGCTTGAGGTAAGCAGTTTTAAGTTTTAGCGCCATGTCACGTTGATTCCATGTTGCATTTTTATTGGCTGGTCAGTAGACGTAGGTCCTAGCAGCAAACGCACTGTGCGGTGATCATGCTGAATTTCTGACACTGTCAGAAAATTGTCGCAGGCTATCTTTGGTCTCAAGAATGTGACAACGGCCGTCTTTGAACCTCTCTCATTGTACAACATAGGAACACCGATTAGGAGCCACGATCACAGAAATCGTCACGATTGTTTCACAATGGCAATCTTTTGTCTGGGACAGCCGAAAATCGTGCCAAGTATACTGGGCTTAAGTCTGAGACCGAGACAAGACCGAGTACAAATGACCGAGACAAGACCAAGACCTTCAAAAAATGGTCTTAAGACCAGTCTCAAGCACTACAACACTAACAGCTACCAAAAGTTTCTCCTCCGTCATTGCAGTCTCCGGACATTCCAAGCAACTGTAAACTTCTGTCACCACAACTGAAAGGCCCGCCTCTCCATTCATTAGATTGGACAATAGAATAAAATGCGAATGACGTCGGGTGCTTTTCTGCTCAGAGTTGATTTTTTTTTTCAACTTCAGGCACTCAGAGCGCTCCTACAAAAATGCGATATATGAATACTGTATCAGTGCAGACAGCATCAGTGATTATAATGAGTTCTATTTTCTTTTACGTGACGCAACGCTCACATCCAGTGTAGGCAAATGCCAGCCATTAAGGCTAACCATGTCGGCCTATGGTGCGATGATGTACAGTGGGGAGAACAAGTATTTGATACACTGCCGATTTTGCAAAGCATGTAGAGGTCTGTAATTTTTATCATAGGTACACTTCAATTGTGAGAGACGGAATCTAAAACAAAAATCTAGAAAATCACATTGTATGATTTTTAAATAATTAATTTGCATTTTATTGCATGACATAAGTATTTGATCACCTACCAACCAGTAAGAATTCCGGCTCTCACAGACCTGTTAGTTTCTCTTTAAGAAGCCCTCCTGTTCTCCACTCATTACCTGAATTAACTGCACCTGTTTGAACTTGTTACCTGTATAAAAGACACCTGTCCACACACTCAATCAAACAGACTCCAACCTCTCCACAATGGCCAAGACCAGAGAGCTGTGTAAGGACATCAGGGATAAAATTGTAGACTTGCACAAGGCTGGGATGGGCTACAGGACAATAGACAAGCAGCTTGGTGAGAAGGCAACAACTGTCGGCGCAATTATTCGAAAATGGAAGAAGTTCAAGATGACGGTCAATCTCCCTCGGTCTGGGGCACCATGCAAGATCTCACCTCGTGGGGCATCAATGATCATGAGGAAGGTGAGGGATCAGCCCAGAACTACACGGCAGGACCTGGTCAATGACCTGAAGAGAGCTGGGACCACAGTCTCAAAGAAAACCATTAGTAACACACTACGCCGTCATGGATTAAAATCCTGCCCCTGCTCAAGCCAGCGCATGTCCAGGCCCGTCTGAAGTTTGCCAGTGACCATCTGGATGATCCAGAGGAGGAATGAGAGAAGGTCATGTGGTCTGATGAGACAAAAATAGAGCTTTTTGATCTAAACTCCACTCGCCATGTTTGGAGGAAGAAGAAGGATGAGTACAACCCCAAGAACACCATCCCAACCGTGAAGCATGGAGGTGGAAACATCATTCTTTGGGGATGCTTTTCTGCAAAGGGGACAGGACGACTGCACCGTATTGAGGGGAGGATGGATGTGGCCATGTATCGCGAGGTCTTGGCCAACAACCTCCTTCCCTCAGTAAGAGCATTGAAGATGGGTCGTGGCTGGGTCTTCCAGCATGACAACGACCCGAAACACACAGCCAGGGCAACTAAGGAGTGGCTCCGTAAGAAGCATCTCAAGGTCCTGGAGTGGCCTAGCCAGTCTCCAGACCTGAACCCAATAGAAAATCTTTGGAGGGAGCTGAAAGTCCGTATTGCCCAGCGACAGCCCCGAAACCTGAAGGATCTGGAGAAGGTCTGTATGGAGGAGTGGGCCAAAATCCCTGCTGCAGTGTGTGCAAACCTGGTCAAGAACTACAGGAAACGTAGGATCTCTGTAATTGCAAACAAAGGTTTCTGTACCAAATATTAAGTTCTGCTTTTCTGATGTATCAAATACTTATGTCATGCAATAAAATGCAAATTTATTACTTAAAAATCATACAATGTGATTTTCTGGATTTTTGTTTTAGATTCCGTCACTCAGAGTTGAAGAGTACTATGATAAAAATTACAGACTTCTACATGCTTTGTAAGTGGGCAAACCTGCAAAATCGGCAGTGTATCAAATACTTGTTCTCCCCACTGTAACTATTGGCCGATGTCTTGCTCTGAAGCAGGCATATGCAAATGTACTTGCCTGTGTGACAACACAAATCCCACAATTTCGATTAAATAAATGCTTTTTCTTTAATGAGGAGGGCGTTTTATGTAATCCAACTTTGCGGGATGTTTTAATGGTACAAAGACCAGGTCAAAAGATCAGGTCAAATTGATTTCTCATGTCATGACCCCTTTAACATGGTTACAAAACAATTTTGTTTTACACTCTCTGAGACATGCGTTGGACATTGGTATCTCCAACAGTCTTATCTTTAAGTAATATGTTTTATTTATTTGCTTGTTTCAGACAAACTCGGCAAGCAGTTGAACTGATTGGAGATGATGATGATGATAATAATAATTAAGTAATAATATATTGTAATTGTTCTTTTAATATTTTTCAGAAAAGTCAAATGTGAAAATCTGTATCTTACAGGAAAAGAAACTAAGTCTTATATTTTCTGTTTTATCTTTATGCATTTCTCTTTCTCTGGTGGTCTATTTATTGTCCTTGTAGCTAAGTGTAGCTTTATACGTGCTGTATCTATATTAATTAATTAAACAACACAGACTACCTTTCTAGCTTATGTAACAGCATAGGTAACATGCTCTAACAGGCAAGCCTGCTAAATAATAAGTGTACTGAGTTGAGTGTCATATATTCAGAAGGTCTTGGCAGGGCCATAACCAGTGTTGGGGAAAGTTACGTTTAAAAGTAATGTGTTACAATTACAACTCTTTCTAAAAAAGTAACTAATTGCATTACTTAGTTACTTTTATGGAATATAATGTTACATTACTTTTGCATTACTTTTTTCTCACCTGGGCTGAGCTTGCTTGTTTTTTTTATATATAAAAAAAAGGTTAAAGGTTATATTTTTGTTTTTTGCTAGTTTCAGCCCAACGCAGTTATAATTTTCACGTCCAGCGCCACGTTGTTTAAATAGAAAAATGCACCCTTGTATTGCATTTTTGACGCGTTGCTATTTTGAGGAACTGAAAACGACTGCGCCATTGACCAACAAAAACCTGCTCTAAATTCAATAGCGCAGTATTTTTTATATATATGTTATTTAAAGGGCGTGTTAGTAATATGTGCATATAGTCGGGTGCACAATGCGAGTACACTCTGTTTATTGAATAGAAAATATGCTGTCATTACATGATTCATGTAATGCACATTGTGACGAGACAAGAAATGTTTTGCGTTTGTGACATATTAGACATACAAATAAGAGTGAATGTGTGCTATATATTCAATATTAAAGGATTATTTCTGCAAAATTAATATTCTACCATTGTTTACTTGTCCTAATATTGTTCCAAACAGGGGACTGGGGCTTTTAATTTTCACAAAGAAAGCAAAAGCAACATAGAAATATCATAAAAGTGGTTTATATGACTTGTGGTTCTATATTCCGAGTCTTCAGAAGCTTACAATAACTAAAAATAATAATAAAAAAAAAAAAAATCAGGTGTTAACCATTGTGACTGGATCCTTGAGTCAATGAGACTCTCTGAGAACCCGAAACCTGGATTAACCTGTTAACTGAAAAGATCTGATACATAAGAGTAACTCATTCACAAATCAGACTCTCATGAGCTCTCATGAGCATCGCAAGAAGAGTTAGGACAGTGAAATAAATAAATAATGTCCTTTAAAATCAAATAGAGAGTCTTCAAAAAAATACGCATCTCTGTCCCGTGTGGCTCCACATGGACATTGCTTTATTTTATCTCTAACAGCCTTATATTAAGCTGTAGATTTTATTTATTTGCTTGTTTCAGACACCTCTGACATTGGACTCACACACACAAATACACAAAATACATAAAAATCATTTATGGCAGTGACTTTTGAAGTTGTTCAGATTGCCGTTGTTTCTTTAATATTTGTCAGATAAGAACAAAATGTGAAAGACTGTATCTTATAGGAAAGAAAAGTCATATTTCTCTTCCCGCCTCTCTCGCTCTCTTTGGTGCTCAATGTATTACTCTTTTATTCAAGTCTAGTATTATAAGTACAAACCCGATTCCAAAAAAGTTGGGACACTGTACAAATTGTGAATAAAAACAGAATGCAATGATGTGGAAGTTTCAAATTTCAATATTTTATTCAGAATACAACATAGATGACATATCAAATGTTTAAACTGAGAAAATGTATCATTTAAGGGAAAAATAAGTTGATTTTGAATTTCATGGCATCAACACATCTCAAAAAAGTTGGGACAAGGCCATGCTTACCACTGTGTGGCATCCCCTCTTCTTTTTATAACAGTCTGCAAACGTCTGGGGACTGAGGAGACAAGTTGCTAAAGTTTTGGAATAGGAATGTTGTCCCATTCTTGTCTAATACAGGCTTCTAGTTGCTCAACTGTCTTAGGTCTTCTTTGTCGCATCTTCCTCTTTATGATGCGCCAAATGTTTTCTATGGGTGAAAGATCTGGACTGCAGGCTGGCCATTTCAGTACCCGGATCCTTCTTCTACGCAGCCATGATGTTGTAATTGATGCAGTATGTGGTCTGGCATTGTCATGTTGGAAAATGCAAGGTCTTCCCTGAAAGAGACGACGTCTGGATGGGAGCATATGTTGTTCTAGAACTTGGATATACCTTTCAGCATTGATGGTGCCTTTCCAGATGTGTAAGCTGCCCATGCCACACACACTCATGCAACCCCATACCATCAGAGATGCAGGCTTCTGAACTGAGCGCTGATGACAACTTGGGTTGTCCTTGTCCTCTTTAGTCCGGATGACATGGCGTCCCAGTTTTCCAAAAAGAACTTCAAATTTTGATTTGAAATGTTTAGATATGGCTTCTTTTTTGACCTATAGAGTTTTAGCCGGCAACGGCGAGTGGCACGGTGGATTGTGTTCACCGACAATGTTTTCTGGAAGTATTCCTGAGCCCATGTTGTGATTTCCATTACAGTAGCATTCCTGTATGTGATGCAGTGCCGTCTAAGGGCCCGAAGATCACGGGCATCCAGTATGGTTTTCCGGCCTTGACTCTTACGGACAGAGATTGTTCCAGATTCTCTGAATCTTTGGATGATATTATGCACTGTAGATGATGATAACTTCAAACTCTTTGCAATTTTTCTCTGAGAAACTCCTTTCTGATATTGCTCCACTATTTTTCGCCGCAGCATTGGGGGAATTGGTGATCCTCTGCCCATCTTGACTTCTGAGAGACACTGCCACTCTGAGAGGCTCTTTTTACACCCAATCATGTTGCCAATTGACCTAATAAGTTGCAAATTGGTCCTCCAGCTGTTCCTTATATGTACATTTAACTTTTCCGGCCTCTTATTGCTACCTGTCCCAACTTTTTTGGAATGTGTAGCTCTCATGAAATCCAAAATGAGCCAATATTTGGCATGACATTTCAAAATGTCTCACTTTCAACATTTGGTATGTTATCTATATTCTATTGTGAATAAAATATAAGTTTATGAGATTTGTAAATTATTGCATTCCTTTTTTATTCACAATTTGTACAGTGTCCCAACTTTTTTGGAATCGGGTTTGTATATTCATTCATCAAACCCCATAGATCATACATCATTCAACATTTAAGAAACACATTAATTCTGCTGTATTACTACCTGCCTTATGTAACATAATTGGTAACGCTTTCTACCAAGCAAACTTGCCAAATAATAAGTGTGAAATTGTCAAATTTAGAAGATCTTGGCATTTTGGAAGGTCTGAGGTCTTGTCTCTTTCATATGACTTCATATCCAGACACTGAGAAATATTCTTCCCTGCCTTATTTAACATTCAAACCAATTAGTATGCGTATTAAATGTAATATGCATAACTCCACGCTTTTATTATATAATGATTAAGGATGGAAATTACACATAAGATAATTATGTAGTAATCAGAGAAGAAAAATATGGCAGGTATTTTATAATTGGTGACATTTTTAGGGCTTTCAAACTGCCTTATACTGCATTAAAACTTATGAACAGTGCAATGAGAAGAGGTTCTGAAAAAGGTCACACCTGTGGGATCTTTGTGTCCCTTTTCTTTGCTTTACATAGAGTGTGATGGAAATAACACGCATGTCTGCAGCCTTGGTCCAAAGTCTCAGTGTGTCTGCATTAGTATATAGTTAATTCATCATTTATAAAGCATTAATAGCTTTTAAATAGTTTATAAATACAGCTGTATTTATAAACTGCTTATTAATGTCTATTAATGCTTTATAAATGATGAATTAACTATTTACTAATGCTTAACTAATGCTTCATAGCGTGCAGTTATTATAAAGAGTTACCAGAATTTTATCTGTAGAATACTAATAGGTGTGACAAAAGAAGCTGGGCTGAAACGGGTGTCCGTTCTTATGAACATGATTACTTATTATTAACTATTACATGTATGAATCGTCATTTCAACCTAAATAAGAGTTTTTTTTCCTTAAAAAAAACAAACAAACAAACAAACTAATGTATTTTAAAATGTATTTCAACTTACAGAGGGAAGAACATTTCTGGTATGCAATAATTAAGGCTGTCAGTAGATTAAATATTTTGGTGTAACTAATTAATCACATTTAATTGCATAGATCAACTGTGATCCAAATTATTATGCAAGTGACATACACTATATTGCCAAAAGTATTGGGACACCCCTCCAAATCATTGAATTCAGGTGTTCCAATCACTTCCATGGCCACGTGTATAAAATCAAGCACCTAGGCATGCAGACGCTTCTACAAACATTAGTGAAAGAATGGGTCGCTCTCAGGAGCATTTGTGAAATTTCCTCACTACTAAATATAACATGGTCAACTGTTAGTGTTATTATAACAAAGTGGAAGCAATTGGGAACAACAGCAACTCAGCCACGAAGTGGTAGGCCACGTAAAATCACAGAGCGGGGTCAGCGCATGCTGAGGTGCACAGTGCTCAAAAGTCGACAACTTTCTGCAGAGTCAACAGCTACAGACCTCCAAACTTTGTGTGGCCTTCAGATTAGCTCAAAAACAATGCGTAGAGAGCTTCATGGAATGGGTTTCCATGGCCGAGCAGCTGCATCCAAGCCTTACATCACCAAGTGCAATGCAAAGCGTGGGATGCAGTGGTGTAAAGCACCTCAACCCATTAGAACACCTTTGGGATGAATTAGAGCAGAGACTGTGAGCCAGGCCTTCTTGTCCAACATCAGTGCCTGACCTCACAAATGCACTTCTAGAAGAATAGTCAAAAATTCCTATAAACACACTCCTAAACCTTGTGTAAAGTCTTCCCAGAAGAGTTGAAGCTGTTATAGCTGCAAAGGGTGGGCCAACTCCATATTAAACCCTACGGATTAAAAATAAGATGTCATTAAAATTCATGTGCATGTAAAGGCAGGTGTCCCAAAACTTTTTTAGTTCAGATTTTAGTTCCCTTTCAGTCGGTCACGTTCGACGTACGTCGGAACTGACCGACGAATTGGGATCTGTTTTCAGAGACCAATCTACTTCGAGTGATTAAAAACGAGCCAATGGACATTGGCATGCGGTTCACGCATTCCACGCACCGCCCCGCAGCGCGGGTATAAATACGGAAGTGGAAAACCGCATCATTGCTTTTTAACTTCGGAGCCGAACAGTTTGCCGTATCAAGCTGTTTCTATGAAGAGTGTTTAGACGAGTCTCGAGGAGGATCGCTCTCTTACCTGGGTGCTGGTGTGACGGCGCAAGTCAGCGAGTGGCCGCTGCAACATACACTTGTTCCTGTGTTGGTTGGCTGGGCGTTTCCATTCTTGAGTGCTCACACGCAGGCTTGCAATCGGACTGCTGCGAGCCGCGGCCATCTCCCTGAGTGCCATGTTCTCTCAGGAGAATGTGATCACGTCGACGCGTTGTTCGTCTCACCTTTCTCGTAAGGGCTTGAGCGTTCAGCGCGCCGTGTGCTGTCGAGCACCTGCTGACAGCGGGGGTTGTCACGGCAACCCAGCGCATCATTCGGCGCTCTAGATGCGCGGTCAAGACTATGAAACCTCAAACGGGGTTGAGTCCCTTCGCCTATTCCCCGTTCTAGTTTATTTTCTGGTGCACCAGAAAAGGGCTACTTCGGCTAATAAGCCTTGGTGACCTGAGGATTACAGTGGGGCTTCCCCGCCGGGTACATCTCATCGGGCCCCCACTCCTCTATCGCATCACGAGCGTGCTGAGACTTTGTTCGTGGGTGGTTCATGTTCTCTCATGAGAACATGGCCACGTCGGCGCGTTGTTCATCTTGCCTTTTTCATAGGGGCTTGAGTGTTCAGCGCGCCGTGTGCCGTCGAGTCTGACGGCCACGTTCACTGTCTCACATGCCTGCTGGTAGCTTACAGATGGGATTGCTGGTACTAAAAAAAAAAAGGGGGCCAGCGTTTCATTTGGGGCTCTGGCAGAAGACAGATGTCAATTGTTGCATCGGAGAGAGGGCTGTTATGCGCTGGAAATGATAATGCTGAGTTTCACACTATAATAGTGTGTGCTCGTGCTGAATCAGATTCAGAGTTGACAGCCATGCTTTCCTGGGTGGCTGAGGCGTAGTGCAATGCGTAAATCGCCTTGCCTGCCCCTGTGCCTTTTTTTCCCGGATGTGCATCGGAAAAATTTAGCAGTGTGGAACTATTTGGTGTCAAATTATGGAACACCAAAAGGGCCATAATCTGTATAAGTTTTTCCTCTCTCACTACCCTCTGTCCTGCATGCACGAGGGTAGTCCCGACCCAGGGGTTATGCAGGAACTGCGTGCGGTGATGGACCTCTCTCTCTGGGTGACGGAAGTCACTGCACGCTCCCTGGGTCAGGCGATGTCCACACTAGTGGTCCAGGAATGTCACCTGGGACTAAACCTGGCAGATATGCGTGAGCCCGACAAAGTGCGGTTCCTCAACGCCCCTGTCTGTCAGGCTGGCCTCTTCGGGCGACGCCATCGAGAACTTCGCCCAGCAGTTCTTGGTGGCCCAGAAGCAGACGGAGGCGGTTTAAAAAACATCCTGCCCCGACAACCAGCTGCTGCCTCCACCCAGTCGTCGGCCGCAGCGCCTCCGCCTGCTTGTCGGCATCCCCCTGCGTCTGCCTCCACCCCTGCTAAGCCAAGCAGCAGCCTCCACCCAGGGTGCAAGGGAGGCGCCCAACCCGTCCAGGGTCCCGCAAAGTCCCCTGCAAGCGCAAGGGCAAGCGGCCCTGAAACGGGCAGCCCAGTGAAAAGGGGATCTGCTCTCTGGGAGACGGTGTCCGCACCCCTCCCTCCCTCGAAGGAGGACCGGGGGGAGAATATTTTTCGGTTTCGGTCCTGCCGCTGGCTCTCTGGAGTCCAGCGGTACCCACATTCTCAGAGCAGTTTCCTCCCTCCATGGGCCCCAAGAGAGCCAGGTTGGCAGTGTGCGACGCCCCCGGGCCTTGCCACTCCTTTCCTCCCCTCTCCCCTTCGCCAGGGGGCAGCAGTGTGGGCACCGAGGACGCCCCCGGGCCTTCTCACCCACACTCTGCCCCACTTTGGAGTACTCAGACAACATTCCGGGCCGCCTCCGGGCCTCCCGAGTCGGGTCTGCGTACTCCACCTCGCTGCCCCACCCCGGGTACGTCTGTGGTGCCGTTGGTCCCGCTTGCTCGGTCTCTGGGGGCCTGGCTAGGTCTCCCCAGGCCGTCTTGCTGGCTCATCCGTACCATCTGACTCGGCTACGCGATTCAGTTTGCGCGCCAGCCGCCCAAGTACAGGGGCATCCTCTACACCACCATGCGGAGCAGCAATGCCCATGTCTTGTGATCAGAGATCGATGTCCTGCTGGCGAAGGACGCGATCGAGCTGGTTCCTCCAGCCGATATGAGGTCGGGGTTCTACAGCCCTTACTTCATTGTACCCAAGAAAGGTGGTGGGTTAAGGCCGATCTTGGACCTGCGCATTCTGAATCGGGCCCTGCACAAGCTCCCGTTCAAAATGTTAACGCAGAAACGCATTTTCGAATGCATCCGTCCCTGAGATTGGTTCGCAGCGATCGACCTGAAGGACGCGTACTTTCATGTCTCCATTATCCCTCGACACAGACCGTTCCTACGCTTTGCGTTTGAGGGGAGGGCATATCAGTACAAAGTCTTGCCCTTCGGGCCGTCCCTGTCGCCTTGGGCGACCTGGTGCTCCGTCACCTCAGCCTGTTGGGCATTCGGGTCAACCGAGAGAAGAGCAAACTCTGTCCCACACAGAGGATCTCTTATCTCGGTATGGAGCTGGATTCGGTCAACCGGACTGCGCGCCTCACAGAGGAGCGAGTCCGGTCAGTGTTGAACTGCTTGAATATGTTCAAAGACAGGACAGCGGTCCCACTGAAATTTTTTCAGAGGCTCCTGGGGCATATGGCATCTGCAGCCGCGGTAACGCCGCTCGGATTGCTTCATATGAGACCGCTTCAACGCTGGTTTCACAACCGAGTCCCAAGATGGGCATGGCAGAGCGGCAAGTACCAGGTCTCAGTTACTTCTTACTGTCGCCAAACCTTCAACCCATGGGCGGACCCTTCGTTTCTACGGGCGGGAGTGTCCTTAGAACAGGTGTCCAGGCATGCTGTGGTCTTCACGGATGCCTCATCCACGGGCTGGGGGGCCACGTACAACGGGCACGCAGTTTCGAGTCTGTGGACGGGGCCCCAACTGCGTTGGCATATCAATTGTCTAGAGTTATTGGCAGTACGTCTCGCCCTGGGTCGCCTCAAAAAGCCGCTACAGGGCAAGCACGTGCTGGTCCGTACGGACAGCACTACGGCCGTTGCGTACATCAACCGTCAGGGTGGTCTACGCTCCCGTTGCATGCTCCAACTTGCCCGCCATCTCCTCCTGTGGAGCCAGAAGCGTCTGAGGTCGCTTTGGGCCGTTCACATCCCAGGTGCGCTGAACCAGACAGCCGACGAGCTCTCTCGTCAGTCGACACCTCCGGGAGAGTGGCGACTCCACCCCTGGAGCATCCAGCTGATATGGGACCTCTTCGGAGCCACGCAGGTAGACCTGTTCGCCTCTCCGGACTCGACCCATTGCCAGTTGTACTATTCCCTGATCGGGGGCACCCTCGGCACGGATGCACTGGCGCACAGCTGGCCCCGGGACCTACGCAAGTATGCGTTTCCTCCAGTGAGCCTTCTCGCACAGACACTGTGCAAGGTCAGGGAGGACCAGGAGCAGGTCTTGTTCGTTGCGCCCAACCGGACCTGGTTCTCCAAACTCACACTCCTCGCGACAGCCCCTCCCTGGCCAATCCCCCTAAGGAAGGACCTGCTTTCTCAGGGGCGGGGCACTCTATGGCACCCACGTCCAGACCTCTGGAAACTCCATATCTGGTCCCTGGACGGGACGCGGAGGTTCTAGGTGCCCTGCCACAAGCAGTGGTAGACACCATCTCTTCTGCTAGAGCCCCCTCTACAAGGTGCCGCTATGCCCTGAAGTGGAGCCTGTTCGTTGAGTGGTGTTCTTCCCACCGGGAAGACCCCCGGTGTTCGATTAATGTTGTGCTTTCTTTCCTGCAAGATGGGCTGGAGCGAAGGCTGTCTCCCTCCACCCTCAAAGTGTACGTCGCCGCAACAGCGGCGTATCACGATGCAGTGGAAGTTAAGTCCTTAGGGAATCACGACTTAATTGTCAGGTTTCTCAGAGGTGCGAGGAGGCTGAATCCTCCTCGTTCAACCTCGGTACCCTCTTGGGACCTAGCCCTGGTGCTCAGAGCACTTCAGGGTCCTCCCTTTGAGCCTTTACAGTCTGCAGAGTTAAACATCCTGTCCATGAAGACAGTGCTCCTGACTGCATTGGCCTCAATCAAGAGGGTAGGGGACCTGCATGCACTTTCGGTCAACGAATCGTGCCTAGAATTCGGGCCGGCCAACTCTCACGTTGTCCTGAGACCCCGGCCTGGATACTTGCCCTAGGTTCCCACCACTCCCTTCCGGGACCAGGTGGTGAACCTGCAACCACTGCCCTCGGAGGAGGCAGACCCAGCCCTGGCTTTGTTGTGTCCCGTCTGCGCTCTTCGCGCTTACGTTGACCGGACCCAAAGCTTTAGAACCTCAGAGCAGCTCTTTGTCTGTTACGGAGGCCAGCAGAAGGGAAAGGCTGTCTCCAAGCAGAGGTTAGCCCACTGGATAGTGGATGCTATCGTCTTGGCTTACCAGTCCCAAGACGTGCCTTGCTCGTTCGGGGTGCGAGCGCACTCCACAAGGAGTGTAGCTTCCTCCTGGGCGCTGGCTCAAGGCGCCTCACTGACAGACATATGTAGAGCTGCGGGCTGGGCAACACCTAACACGTTCGCTAGATTTTATAGCCTCCGTGTAGAGCCGGTATCTTCCCGCATCCTCGCCCCCAGTGGCCAGTAGCGCTAAGTGCCCGTTCTAGTGTCGGCTTGCAACACCACTCCCGCCCTTTGGGCCGGATATGTGAGTTATTCTCTCCAGTTGTGTTCCCCGGAAACAGCTAACCCTGTGAGCTCCTCCGTCACCCCTTCGGTGTCAGACGTTGCGGCCGTCGGCACCAGGCCTGCACCCGTATGCTTGTGGAAGGTGTGTGTAGACTGGGGTCCATATGTAGCGGTTCCCTAACGGCAACCTTCTTACTGTCGCCAAACCTTCAACCCGTGGGCGGACCCTTCGTTTCTACGGGTGGGAGTGTCCTTAGAACAGGTGTCCAGGCATGCTGTGGTCTTCACGGATGCCTCATCCACGGGCTGGGGGGCCACATACAACGGGCACGCAGTTTCGAGTCTGTGGACGGGGCCCCAACTGCGTTGGCATATCAATTGCCTAGAGTTATTGGCAGTACGTCTCGCCCTGGGTCGCCTCAAAAAGCCACTACAGGGCAAGCATGTGCTGGTCCGTACGGACAGCACTGCGGCCGTTGCGTATATCAACCGTCAGGGTGGTCTATGCTCCCGTTGCATGCTCCAACTTGCCCACCATCTCCTCCTGTGGAGCCAGAAGCGTCTGAGGTCGCTTTGAGCCGGATATGTGTGTTATTCTCTCCAGTTGTGTTCCCCGGAAACGGCTAACCCTGTGAGCTCCTCCGTCACCCCTTCGGTGTCAGACGTTGCGGCCGTCGGACACCAGGCTTGCACCCGTATGCTTGTGGAACGCGTGTGGTGACTGGGGTCCATATGTAGTGGTTCCCTAATGGCAACCTTCTTACTGTCGCCAAACCTTCAACCCGTGGGCGGACCCTTCGTTTCTACGGGTGGGAGTGTCCTTAGAACAGGTGTCCAGGCATGCTGTGGTCTTCACGGATGCCTCATCCACGGGCTGGGGGGCCACGTACAACGGGCACGCAGTTTCGAGTCTGTGGACGGGGCCCCAACTGCATTGGCATATCAATTGCCTAGAGTTATTGGCAGTACGTCTTGCCCTGGGTCGCCTCAAAAAGCCGCTACAGGGCAAGCATGTGCTGGTCCGTACGGACAGCACTGCGGCCGTTGCGTACATCAACCGTCAGGGTGGTCTACGCTCCCGTTGCATGCTCCAACTTGCCCGCCATCTCCTCCTGTGGAGCCAGAAGCTTCTGAGGTCGCTTTGGGCCGGATATGTGCGTTATTCTCTCCAGTTGTGTTCCCCGGAAATGGCTAACCCTGTGAGCTCCTCCGTCACCCCTTCGGTGTCAAACGTTGCGGCCGTCAGACACCAGGCCTGCACCCATATGGTTGTGGAACGTGTGTGTAGACTGGGGTCCATATGTAGCGGTTCCCTAACGGCAACCACATATGTGCATCCTCCACGGTACCAGCTACCCTACTCGGCTAGCCCTGTGTCTTTCCCTTGACAGAGCCCACTCTGTCGTCTCTGGTGAGGTTCTTTCCCCCCTGGGATCAGGTTGGATCCACCCCAGAGACTGCCATATGTAGCACTACCCTGATAGGTTAGTCCTTATGTGTATTCGCCACCTCTCTTTCCATTGAAGGAGGTGGCTCCGCAGCGTACCATCTCCACGATACGGGCACGCTTTCACAGTGTTATCCAATAGTCATACTGACTGGGTCTTGCAGGAACAGCAGTGACTGACCTTCCCTGCCGGGAGCCCTGACTCCCACTCCAACATAGGATTGGTCCAGCGAGCTCAGGCAGGGCGCTGGAAGGGCCAGCATCCCTGGCGTGTTAGCAGGGATCCCAATTCATTGGTCAGTTCCGACGTACGTCGAACGTGACCAACTGAAAGGGAACTGCTCGGTTACGTATGTAACCCTCGTTCCCTGAAGGAGGGAACAGAGACGTACATTCCGTCGCCAGGTGCTGTGCTTCAGCTGAAGGCCCAAGTCACTTGTCTCGGCTCCGAAGTTGAAAAGCAATGATGCGGTATTCCACTTCCGTATTTATACCCGCGCTGCGGGGTGGTGCGTGGAATGCGTGAACCGCATGCCAATGTCCATTGGCTCATTTTTAATTACTTGAAGTAGATTGGTCTCTGAAAACAGATCCCAATTCGTTGGTCAGTTCCGACGTACGTCTCCGTTCCCTCCTTCAGGGAACGAGGGTTACATACGTAACCGAGACATTTTACGAAGAAAGTGTTTGTTTGTTTTATTTCTCCATATCTTTTTAGATAACTGGTATCAATCTCAGACAGGTTTGTTAAATAGTTTTACAGGTCTTCTTAGATCAATGGAAACCCTACTTAAAGGTGCTGTATGTAATTTTTTTGACTATAATAAAACATAAAAATACCATAATATGTTTCAGATATTTAGGGAACATGCTAAGTTTACATACCTGTCTCTCTGAAAAACAACACATTTCTACTTTGAAATGTGAGTTCCGTGTCAGAATGTCTGATTTTGTTTTCGTCTGTGTGATCCCACCCACTGCCAATTTACCCAAAAGTATTTCAGCACTCCGAGTTGCCAGTTGCCATAAAACATAGTGTATTGCAGCCATGGAAGCCAGAAAACAAACTGGATCAGAGATCGCAGACTATACCCGACCTAAAAAGCCTCAGCATCCATCTAATGACCAGAGGCATATTAAAACAACTAATCAATGTACAGTGTAAGGCTTGACATCTTCCATTGTGAGTTGAGCTCATTCTTATTGCGTCCTCAATCTGGCAACCCGCATGAGCGTCAAGTCTGAGGAGGAGGGGGAGGGAGAAACAACTGTCTCCAATATTTTGAATTTGGACTGCAGTACCCATTTCAACCACTAGCTGTCAATATTACATACTGCACCTTTAAAGAGGTTGTTCCATATTATTGAGCAAGTCACAGTTCTCATGCAATATGGGGAGGAAGAAAGATGAAAGAAGATGAAAAGCATGAAATGGTGCAATGTTATGCAAAAGGCATGAGACAAATATTGTGTGAAAACTGAATGGAGATTATTGAACTATCATAAAATTTGTGAGTAATTTACAGCACAAGAGAACTCTGTCAGATAAAGACTTACTAAGGAAAGTTTCTGTCAAAAAAATTAATTGTATTAAAAGGACAGCTATAAAAAATGCAAACAGGTATTTGAAGCTGCTGGTGTCTCTGGAGTCTCAATAACCTTTCCATGCAGGCTGGCAGTTGAGCGTAAAGTTGCATTTCATCACCTCTAACCAAAGCTCACAAAGAGAAACCTTTAAGGTGGGTTTAGAAATACATGAAGACTCTTTTTTAAATAGTTTTATTCACTGACGAATGACGTACTACAATGAATGGTCTAGATGGATGGATTTTTGAAATGGTTGGTAAGTGGCTACCACGTTCCAACAAGACTGTGACGTCAGCAAGGAGCTAAAGCGGGGGATGATTTGGGCTGGAATATTGGGAAGTGAGATGGAAGGTCCCTTTAGGGTCTCTGAGGGTGTGAAAATTATTTCTGCAAGATATGTGGAGTTTCTGCTGTATGGTATAAAAGAAGGATAGTGCCTTCTAAATGCTGTTTTTGATTCAGGACAACACACTATCTATCCCATGCTGCAGAAGACACCACAGCAATAAAACTGTTTCAAAATGCATTTCTAAACCCACTGTAAACGTTTCTCTTTGTGAGCTTTGGTGCTGAAATGCAACTTTACGCTCAACTGCCAGCCTGCATGAAGACGTTCTTGAGACTCTAGAGACACCAGCAGCTTCAAATACCTGTTTGCTGCTCAACACTGGCTTTTTTATAGCTGTCCTTTTAATACAATTAAAATTAATTAAATACATTTTTTTGACAGAAACGTTCCTTAGTAAGCCTTTATCTGAGTTCTCTTGTGCTGTAAATTACTCACAAATCTTATGATAGTTCGATAATCTGCATTCAGTTTTCACACAGTATTAGTTGTTTTCATGCCTTTTGCATAAAATTGCACCATTTCATGCTTTTCATCTTCAGAAAGATCTTTCTCTCTCCCCATATTGCATGAGAACTGTGACTTGCTTAATAATGTGGAACAACCTCTTTAAGTAGGTTTTCCATTTACCCAAGTAGACCTGGCAAACTATTGAATAAACCTGTCTGAGATTGATACCAGTTATCTAAAACGATATGGAGAAAAAAAACAAAAAAACACTTTCTTTGAAAAACTAAAATCTGAATGTTTATTGCACTGAAATCCTACTGATATGTCACTTGCATAATAATTTGGAACACAGTGTACATACACTATATTGCCAAAAGTTTTGGGACGTCTGCGTTTACATGCACATGAACTTTAATGACATCCCATTCTTAATCCGTAAGGATTGCAGCTATAACGGCTTCAACTCTTCTGGGAAGGCTTTCCACAAGGTTTAGGAGTGTGTTTATGGGAATTTTTTGACTATTTTATTTTTGACAAGTGATTGGTCACTCCAGAGAACACGTCTCCTCTGCTCTAGAGTCCAGTGGGGGCATGCTTTACACTACTGCATCTGTTCTTGAGCTAATCTGAAGGTCACACAAAGTTTGGAGGTCTGTAACCGTTGACTCAGCAAAAAGTTGGCGACTTCTGTGCACTGTGCACCTCTGCATGCGCTGACCCCGCTCTGTGATTTTACGTGGCCTACCACTTCGTGGCTGAGTTGCTGTTGTTCCCAATTGCTTCCACTTTGTTATAATACCACTAACAGTTGACCGTGGAATATTTAGTAGTGAGGAAATTTCACGAATGGACTTATTGCATAGGTGACCTATCACAGTACCACGCCTGAATTCACTGAGCTCCTGAGAGCGACCCATTCTTTCACAAATGTTTGTAGAAGTGTCTGCATGCCTAGGTGCTTGATTTTATATATCCGTGGTCATGGAAGTGACTGGAACAATTCAATGATTTGGAGGGGTGTCCCAACACGTTTGGCAATATAGTGTGTGTATATATATATGTTAGATATGCATTAGCTGTACTAAATTCACATGTTCATTTGACAGCCCTAAATCATTATTAATATTATTGTTTCAGGCACGATTGTTCACATGTTTAAAGTGACTTATTAAACAATTTAATTGTCAACACATTGATTGCACTCCATCTGAAGATCTCTCTACACTATATAGTACAGACGTAACCTCCTGTTCATTTAAAATACATTGAACCTTTTAAAATAATGACTCATGGAGTTATTTTTTGGGACTTCCTATGCCAAATTTACAAATGGGGATAATGTATCAACCTTACTCAATTGGGAGTGGTGAAATAGAGCTGTGTATCCTGGGATTTCTTAGATGCATATTAATGTGTTTCCAGCCCCATAAATGTATTATTCAGTTAGGATTATGGGTAGAGTAATGAAAATTCTCTGCCTAGTATAAATCTAGATAAAACATTCCCTCGAGACGTTTCACTGCATAATGAATTAATAACAGTAACACTTGGTGAACTTGAGTTTCTTAATTACCTTGAAATATGCTAGATGTACAAGCCATTTAGTTGGTTTTCTCTTAATCACTTTCACATGTATATTTTATTGAGTTTTTTTTATGTCACTGCCATTGATGGAAACATTGCTGTCATTTCTAATTGAAGAATTAGCAGCTTATTTATTCCATATGCTATTTACCAAATACCTGAAATGAGTCGTATTTTGCTACATGAGGCTGCGCTAGTTTTCATGGCATGACAGAGCAGGGAAAAGGCTAATAAAAAATCTTCAATGAGCTCTTCATTTCTTTGAACTCATTATTGGCTGTTCCTGTCAGTCCATATAGTCCTTGGGTTGAAATCAAAAAGATTTCAGAAAATGTCATCAAATGGAATGTCTAAGAAGCGAAGGAGGATCATCATGCTCAAGACACTATAATGACGGAGAGGTTTGGTGTCTTTTTAAAGGGTTTTGTGGTTTCTCAAACATTGCATCACTCATCAGTCTAAATCATCATCACAGAGTTGCATGAGGTGATTACATAAGGGAGTTTCTGGGAAAAGGCAAAAGTCATCTGACATCCCACATCACTCAACACACCTCTCTGTCTTTTTCTTTTCAGTGAGAAAAAAATGAGGCTTTCCTTGCCCTGCAAACATTGTGATTTACACAGTGGAGCAGTGACTGAATATTTGTCTGCAGATAAGCGATTTGCATAAATACATTTGATTGGATAAGACACGATTGAAAATGTGTGCCTAAACAGTGCTGTTTCATGCTTGGAAAACTGATTCAGATGGACTGTGTTCTGCAAATATAGATCATATTCATATAAATCAGTAGGAGAGCTGGATAAAAATGATTGACGGCAGGATTTGGCCTGAAGGCCGCTAGTGGAGTAAGACGTTATTGCCATATGCCTCATCTGTAAATATTAGCAATAGGAGTGTCTTGTAATCAATGCAAGCTAATATACTGTGTAAAGCCACACTTTATTCAGTGCATTGATGAATGCAGAAATCAAGAGCCTCATTCAAAAAAAAGTTATCCTGTTTCTCACATTTTCTCTTTTTCACTGCTTTTTTGAAGTTCTCAAAGTTAGAAATCTTCTTGTTTTATAGCACACTGACAAGCCACATCATTAAACATATAGGACTATGTTATCAGAAATTCACAGGTGCTGATAGGAATGTGGTAGATTAGCCTGACTTCTCCCATTTTGCTCAAGATTAGTTTTGCACTTCCATTCATCTTGTGGATAATATAAATTATAAATGAGCAACCTTCAGCCCTCACTTTGTCAGATTAACTATATTTCAATGAAACACGTTTCACCTTCAGCTCTGTCCATGACCTGCGGCACAACGCAGATCATTTGTATGTAAATATTGATCTAAGCATCACATTTCCAACTGTGGTTGTTGATTAAAGTTATTGAGTGGTTTTAGCTTCAGATCATTTGTATTTGCCGTCTGAGCTCACTGGAGTTATATTAAACACCTATTTGTAATTATCCGTGATAAGAAAGATTAATGATACTTTCCTATATAGCAGCATTTTTCTGAGCTCATTTTCTGAAGAATTATCTGTTTGTTACTATCATTATTCGTGTTTTATGACTTCTGCTGATTGATCCTTGGATTGGGATTGCAAATGAATGTTGCTTAGTAACAGAATCATCAAACATGATGCATTAAAAATAACACAGCCTGCATCTAGAAAAAAAAAATCTGCTGATTGGACAGGGGTCAGCATGGGCAACCTGACTAGTCTGCGGCTATGTAGCCCCATACTCAACAAACTGCGATGCACTGTGTATTCTGACACCTTTCTATCAGAACCAGCATTAACTTTTTGAGCAATTTGAGCTACAGTAGCTCGTCTGTTTGATCGGACCACACGGGCCAGCCTTCGCTCCCCACGTGCATCAATGAGCCTTGGCCGCCCATGACCCTGTCGCCGGTTCACCACTATTCCTTCCTTGGACCACTTTTGATAGATACTGACCACTGCAGACCAGGAACACCCCACAAGAGCTGCAGTTTTGGAGATGCTCTGACCCAGTCTGACCCAGAAGCTTATCAAAATAACAAAAGCAGCCAAGTGTCAAAAGTTATAATAACAAGAAGTATCATTTAAAGTGTAAATGAAGCAGTCAGTCATTAACATTATTTAGTAAATGGATTTCTACTCTAATAAAAATGACATAAACAAAATAAATGTAACAATTTAAAAGAAAAAAAAAAATGTTTTGTATAGCTTTTGTAGCTTTTGCAGTACTACAACCTGCAACGTCACAAGGTTGGTTGGATCCATTGGATTAATGAATAAAAGTTTGATTTTGTTCTTTGATTTTTCTGCTTAGTTGCTGTAATCATTACTAGTAATAGATAAACTCATAAATAATATCTGTCACCAAGTAGTTGACCAATAGCTATTTGCAAAGCAATTCCTGGCTGATAAAAATAGGAGAACAAAAATATTTCAGGACTCCAGCAGTGAAGGAATAGTTGGTTAAAGACTTTATTGCACGGAATGCAAAAGGTTCAAAAAAGATAATGGCAAGGAAAGATGTCGGAATTAGGGATAACGTTTGGAGAATATCCAGCGTATGGAATCCTGATTGTCAACATGGAATCACGTTAAGGAATATTAATTGTGTGGTTTGCATCAGTGTTGATATCTGTATGTTGTGGAAGTGCAAACGGGTGTTTATAATGGTTGTGGTTCATTTTAATTTCTGACAGTCATTTTGGCAACATATCGTATATCCAAGAATAACTATGGAAATCTTGAGGCAGCAGACATGTTTGAATGTGTATCCGGAAGCTAAGCAGCACAGTTTCCATTTCAGCGGCAGTTTATGAACATTGACTCTTTTGTCCTTTGCTTTAACACTGTAAAACTCATTTTTACATCCAGGATCAATGCAATAGGGACCTCCCTTTTGTTTTCTGATGCCCTGTGGCTCTCCAGTTTCCATCTTTCACTGTCTCTGTCTTTATCTTTCACTATTTGTCCTCCGCTGTCTCTCTATCGTTGTATCTGTTGAAGTCAGTCAGGCAAGAAAACCAACCCGTGACGTCACAGGTTGTAGTACTGGTACGGCGCCCTTGATGCAAAACCGATAACAAAACATATTTTTTTCTTTAAAATAGTTACATTTATCGTGTTTGTTATATCATTTTTGATTAGAGTGGAAATCCATTTACTAAATACTGTTAAATGGACTGACAGCTTCATTTACACTTTACTTACAATCTGCAAAGTAGCGGAAAAATGTTCAAATGCTCTATTTAATGTCAGTTAACTTCACATAAATAAGTTTTCTTGACAAAATCTGAAATTTTCTGTCTCAGTTTGGGTGTAGTTCAACATCTGGGTCATGTTTGCTTTTTCTTCTGTCACTGGACATAATTCTAACCTTGAAAAAATTATAGGCATAAGATAATGTCATACAGGTGAAAATCGGCTGAGAACTGAACAAATAATAATAATAGTTCTAACCTGGCTCAGAGGAAGATAGGAATCATGTCTTTGCAGCAGTTTGTCTGGTAATTAGAATTATAATACACCTTACAAATGGTTGTCGAAAGTAATTGCTACGAAATGCACATCATATTTTGTGACAAAGTGTGACACGCTAGAACAAAACAGGCACTATTTTTGGAATCAGCACACTAAAATTTGTAAAAAAAAAAATAAAAATAAAATAAACACGTATTGGATTTCAATCAGCAAATATGATGGATGAAGGGTGGTGAAATATATCATTATATATACCCTTACGAAAATTAACCATGGTTTTATTATAGTAAAAGTGTAGTAACCATGTTTTTTTGGCGGATCGATTACCATTTGTATAACAGTTCTACTACAAATACGATGGTTAAACTATGGTTAGTGTAGCAAAACCATGGTTAATTTGTGGTTGCCTTGGTTTAACTACAATAAGCATGGTTTTACAACAAATAAAACATGGATTTCTTTTTAGTAAAACCATGGTTAATTTTAATAAAGGTAATTGCAAAGTATTCGTCAGTAATATTAGTACAGATTTTGTTTCTCTAAATATAGGTTTATTTTTAACTGCAGATATTTTGTTTATATTTGGCTGTGAAAGGTACACTGATTGCCCTTCTTTGTTACACTGCATTTAAACAGCCCTGATGCTGGGTTAAAAATCTGGCATGGTATGTTAGTGAATTGGCAGTCACTGTCAGTCCCAATGAAGGATGTGGGGGAAGAATTCTCAGCCTGACTACACAGCGTGGCCTTTGCAGTTATCTGAAGCCAGGGTTACCTACCGTTGCCAAGCAAAACACGATTAGTTGTGCTCGATGGTGCCTGTAAACTAGGCCTTCATTACGCCTCCTCATTATGCAGGGGGTAAACCCTGCAGAATACCCTGGCTTGGGCTCCCAGTCAGTTTCGAGGTAAACTTCTGCTGGTTTAGTAGGACTCAATTAGAAGGTCCGTCACACAGTGTCAAACAGGTGTTAGATGTAGATCACCTTGCACTGTGGGATGGAAAGAGGGCGGTTTCAGGACTTTGAATAACAGACAGAGACATAAGAGTGAGGGAGCGGCTTGCTGAGCGAGGTAGAAACAGATTAAAAAGAGCAAGAAGCAGTAGATAAAACAGGAAAGGAAAAGAGTGCAATATCTGGAGAGAAAAGTGAGGGCTAAACCAGGGCCAACCCCATTTTTTCCTGTCTGTCTGCCTTTCTTTGCACACTGGAGCAGAATGCTTTATGAGGTCCACAGTTGTGTAAAATTACATTTTCTGAGTTGTGTAAGTGAAATTTCTACAGCTCTGTACGCCTACAGAACCAATAGTTATGAAGGGACATACTTACGTCTAGTAATAGGGCAATAAATCAACATTTGCCATTAATTTACAACAGACTAGCATTTTCAATAAACTATAACAATATGAACTAGTTTATTGTGTCAAGTCCACTAGTCTTTCCTTAATCCCATGGTTCATTAGAGCTCAGTGTTCCTCATATACACACTTGTACAATGGCCTTGAAATTGCTTGTCTACCAGCTCCCATGAATGTGAAATTGTTATAAAAAAAAGTAAAAAACACTACTAATGCATATAAATATGATTTAGAGAAAAAGTATATGACCAGTACATGTATACATTAACATAATTTCATTAGAAGTTGTCAGAACTCAAAAATATAATTGCAAACTGTTGTCTTCATTTTTAGTCCCGGACCCACTGGCAGATGGGGGGTTTCAGTCCTAATGTCTTAAGCTTAGTTACAGCCTGATGGGAATTATTGCAAACGCTGAACTGTAAACAAATCGCATTTTTTTCCATAGAGCGATAAGAAGCAGATTTGAGCAATATTTGACTAGCCTCTTAAATCATTCATGATCACAGGAGTAAATGCTACAGTGCAGAAATCGTTCAGGTTGATTGGTTTTGTTGTCTTGGGGATCAGTACAATAGTGGATCTCTAAAAAGCATGAGGGGATGACAGTCTAACTTAGGATCTGTATTGGGGAAAGTTACTTTTAAAAGTAATGCATTACAATATTGCATTACTCCCTAAAAAAAAAAGCAACATATTGCATTACTTAGTTACTTTTTATGGAAAGTAATGGGTTACACTTTATTTTAAGGTGACATAGTCACATTGTACTTACACAAATAATTACTGAGTAATATTAATTATCTACATGTACTTACTCTAGAGTTACCGTTAGGGTTTGGTTTAAAGTTAGTTACTTGTAATTATGCATCATTTACTGTTATTACAAACCCGATTCCAAAAAAGTTGGGACACTGTACAAATTGTGAATAAAAACAGAATGCAATGATGTGGAAGTTTCAAATTTCAATATTTTATTCAGAATACAACATAGATGACATATCAAATGTTTAAACTGAGAAAATGTATAATTTTAAGGGAAAAATAAGTTGATTTTAAATTTCATGGCATCAACACATCTCAAAAAAGTTAGGACAAGGCCATGTTTACCACTGTGTGGCATCCCCTCTTCTTTTTATAACAGTCTGCAAACGTCCGGGGACTGAGGAGACAAGTTGCTCAAGTTTAGGAATAGGAATGTTGTCCCATTCTTGTCTAATACAGGCTTCTAGTTGCTCAACTGTCTTAGGTCTTCTTTGTCGCATCTTCCTCTTTATGATGCGCCAAATGTTTTCTATGGGTGAAAGATCTGGACTGCAGGCTGGCCATTTCAGTACCCTGGATCCTTCTTCTACGCAGCCATGATGTTGTAATTGATGCAGTATGTGGTCTGGCATTGTCATGTTGGAAAATGCAAGGTCTTCCCTGAAAGAGACGTCTGGATGGGAGCATATGTTGTTCTAGAACTTGGCTATACCTTTCAGCATTGACGGTGCCTTACCAGATGTGTAAGCTGCCCATGCCACACACACTCATGCAACCCCATACCATCAGAGATGCAGGCTTCTGAACTGAGCGCTGATAACAACTTGGGTTTTCTTTGTCCTCTTTAGTCCGGATGACATGGCGTCCCAGTTTTCCAAAAAGAACTTCAAATTTTGATTCGTCTGACCACAGAAAAGTTTTCCACTTTGCCACAGTCCATTTTAAATGAGCCTTGGCCCAGAGAAAACGCCTGCGCTTCTGGATCATGTTTAGATATGGCTTCTTTTTTGACCTATAGAGTTTTAGCCGGCAACGGCGAATGGCACGGTGGATTGTGTTCACCGACAATGTTTTCTGGAAGTATTCCTGAGCCCATGTTGTGATTTCCATTACAGTAGCATTCCTGTATGTGATGCAGTGCCGTCTAAGGGCCCGAAGATCACGGGCATCCAGTATGGTTTTCCGGCCTTGACCCTTACGCACGGAGATTGTTCCAGATTCTCTGAATCTTTGGATGATATTATGCACTGTAGATGATGATAACTTCAAACTCTTTGCAATTTTTCTCTGAGAAACTCCTTTCTGATATTGCTCCACTATTTTTCGCCGCAGCATTGGGGGAATTGGTGATCCTCTGCCCATCTTGACTTCTGAGAGACACTGCCACTCTGAGAGGCTCTTTTTATACCCAATCATGTTGCCAATTGACCTAATAAGTTGCAAATTGGTCCTCCAGCTGTTCCTTATATGTACATTTAACTTTTCCGGCCTCTTATTGCTACCTGTCCCAACTTTTTTGGAATGTGTAACTCTCATGAAATCCAAAATGAGCCAATATTTGGCATGACATTTCAAAATGTCTCACTTTCAACATTTGATATGTTATCTATATTCTACTGTGAATAAAATATAAGTTTATGAGATTTGTAAATTATTGCATTCCTTTTTTATTTACAATTTGTACAGTGTCCCAACTTTTTTCGGAATCGGGTTTGTACTATAGTAAGTACATGTAGTAACCTGTAACTACGTCACTTTAAAATAAAGTGTTACCAAGTAATGTGTTTCGTTAGTTTTTCCTCACCAGGGCTGGGCTTGGTTGTTTGTTTTTTAATAACAAAAAAGTTCTATTTTTGTCAAATGTAAATGCACTTTCAAACCAAAAGTGAAATGAATAAGCCTCAGGTTGAAGGAAATGCACATTTACACCTGTACAGTAGAGGGCGCTGCTCAAACAAACCTTTTAGCTGTACTGCCATTCTGGATTACAGAAGAATTTAGTCTCAGCCTCAGACGTCACACCCACGGACCGTTGGTGTATATGGCACACTTTTCTGGAAACACTTCAGGAGTTTCGAAGTCGTCCTCTGATTGGTTGGATTCTACAGGATGTCCGCGAGACTTGTGTGTTGCGTTCTTTAACGGTCCGCCTGGAAACAAATGCTGTGATGCCAAACTCCCTCGTAGAAGAAGAACGCCGTCATGTTTACAACTGTGACAATGAGCGCTTAGCAGGATCAACTAAACGCTGGATTTTCAAAAGTATATGAAGTTCGTGGCTCCATTGTTGCAGCAAACTTGAACAACGTTTATGAATGAATAATTTATAAATGCACGCTGGTCTCAAAACGAACCTTGATTGGTTGCGTTACATGTCAGTCAAACGTCCTCTTGGGCGGTCCTTGGCCAATGAATGCTGCGAAAAAGTCCAGACCCTCTACTGTCAGTCTGAAGGTCTGGCTATGCAAGACTACAGAAGAATAGGACACAGGAATAGAAAGTTCAACACTCTCACTTCAACAATAGCCATGTTTCCATTACAGATTTGCGCAAAAATTTGGCGATGTTTTCTAAATGTCGATAAAATCTATTGCGAAATTATGGCGTTTCCATTAACCGATGTTATGCGACTAAAACGTAATTTTTTCCTCTTGCAATAAGTCATTCCAAATATCATGGCAACGGATGTTGGTAGATTTACATATATCACAGCCACTGCATTAGCCTTTATTTTAATTGAAGTAGACGAAGGCATGTTGTACAAGTATTAAAGGCAAGGGAAGCCCCTTATACTTTTGAGCAGCCACGTATGAGGTGTTTCTGGGTGTTTCTCCCTCATATCTGCTTCAAGGTCTTGATAAATTGTGGCATTTCTTTGTTGTTTAGAATCCAGTATTCCCATAATTCTTTTGTCTTTTATGAATTTAATAAAGGACTCTGTCTCTGAACATAACGTGCCATCTTTAAAGAATGATTGACTTTTACATACGCCAGGTGACCTGTAAATGCGAAAGAACTGTTTCCGTTGCAGTTTTGCAAAATATTCCTTTTTCAAATTGCCTTAAAAAAATGCTCATGTGAGCGTAAAAAACTTTTTTGTGATATATAGGAGTTTTTGCGAAATTGATGTGTTTCCATTGGGCTTATTTTCAATTTGCGCAATTTGAAGGGTAATGGAAAGTGAGATTAAATATATACTCTTTGTGTTATTTAACATTTAATTATTGCAGGTTTGCGTCATATTCTGAGTTAGCATTTCACTGTTTTTGTTCATTTTGAGGAATACTGAATCTGTTTTTGTGCAAGTGAGATGAGTAAATGCCTGCTCACATTTAGTCTAGAACTATATACTGATAGAGCTGTCAGTCAATAAATTGTAAAACAAAGTAACTTGCATTACTTATTTGAAAAAGTAACTCAGAAATTCTGTTGTAAATTTAAGGAATTTAGTTACTTTACTAGTTACTTGAAAAAAGTAATCTGATTACGTAATGTGTTACTCCCAGCACTGCTTAGGGTCCTGTTCACACCACATACATAAGTGTGACTGCAGTAGCAGGCTCACATTGTGTTTTCACATTGACAGTGTTTCTCCTGTGTAGCAGAATGTAAGGCTATGTACGTAACCCCGGTTCTCTGATAACGGGAGTGAGATGCCTCAGGAGACCGATCATGAAAGCACTAATAACATGCGTCACTTGACAGGGAGCACTGCCTTCCTGATATATAATTTGTTGGAACCAAATTCTCAACCATACTAAAATAGACATCACAAACATAGGAAAGTGCATATAAAGTTTTAGCTTCAGGTTCTGTTGAAATTACTGTGAGGGATACTGGAAGACTATTCCACAGTTGTAGCCCAGCAAATGGAAAAAAGCATTTGACAAAAAAGTCACTCCTCGACTTCAGCCTAGATCTCGGGTAATGAAGTAATGATCTCTGCTCAGATGACCTCAGACATCTAACAGATGTATCTGCACTCAGAATGTCAAAGCCTTAAAAACAAAAAGTAAGATTTTAAAATCAATTCTGTAATGGACCGGAAACCAGTGCAAAGAAAATAATACAGGGGTAATGTGATCGTATTTCAATTATGAACCAACATATCAGTTTCCCCCTGTGTTAAATGCTACAACCATTCGGAGATGACTGTAATTGAGTCATTATGCCTGCTGGAAGGAAAGTAATATTTGTTTATTATTATTATTATTAAAGATATTATCAACTCAGTCTACCCACTGTCAGGATATACAAACCCGCTCTACAATGTCATCTATCCAAAGTTTCTGGCTTGGATATTTTCTGACTATAAAAAAGAATCTTTCTGTTTTCTGAGGTCCTGGAGCAATGAAAGAAAATTATGGTGCTAACAGCTCAGCTTGAAGCTACATATACACATTATTGTATTGGAAAACACTTAATGATATCGACTGGCAGACTCGCTGTTATCTCAGAGTATTCTGCACAGTCTGTACTGTTGCTTTATTTTGTGTTAACCAATTCACTAGCCTTGTTTTGTATTATGCAAGGATGCTCTGATGTAAAAACCATCTATATCTACAGCTGGCTCAAATACAACAGCTTTCACATTTCAAAAGAATATACATGTATGCCACTATACTACACTGACTGATAGAACTGATGTAATGTGTTATGTGCTATTTATATGCAATGCTGCCATATGTACAGTATGTACAATGAGAAAGCTCCACCGTGGCCTGTCCTCCCTCCAGCTACACCGGGGGCATTCGTCCTACCGTCTTCGCCTGGGTTTAACAACCCCCTGGCTCCCCCTGCATACTTCTAGGCCTGTGGCTGTGCCTGGTCCCTCAACTCCTTTGAATCTACTGGGCTCCTCCATCCCCTCAGTTCCAGTGTCCTCCTCACTCCCACCAGCTCTGTTTTGGTCCTCGAATCACCTGGCTCCACGGTCAAGCGGAGTCACCTTGGTTGTCTGGCCATCCGGCTGCATCTGGGTCTCTAGTCTGCCCAACTCCACCTCGATCCTCTGTCTCCCCAGCTCTGCCCTGGTCCACACCGCATAAGGCTCCTTCCCTTTAGTTCCATCAGGGTTCCACCAGTCTGCAAGTTCCGCCGTGGCCTCCTCTGTGGTCTCCCCCTCCGCATCCCTGGTTTATGTCAAAGTTAGGAGTCAGGAGCCACCTTTTGGAAGGGGGGTGTACTATCACGTTCTGTTTGTTTTGAGGACTCTTCTTTTGACATTTGTTTCTGTTTATTGTTCCTGTATTTAGTTCCTGTTTCCCTGAGTTTCCTTAGGGTGGCCACACACTTGAAGTTTTTAAGCACGGGGGGGGTTGTGGGTTGGTTTGTCCAAAAAAATCCTAAATTCTGTGGTGTCATTAAAATGATTTTATTGCTCCCGATCGCGTCGGAGCCTGCACAATCCCCAATCAAACTCTTGATCAGGCTGCCTCTGACGTAATACCCGCGATAGCCAATGAGAGCGAGCAAGCTTTACCAACCAGATGTTGCGTGCTTCTACACTGTAAAAAGTAATACGCTATATCTACTCAATACAATTGTGGCAACAGATTACAAACAATATTATTAATTAAATTAACAACAAATAAGAATTGAGTTAGAATTAATCAAATTAATTCCTTAAATGTCAACCATTAAAAATGAATACAATTTAAAGGGATAGTTCACCCAAAAATTTAAATTCTATCATCATTTACTCACCCTTAAGTGCTTTCTGGTAACCGATGTTGATATTTCAAATCACCAAAACAAACACGCCCCTATTTTGATAGCTCCGCCCTGCACAAACGTAACCCAGACAATGACTATGGCGGAATCTGTGTGTTACTATGGTAATCAAGGTCGAATGTTCAATGAAAAAGTCATCCCTTCCATCCCAAAAACACAAACATGAACAATTGTTCTCATGAACAACTCGATAGCACAAGCACGACAGTCCAACTTACGAACATATTACAATTATGACAAGATTAGAGGGTTATATCAATCACGAAAAGAGGAAGCAAAGGAAACATATTAGGAGTATATTATCTTACTTTTACTCCAGCGCTGGAAAGCTGATACTTCTTGCCTGTTCGTAAGCCTTCTTTTGTTCCACAGAAATCTTCCACTTTAGTTTTTTATCTGCCATCTCTCTCTTTCTGCCATCTATCTGCCATCTCTCTCTCATTTCTCTTTTTCTGTCATCGCTCGGCTAATGTCCGTTCTGTGTGTCGTGTCTTTTGAATAATGACGTGCACTGAGCGCTCTCTTCTCCCCATCATTAGTAGACATGCTCCTTATTGCTGATTGGCTACAAGTTTGTTTTGGTACTCGGCCCGAGACACTTTTCTAATGCATTTTTGGAAGAATGTTTGTAACCAAGCAGATCTCGGCAGCCATTGACTACCATAGTATTTTTTTTCCCTCTATGGTAGTCAATGGCTGCCGAGATCTGTTTGGTTACAAACATTCTTCCAAATATCTTCCTTTGTGTTCAGCAGAACAAAGAAATTTATACAGGTTTGGAACAACTTAAGGGTGAGTAAATGATGACAGAATTTTTTTGCCGCGTTAGCACTGCAGGAACTGGGAACGATTTTAGTTCTAGGAATTCCTTTTGGGGGAACTAAATTAGCTCCTACTTCAGAGTAGGGTCCAGCACAATAGGAACTACCAGTGACGTAACTGTTGGCTGAACGCACGCGAAACACTGGCACCCGCCATTTAAAAAAAAAAAAAACATGTACACACACAGTTTATAGCCTATATATTTACTCCAGAAACTAACTCTACAAACATGGAAAACAGATGGACCTCTCAACCTTTACGCTAGGGAGAAAATACAATGCATCTTTGAGGGGACAAAGCGAAACATGATTATGTATTTCTGCTCAGCTAACGACATTGCATCAACCACACGGCAAACACATACTTTTTCATATACTGTCTACTTTCTAATATTATAATAAATTATCTTTTTACTCTGTATTAATGTTCTTGTCTTTGGAAAAATAAATATTTTTGATTAATATTAAATCAGAATTTAAGGTTTGAACCAAGCCATTAATATAATTTGAGAAAAAATAATGCACTTGGCTGTAAGTTTAGTGATTTTTATCACACTATTATGATTTATGGTTATTCTTTTTAAAACTTTTTTTCTACATTTATTCCAGTGCAATGTTTGCCCCATAGACTTTCATTGTAAGTGCATAAGCAAAATTACATGTTTAATCATCCAAAAAGTTTTTTTTTTTTTTTTTTTTTTTTTGATCCAAAGTATCTTTTTTTCACTGTACTTCCCACTTTCTGAAAAGTTAATGGCAAAAGTTAACTTTTTGTTACTAGAAGTAACTAATTCTTTGTGGCTAATCCACCAGTTGCAGCAAGCATTGATTCATCCATTAGCTTTCCTAAGCTATCTGATGATGAATATAACAATCTGAGCCCTTAATCCTTTTATAAAGGACAAACTAATTAGACTGAAAGGTCTCCTTTGCTTTGATGTACTTAAGAAGAGCCTCACTTCCTTTCATACTAACACGCACATTTACGTCTTGCGATTTTAATGTCATCTTATGACAATACTTCGGATCTCGATATGAGATCATTGATCCTGATATTTTGGTCCTGAGGTCCTATTTTGACATTTATTATCTGATATATCCATCCTCCATTATAGCTGTTAGCTTGACAAAGAATGGCCTGTATTACTGACACTGAGTCCTTGTAATGTAGGCTTTCATCAGAGATGAATGAACGGAGGTTACAAAGACCTTGTGAGGAAAAAGATGGCAAACAGCACTGCCGCAAGTGAGGGTGATTTGATTGCGTGGGGAAGTAAAATGCATGAGCAAGGTGGGGTGTTATGATTAATCTGTTTAGGGGTCAGACAGATACTCATCTGTGCCACAGAGACAAGTGACCCTGTCCTGACCTTGTCCGTCTCTGGTCAAAATTGTCAGCACTTTCTCACAAGCTTGCATCTCTCTGCTTAAAAGAGACTTGTAAAGTAGGTTTTATTAATGAACACCCCTTAAATTATTTATGTAATTCTGCGCCTATTTACCATATCAGACACTTCTCTTAGACAACTCTCTGTGGGCCTGCTGAGAAATAGGATCAAAATTTCTCCCTGCAGAAATCCCTGCAGTGCGCCAGGGCAAACATAGCTAATGTAAAGATTGTAACATTCAGCAGGTTCTGTAACAAAATGTACAGATACATCAAAAATGAATGGCAAATAGCGGGATTAAATTATCTGAATTATATTTAATGAAATCACCTGGATGGTTCATTTTAACCAACAAGCCTGTTTCTCATGAATAGCAGGATGCTGTCAATGAGCTCTATTTTGCACATTCATGTTTGCAATGATTCATGCCTTTTTATTCGAGAATGGCCTCAGACATGTTTAACTCTGAAAACATAGATGTTCTTTTGATGTGCTGTCACTTTTTAACATATTTGAACGTCTAATCAGTTAGACTTTTCGGTAACACTTTACATTAAGGTTCCCTTTGTAAAGGGTTTATAAAGGTGTTTGTTAATGACTAATAACTTATTTACAAATGCATTATAGATCGTTGATAAGCAGTTACAACTGCATGAATAAAAAGGGTGACTTTAACGCAATACCTGCCAAATAGTGAGCCCTTTTAAACTCACATGTTATAAATGCTTAATAAATGTATTTATTCACACTTATTTACCTCAAAACCAGATTCCTGATTTATTTCATGATGCAGCAAAAATAGACTATCTTAGTGAGACTGAAGGGTGTTGTATTTGTGATTTTCTCATTAATATCTCATGACTGCCACTTTTCTTAAGATGTTCCTTACCAGAAGTTACTGTCTTACCCATGATATCCCACAGAAGGCTCATGCCTATCCACAGCAGTGTATAAAACTGATTTCTTGCTTATCAAGATGAAATTATCAAACTTTATTTTGAAATGTAAAGTTAACACGTGAACCATTTATTAATGAGTTACAAACATAAAAAACTGTGAAAGTGCACCTTAATGTAAAGTGAACATGTTTGAACCATTTATTAATGAGTTACAAACATTAATAACCTGTGAAAGTGCACCTTAATGTAAAGTGAACACATGTGAACCATTTATTAATGAGTTACAAACATTAATAACCTGTGAAAGTGCACCTTAATGTAAAGTGAACACCTGTGAACCATTTATTAATGAGTTACAAATATTAATAACCTGTGAAAGTGCACCTTAATGTAAAGTGAACACATGTGAACCATTTATTAATGAGTTACAAACATTAATAACCTGTGAAAGTGCACCTTAATGTAAAGTGAACACAAGTGAACCATTTATTAATGAGCTACAAACATTAATAACCTGTGAAAGTGCACCTTAATGTAAAGTGAACACAAGTGAACCATTTATTAATGAGCTACAAACATTAATAACCTGTGAAAGTGCACCTTAATGTAAAGTGAACACAAGTGAACCATTTATTAATGAGCTACAAACATTAATAACCTGTGAAAGTGCACCTTAATGTAAAGTGAACACAAGTGAACCATTTATTAATGAGCTACAAACATTAATAACCTGTGAAAGTGCACCTTAATGTAAAGTGAACACAAGTGAACCATTTATTAATGAGCTACAAACATTAATAACCTGTGAAAGTGCACCTTAATGTAAAGTGAACACCTGTGAACCATTTATTAATGAGCTACAAACATTAATAACCTGTGAAAGTGCACCTTAATGTAAAGTGAACACAAGTGAACCATTTATTAATGAGTTACAAACATTAATAACCTGTGAAAGTGCACCTTAATGTAAAGTGAACACAAGTGAACCATTTATTAATGAGCTACAAACATTAATAACCTGTGAAAGTGCACCTTAATGTAAAGTGAACACCTGTGAACCATTTATTAATGAGTTACAAACATTAATGACCTGTGAAAGTGCACCTTAATGTAAAGTGAACACAAGTGAACCATTTATTAATGAGTTACAAACATTAATAACCTGTGAAAGTGCACCTTAATGTAAAGTGAACACCTGTGAACCATTTATTAATGAGTTACAAACATTAATGACCTGTGAAAGTGCACCTTAATGTAAAGTGAACACAAGTGAACCATTTATTAATGAGTTACAAACATTAATGACCTGTGAAAGTGCACCTTAATGTAAAGTGAACACAAGTGAACCATTTATTAATGAGTTACAAACATTAATGACCTGTGAAAGTGCACCTTAATGTAAAGTGAACACATGTGAACCATTTATTAATGAGTTACAAACATTAACAACCTGTGAAAGTGCACCTTAATGTAAAGTGAACACATGTGAACCATTTATTAATGAGTTACAAACATTAATAACCTGTGAAAGTGCACCTTAATGTAAAGTGAACACAAGTGAACCATTTATTAATGAGCTACAAACATTAATAACCTGTGAAAGTGCACCTTAATGTAAAGTGAACACAAGTGAACCATTTATTAATGAGTTACAAACATTAATAACCTGTGAAAGTGCACCTTAATGTAAAGTGAACACAAGTGAACCATTTATTAATGAGTTACAAACATTAATAACCTGTGAAAGTGCACCTTAATGTAAAGTGAACACAAGTGAACCATTTATTAATGAGCTACAAACATTAATAACCTGTGAAAGTGCACCTTAATGTAAAGTGAACACCTGTGAATCATGTATTTATTAATTATTAATGCACACACAGAAGATAGTATTTTTTTATGATGAAATATTTTATTGTTGATGCGTTGTATCCATAAACACAACTTTAAACTTGAACATTAACATATTAATACGCAATCAATAATTATTTTTGATATCATGATAAAGGCCACTGTAACCTGAGCATCTGGCCATCCACACTTACAGTAATGATAACTACAAACTAACACAGCGATTACACAATTAATATAAACACTTGAAAAACATAGTCTGCAGCGATGTCACCTCAGTTAGCTTACCCATCAAATCAGTAAGACTTAAAATTTGGCTTCAGAGCACGATGGAACAGCGTGACTTCTTCTCCTGAAAAGTAAGTTTATCTTTATCGGATGCTCACTAGCGCCAACTCCTGTCACACGCCAGAACACGCGTGCTTTAGTGATTATTAATTTCACAGGTTATTAATGTTTGTAACTCATTAATAAATGGTTCACAGGTGTTCACTTTACATTAAGGTGCACTTTCACAGGTTATTAATGTTTGTAGCTCATTAATAAATGGTTCACTTGTGTTCACTTTACATTAAGGTGCACTTTCACAGGTTATTAATGTTTGTAACTCATTAATAAATGGTTCACAGGTGTTCACTTTACATTAAGGTGCACTTTCACAGGTTATTAATGTTTGTAGCTCATTAATAAATGGTTCACTTGTGTTCACTTTACATTAAGGTGCACTTTCACAGGTTATTAATGTTTGTAACTCATTAATAAATGGTTCACTTGTGTTCACTTTACATTAAGGTGCACTTTCACAGGTTATTAATGTTTGTAACTCATTAATAAATGGTTCACTTGTGTTCACTTTACATTAAGGTGCACTTTCACAGGTTATTAATGTTTGTAGCTCATTAATAAATGGTTCACTTGTGTTCACTTTACATTAAGGTGCACTTTCACAGGTTATTAATGTTTGTAACTCATTAATAAATGGTTCACTTGTGTTCACTTTACATTAAGGTGCACTTTCACAGGTTATTAATGTTTGTAGCTCATTAATAAATGGTTCACTTGTGTTCACTTTACATTAAGGTGCACTTTCACAGGTTATTAATGTTTGTAACTCATTAATAAATGGTTCACTTGTGTTCACTTTACATTAAGGTGCACTTTCACAGGTTATTAATGTTTGTAACTCATTAATAAATGGTTCACTTGTGTTCACTTTACATTAAGGTGCACTTTCACAGGTTATTAATGTTTGTAGCTCATTAATAAATGGTTCACTTGTGTTCACTTTACATTAAGGTGCACTTTCACAGGTTATTAATGTTTGTAACTCATTAATAAATGGTTCACTTGTGTTCACTTTACATTAAGGTGCACTTTCACAGGTTATTAATGTTTGTAGCTCATTAATAAATGGTTCACTTGTGTTCACTTTACATTAAGGTGCACTTTCACAGGTTATTAATGTTTGTAACTCATTAATAAATGGTTCACAGGTGTTCACTTTACATTAAGGTGCACTTTCACAGGTTATTAATGTTTGCAACTCATTAATGAATGGTTCACAGGTTTACACTTAAGATTCACAAGTAACTAATATTGGAATTAAAATATTCATTATTAAGATCTCATCAAGTTATGATTGTGCTCTTGTGTTTTTTTTTTTGTTTGTTTCTTTTGTTTTTTTTCCTCAAAATAAAGTTTGATAATTTCATCTTGATAAGCAAGAAATCAGTTTTATACACTGCTGTGGATAGGCATGAGCCTTCTGTGGGATATCATGGGTAAGACAGTAACTTCTGGTAAGGAACATCTTAAGAAAAGTGGCAGTCATGAGATATTAATGAGAAAATCACAAATACAACACCCTTCAATAGATAGTCTATTTTTCCTGCATCATAAAATAAATCAGGAATTTGGTTTTGAGGTAAATAAGTGTGAATAAATACATTTATTAAGCATTTATAACATGTGAGTTAAATAGGGCTCACTATTTGGCAGGTATTGCGTTAAAGTCATCCTTTTTATTCATGCAGTTATAACTGCTTATCAACAATCTATAATGCATTTGTAAATAAGTTATTAGTCATTAACAAACACCTTTATAAACCCTTTACAAAGGGAACCTTAATGTAAAGTGTTACCGACTTTTCTTGTAGTTTTTGTGCAAACTGGTCATTTGTTAAACACATCTGAAGCATGTCTGCACCTGGGAAGGCATAAGAGAAACATTTACAGCCCTTATTTAACCAAGTAATTATCACAATTCTTCTGTTCTAGACAAGCTCATTTTAACTGTACTTTAACCTTTAACTGTACTTTAACTCTTTCCATTTTGAAAACATGTAATTCTAGCTTCATGCATTCTTTTTTATTAACAATTGAATGTGGGTAAGTTAATTTTTTTTTTTTTTTTTTAAACAAAAAGCTGAGAAAAACGCATTTTTGTCAAAGACTACATCTGGATCGGATTCAGAGCGATGATCAAAATATAGATGGAGTAAATCGAGTCCATCAACACCCCCAAAGCTTCACAGTCGTTTCCTCTTCATAGGTTAAACATCTCATTCGCTAACATAAGGCAGTTTTGATTTACAGTAGAGAGAACAAGTATTTGATACACTGCCGATTTTGCAGGTTTGCCCACTTACAAAGCATGTAGAAGTCTGTAATTTTTATCATAGGTACTCTTCAACTGTGAGTGACGGAATCTAAAACAAAAATCCAGAAAATCACATTGTATGATTTTTAAGTAATTAATTTGCATTACATTGCATGACATAAGTATTTGATACATCAGAAAAGCAGAACTTAATATTTGGTACAGAAACCTTTGTTTGCAATTACAGAGATCATACGTTTCCTGTAGTTCTTGACCAGGTTTGCACACACTGCAGCAGGGATTTTGGCCCACTCCTCCATACAGACCTTCTCCAGATCCTTCAGGTTTCGGGGCTGTCGCTGGGCAATACGGACTTTCAGCTCCCTCCAAAGATTTTCTATTGGGTTCAGGTCTGGAGACTGGCTAGGCCACTCCAGGACCTTGAGATGCTTCTGACGGAGCCACTCCTTTAGTTGCCCTGGCTGTGTCTTTCGGGTCGTTGTCATGCTGGAAGACCCAGCGACGACCCATCTTCAATGCTCTTACTGAGGGAAGGAGGTTGTTGGCCAAGATCTCGCGATACATGGCCCCATCCATCCTCCCCTCAATACGGTGCAGTCGTCCTGTCCCCTTTGCAGAAAAGCATCCCCAAAGAATGATGTTTCCACCTCCATGCTTCACGGTTGGGATGGTGTTCTTGGGGTTGTACTCATCCTTCTTCTTCCTCCAAACACGACGAGTGGATTTTAGACCAAAAAGTTGTTGCCTTGTCACCAAGCTGCTTGCCTATTGTCCTGTAGCCCATCCCAGCCTTGTGCAGGTCTACAATTTTATCTCTGATGTCCTTACACAGCTCTCTGGTCTTGGCCATTGTGGAGAGGTTGGAGTCTGTTTGATTGAGTGTGTGGACAGGTGTCTTTTATACAGGTAACGAGTTCAAACAGGTGCAGTTAATACAGGTAATGAGTGGAGAACAGGAGGGCTTCTTTAAGAAAAACTAACAGGTCTGTGAGAGCCGGAATTCTTACTGGTTGGTAGGTGATCAAATACTTATGTCATGCAATAAAATGCAAATTAATTATTTAAAAATCATACAATGTGATTTTCTGGATTTTTGTTTTAGATTCCATCTCTCACAGTTGAAGTGTACCTATGATAAAAATGACAGACCTCTACATGCTTTGTAAGTAGGAAAACCTGCAAAATCGGCAGTGTATCAAATACTTGTTCTTCCCACTGTACATGCTGTTTAATGTTTGATGATCACCTGTGTTTGGATCCGGAGAGTCTGTACTAGAAGATGTGTATTAGCGCCCCCTACTGTATGACAGTGAAAACATGGATAGCCGGAAAATTCATTCAATGGCGGGGAAAGAGTAAAGTAGATTTGTAGTAAATTCCTATGTACACTACCACTGGACTAGCCTACACAACAATTCAGATACGCACAATTCATATCTGTTTTCTTTATAAATCAATATTTTGGTCCCACTTTATATTAGGTGGCCTTAACTACTATGTACTTACATCAAAAAATAAGTACAATGTACTGATTGTGCTCATATTGTATTGCAAAACACTTTTGCTGATATTGAGGTGGGATACGGGTAAAGTTAGGGACAGGTGTGGTGGTGTGGGTAAGTTTAAGGGTAGGGTTAGGTGTAAGGGAAGGGTCAACAGTGTAATTATAAATGTAACTATAGAAATTAATTACAGATGTAATTACATGCAGCTATTTTTTAAAATGTAAGTACAATATAAAAACATGTATGTACACAATAAGTGCATTGTATCAAATGATTAATTGAAATGTTAGTACATAGTAGTTAAGGCCACCTAATATAAAGTGGGTCCAATATTTTCAAACAATGTAAGTTTATAAACTATATACTGTATGTAAAACCATATGAAAAAAGTAATTCTGGGAAGTACATAAAAAGTAGACTGAAAGTGTACTTTCTTATTTTTAGTTTAAAAGAAGTATACTAATAGAACACTTGAATAAACTTATTTTTTGTAAGGGAACACAGATTCACCTAACCTCCTTAGAGGAAACCAGTCGTGCCAGAATGTGGATTTAGACAAGAAACTTTTTAGATGACTCAGATTTTGTATAATTAATCAGAGGTTAAAGAAAAATTCTGTTAATTTAGTTAAATGACAGCTTGCCCTCCTACATCTACTAGTGCACTGATTACTAAATGCCTGATTTTATATTTTTCAGCACATTCTGAGGAGGAAGACCTATGATCAGAAAAACACTGCAAAACATGCAGAAGTGAACTGTAATAAACAGACAACTAGGCTATGAGAAAAACAATTCTTCTAATGGCTGTAACTTGGTTTTGATATTCTCCTTCCTCATAAACATGTGTCTATTTAAAACACAACCCAAAATGTCACCTTACAAAAACAGTAGGTTTTGGCAGTGTTATCTGACAATCAGTGAAATCCTGAAATAGCCTGGATGATTAGCTGTATCATATTACTGTGAAATCCTCTGAGGTTTAGTAAGGTTTGGCTCCTGTAAATCAGTAGTTGAGCATGAAGCTAGGAGTGCCAAGGAAACATGCAAATGGATAAAATATACGACGTACATGTAAACAAAAAGGTAAAATGTGAGACTACAGATGTTTTCCTATTTGTACAGTAATAATTTGAAGGGAACACAATGTAATACAAACCTTCATTTCATTCAGGAAGTTTTCTCTCAGAACAGAGCTCAAAATGACTGTTGAAAAATGTATCCAGTTTTAACCGGTTTGGCTCAGACTACACAACATTGGGTTACATTGACTTAGCACTGGGTAGGTGTGTGAGAGGGTTCATTATTTGTATTGATAGTAAAAATAACCGGTAACACTTTAGAATACTGATCCATCATTAATGAATAACTACACGGGAACAAATGAGTAACGCATTATTTACACTCTAGTAACTACTATTACCTAACAAGAAACTCTGATTAATAAATGAGTTTGTAATAGTGCTTAGTTGAAGGTGGTAGTTCACTATTAGATAATCAATAACTACTATTTTTATCATACCTCACAGAGGACTACTAAGAACTACTACTGTATCTTTTTTTTAAAAGTTTAATATGCAGAGACAACATTGTAAAAAAAACGCATTTAATTTAGTTACATTATGTTTACAGAAACTGCACACATTGCTTTTAAAGCCTCATGCAGTGAATGTTAAGTTATTGTTTTGATTATAAAATCAAAATGCTGAGAAGAAATATGTCTTGCTGTGTGAAAATGCACTAAGAAGCATGTGAAAAAAAATGAAATTTCAATTTGCTGTGAAGCGATTACAATTTACAAATACAAAATGCTAAAATGATTGCAAACCCTGTTGATGTTTAACACATTCTTCTTGACAGGGCTGTTGTTGTTTATGTTGATGCTTTCGTGCACACATATTACATGTTGAATTATCTTCCTTTTAAATTATCTGTGCTGTCCTGCTGTGCCTCCTGCAATACAGCATCAGTGCTACTAAAATAAAAGATGCAGTCTGCACTATTGATCATTGTGGAAAAGAGTATTATTTTTAATTTTTTTTTTTTAAGAAATAGTGAGGTTTGCATATAATGTGACATCCGAGAAATCAGTAATTTATTACATTTTATTACACAGAACCAATTACATATGTAGATGTCTAAACTGACCAATTTCAAACCCAAATCTACAAGCATGACCTGTTATTGTTGTGATTGGCATACCATGGGAGAAATAAAGCAAAAAAGGGTTACACTTTAAACATTCAACTAACTAGAAGTAACTTTGCTACTACATGTCAGCTAACTCTCATTACAGTGTTAGTAGACTGTTAGGGTTCGGGTTAGTAGAATAAGTTGACGTAGTTGTAAAGTTACTTCTAGTCAATAGAATGTCTGTTGGGGAGCATCACAACAAAGTGTTAGCGGATATTAAGCAGACAGTCTACTCTAATGACTAGTTGACATGTTGCAAAGTTACTTATAGTTAGTAAAATATACAAAGTGGACTGTTGAAATAAAGTGTTGTACTTGTGGAACAGTATCAACCAATGTAAGAGATAGCACAGTAAAGCCCTGTTTACACATGGTATTAAGATGTGTTGTGGTGTAGACGAGACACATTCCTATTTACACCTGGTGTTTTTATCCATCTCTTTTGTCCCCTTGTAACCACTTCTGTCCTGATTTCTTCGAGGGGAGGGTCTATGGGCAGGTAAATGTATGGGCTTTTTCAGATCTTTCGATCTAATGGATGAAATAAGTCCAGTTCTCACTATTAACTAGTTGCTTATTAGCCTTAATCCTATCCATACCTAAAATTAACAACTGCCTTACTTACTATTAATAAGCAGTAATTAGGAGTTTGAGGCAAAAGTCATAGTTAATAGTTAGTTAATAGTGAGAATTGGACCCTAATATAAGTGTGACCGCTTGCGCAATTTACACATGAACGTGGCCAGAGACGATGGAAAAACACACAGAGACCACGCCGAAAGCTGTGAGTGTGTTAGAAATCATGAATGGAGAGAACATTCTGCTTGGTACGTTTTTCAAACTTGGGTCTCCAAGTTTGACAAAGTTTAAATCCCGTCTGGCTAGCGCGCTTAATGTTTTCGCATTAGGTCAGTAGGCGGAGAGTAGACGGTCTTTTGTTGCTGTTCGAACACATTCGACCACATGAGCGAAAGCAATCCGGTCGAATGCGTTTTCGACTACCTCTAAAAGTGGTTGAAAGTGGACAATCTCAAAACGTTTTAGACCCCGTTTACACCTGTATTTAGCGTCGTCCACTTGTGATCCGATCGACCAAAACTCATCTTAATACCAGGCGTAAACAGAGCCTAACTTGCAGGAAAACGGATTAATGAGTCTCTTTGATCACAGGAAACATGCTGCTAAAGAAAGTGGTCTTAAAAAGGGTCTTACAAACTCAGGACGAGACAAAACAATGATGAAAAAAGAGTGAGTATAAATAGTGTCCATGATGAGTGAGGTAACAGTGAACAGGTGAAGGTGATTTGGATTCTGACGAATGAGAAGGGGGAGAACCATGTGGAGGCTTGACAATAATATTGTTGCAGCATTAAAGTTTGCATGAGTATAAAGCACATACTTCGTTTTTTTACGCGTACACAAGCATATGTGCACAGTCGCACGCACAGCCTTGCAAAGTATACTTCTTTTGACGCGTACACAGGCGTTTGACGCATGCACAGTTTTGAGCAATCTCTCACCACGAGTTACAACCCATGTAAATACTGTAAAAAAATTAAATGCACATGTGCAACCTGCACATACGCGTAAAAAGTGAAGTAGGTATACTTTGGCCTTACCTCAGCTGCTGGGTTATTTGGTAACCCTTTAGAATACTGATCCATCATTAATGAATAACTACACAGGAACACATGAGTAATGCAGTATTAACACTCTAGTAACTACTATTAACTATCAAGAAACTCTGATTAATAAATGAGTAAGTAATAGTGCTTAGTCGAATGTGGTAGTTCACTATTAGCTAATCAGTAACTCTTTTTTTCATACCTCCCAGAGGACTACTAAGAATTACTATATACAGGTTCATAATTAACATGAATAATGTATATTGTATAATTAATTCTAAAGTGAAGATAATGATAACCCAATGACTCAGGTATTATTAAATCCTTCAGAAGGAATTACTAATTATTTGGATCAGTATTCTAAAACGAAAAACTCTCTAGTAATGTCTGAAGTCATTGTAAACTTTTGATGTTTTTGTAAGGTTTTGGATAGAAATGACTCAAGTGTTACTACTGCTTCTATAGGAATTACTAGTTATTTGGATCAGTATTTTAAAGTGAAGATCATGATAACCCACTTGTAATTACTTAAGTGTTACTATCCAAAACCTTACAAAAACCTCAAAAGCTTACAATGATTTCTGTCATTACTAGAGAGTTATCGTGTTTTTCACTTTAGAATACTGATCCAAATAATTAGTAATTCCTTTAGAAGGATGTAGTAACACTTGAGTCATTACTAGTGGGTTACCATTACCTTCACTTTAGAATTAATTATATATTATGCATTATTCATGTTAATTATGAATCTGTATATACAGTGGGGAGAACAAGTATTTTATACACTGCCGATTTTGCAGGTTTGCCCACTTACAAAGTATGTAGAAGTCTGTCATTTTTATCATAGGTACTCTTCAACTGTGAGTGACGGAATCTAAAACAAAAATCCAGAAAATCACATTATATGATTTTTAAGTAATTAATTTGCATTTTATTGCATGACATAAGTATTTGATACATCAGAAAAGCAGAACTTAATATTTGGTACAGAAACCTTTGTTTGCAATTACAGAGATCATACATTTCCTGTAGTTCTTGACCAGGTTTGCACACACTGCAGCAGGGATTTTGGCCCACTCCTCCATACAGACTCTCTCCAGATCCTTCAGGTTTCGGGGCTGTCGCTGGGCGAAACGGACTTTCAGCTCCCTCCAAAGATTTTCTATTGGGTTCAGGTCTGGAGACTGGCTAGGCCACTCCAGGACCTTGAGATGCTTCTTACGGAGCCACTCCTTAGTTGCCCTGGCTGTGTGTTTCGGGTCGTTGTCATGCTGGAAGGCCCAGCCACGACCCATCTTCAATGCTCTTACAGAGGGAAGGAGGTTGTTGGCCAAGATCTCGCGATACATGGCCCCATCCATCCTCCCCTCAATACAGTGCAGTCGTCCTGTCCCCTTTGCAGAAAAACATCCCCAAAGAATGATGTTTCCACCTCCATGCTTCACGGTTGGGATGGTGTTCTTGGGGTTGTACTCATCCTTCTTCTTCCTCCAAACACGGCGAGTGGAGTTTAGACCAAAAAGCTCTATTTTTGTCTCATCAGACCACATGACCTTCTCCCATTCCTCCTCTGGATCATCCAGATGGTCATTGGCAAACTTCAGACGGGCCTGGACATGCGCTGGCTTGAGCAGGGGGACCTTGCGTGCACTGCAGGATTTTAATCCATGACGGCGTAGTGTGTTACTAATGGTTTTCTTTGACCCAGCTCTCTTCAGGTCATTGACCAGGTCCTGCCGTGTAGTTCTGGGCTGATCCCTCACCTTCCTCATGATCTCTGATGCCCCACAAGGTGAGATCTTGCATGGTGCCCCAGACCGAGGGAGATTGACCGTCATCTTGAACTTCTTCCATTTTCTAATAATTGCGCCAACAGTTGTTGCCTTCTCACCAAGCTGCTTGTCTATTGTCCTGTAGCCCATCCCAGCCTTGTGCAGGTCTACAATTTTATCCCTGATGTCCTTACACAACTCTCTGGTCTTGGCCATTGTGGAGAGGTTGGAGTCTGTTTGATTGAGTGTGTGGACAGGTGTCTTTTATACAGGTAACGAGTTCAAACAGGTGCAGTTAATACAGGTAATGAGTGGAGAACAGGAGGGCTTCTTAAAGAAAAACTAACAGGTCTGTGAGAGCCGGAATTCTTACTGGTTGGTAGGTGATCAAATATTTATGTCATGCAATGAAATGCAAATGAATTATTTAAAAATCATACAATGTGATTTTCTGGATTTTCTTGGTTTTAGATTCCGTCTCTCACAGTTGAAGTGTACCTATGATAAAAATTACAAACCTCTACATGCTTTGTAAGTGGGCAAACCTGCAAAATCGGCAGTGTATCAAATACTTGTTCTCCCCACTGTAAAAAAAAAACTGTTTTATACAAATACTTCATTGTCCTAAATCAGTTGCATTTAAGTGTAAGTTAAAGTTTAAGTTTGGAAATATCTGGATATACTGTAGACTGCAGTTAATTTATGTGCCATCTAATGTGTAATTCTCAGCAGTCTCAGTGGGTTGGACCAATGTCGTTCAATCAGAACCCTTTTATCTGGCTCTGCTTAAGGTTCAGTAGTCTCTTCTGTGATATTTACCTTCAACATAGATGGCTGCTGGGCCAACTGCGCTGAGACAACCTGTATCATGTGCTCTGATGATTGGGAGCACATCTGAGGAAATGCTCTGGTCTCTTCTTAACCAGGTCAGGAACGGTATAATAGGTAATGATATAAGACCTGAATGCAGAGAGAAGAAATGGCCATGGACTGCAGGCACCGTTTGTCTCCCTGAGGTTCTTTATCATATATCAGATCCATGGCAACAGGAGCAACAGAGGAATAAATACATATGACCAAAGAGTCCACAGAAAAATGGAGATTGATCATTAGAATTTCAAGATGCTTCACCGCGTCCACCTAATGGCTTCATTCAACTCTCAAACACCGTCAGCATGTAGCCAGTCGCTGTCACTAGGTTGCCCTAGTGACGGTTATGAAGGACATTACTACTATTTATAGTCATTCCATGTTGACATCAAATCAGTTTTATGTCACTAAAAATTAACATTCTGGAAGGAAAAATGTTATATATAAATTGTACAAATGCATAATGCATGATGTCAAAGACAAATGAGAATCAATGCATGCTCTTTGCCGTTGCAGCCGTATTTGCACTAAAAGCACAAACGCCACACTTTCACACTCACATGCATTTTATATTTATGTACACAATAATAATCTTAAAAACATTTTAATCCTTTAATTTTTCATATTTAAAAATGTTTGTATGCTGCTGCGTGTCCCTGTGTGTAATAAGCAGAGTGTATGCGCGTTGCGCACCCGCCTATAGGCGCATATTACTAACACGCCCTTTAAATAACACAAAAAATACTGCGCTATTGACTTTAGAGCAGGTTTTTGTTGGTCAATGGCGGTGTCGTTTTCAGTTCCTCAAAATAGCAACGCGCCAACAATGCGCCTGAACACACCTCGTTTTCAGACCAGCACTCCCATGGGCGAACAGATGAGCACGAGTGCATTTGCTATTTAAACAATGTGGCTCTGGACGTGAAAATGATAACTGCGTCGGGCTGAAACTAGCAAAAAACACTTGCGTCGTGCCTGTGTATGATAGGGTCCCTTGAAGTTATGAAAGTGGACTAGTGAGTGGATGAGTTTACCTGTTACGCTGATGACGTTAAAAGTTGTCATGAAATCAAAATTTACTACCACTAATCCTTACCACTAATGAGAGCTTTCTGTCCCTCCTATGGATTAGTTTTACGATCTCTTTATGAACTTTTTGAAGCAATTAAAGCGGTATTTGCGTAGCTGTCAGTGGAGGGACAGAAAGCTCTCGGATTTCATCAAAAAGATCTTCATTTGTGTTCAGAAGATGAATGACTTACGGGTTTGGAATGACATCTAGTGACATAATTTGTCTATAAATCTAACCTGTTGGAATGGTTATTTAACTTATATAAAGTGTACACAGTAACTGTGCAAGTAGTCTTAAAATATTCTAAACATAAAAAGACATTATAAGAACTGTAAAAATGGACCACAAAAGCCAACAAAAGGCATGGAGACGTGGAATTGAAAAGTTTTTTTTTCAGCCGTCTCTGCTGTCAAAGAACTTTTGTAGTGCTTTTGGAAGAATGAGGCCCATGAATCTGTATAAACAGGGCAGAAAATTGAAGGGGACATCTTAGTAAAAGACAGCCTCTCATCAGAATATTTATTAAAAAACAGGGGCCAGGAAGAGGATCTCTTCTGCATGATGAATGCGACCACATCTCCTGAAATACAAATTACAAATCATCCACTCCTCAACAATACGACTGTCTTTGAACTAAAATTGCATGACGGAGATGGTGGACTTTGAGATAAAATTCAGAGATGTTATCCAGAATATGAGTGGAAGAGGCAGCAAATTATTTTCTGCCTGCTCACTCTGAAGACATCTATCATATTTTTCATAAACACGGAACAAAGGGTTTGGAAAAAAATCCACAGGCATGCCTTCAAACAGCGCACAATTTGCATATGCTGCCGTATGGTAATTTAAAGTACTTTCTTTTAAAGTATTTAAACATTTCTCATTGATTTCTGCCTTCAGAAAATGTGACGCTTTTGAAACGGTCACATTAGCATATTTTAAGACACAATATGTCACTTTATGGTCTATTCAAAATGGTTATACTGTACTTAAGCCTTTCCCAGCAATCCTCTATTTATCATAGGAGATACACTTCAGCTATATCATTAGCAAAGATTATGCAATACACTGCAGATCATTAGTTTCTATTCAATATTTTTAACTGCGTGTACTTTAACTAAGATATGATAAGCATAAGCATTTTATAATGCAGTGGAGGGCCTTTTAAGTAAAACCTTTACACATCCAACATCACTGTTGGACTGAAATGCCCCTACACATGCCAGTCAATGACATTTCTGCTAAGATGGTTCAGTGTAATCGTGCTTAAAACCCTGTATGGACTGCATGTGAACTTATTAACCTATTAACGATTTCTGGGGCATGCAATGCATTGCAGTGAAAAATGTACTAGAGCACATCCTTACAGCTCACTCAATGAGGGCCAGCTTTAATTTGTACCTTTTGACATGTCTTCGCATTCAGTCAAACACAGTCATGGATAACCCAGCTGTGCAGCAGTGCTTGACTGTAGAGCATATTTTTTTTCACAGATTTGCCATCATTTTATTCTAGTCCTTCATTGACGTTGAATCCCAATGCTTTTCCTGCTCGATAGAGGTTATGTGAGCAATCAAACCAGCCACACCACTCAAGATGAAGATGTGCTTGATTTAATCATGTCATTAGCATGCTGTCATTCAGTTGAGCTTCCAGAAGAATGGTGTCTTATAAATGCACTGCCTTTTTGGTAACGCTTTAGATTACAGCCCGGAAAGTACTGCGTAAGTAAAGCGAATTTACAGCGTAACTTTTGGTAATTATAGTGTAACTATAAAGTAAGTATGTGTAGGTATAAGGGAACAATATGTAATATTTGGGGAATAAAGGGGTAACTATCAGGAAAATGAACAAAGCATTTATACTGTAAGTATTTTTTAATTAAGGGGTAATTATCCGTGTAGTTACAAGGTAAGTGGTGCTTGTTATTCCATGTAGTTACAGGGTAAGTGTGAATCTGCGGGCTGTAAATTAAAGTGGTGTTTGCTACCCTCTTGTTTCATGTAGTTACAGGGTATGTGTGAATCTGCGGGCTGTAAATTAAAGTGATGTTTGTTACCTTCTTGTTTCATGTAGTTACAGGGTAAGTGTGAATCTGCAGGCTGTAAATTAAAATGGTGTTTGTTCCCCTCTTATTTCGTGTAGTTACAGGGTAAGTGTGAATCTGCGGGCTGTAAATTAAAGTGGTGTTTGTTACCCTCTTGGTTCGTGTAGCGTTACCGCCTTTTTCATACACAGTAGCACCAAAAGCTATTTGGTACATTTAAATGTATACATGTCATTGTATTAGAAATAAAACAATGAGCCACTCTGTAAAATATAACTTAAAAATGTGCTTCAAGTGGTAACTGGACCAGAATATTAAGCCGGCCCAAGTTTCTTCATCATGACCATGGATGTCGTCCAAAGCCCCTTTGTCCTTGCTGGCTTCATCCAGCTCCCTGGCTCCGCCTCAGGCTTCCCGGTCCTCAGCTCGTTCTAGGTGTTCAGATCCCCACCTCGGTCCCACAAGCCTGTGGCTTTGCCTTGGCCCTCAAGACAGTGGTGTCATCCTGGGTCTTAGTCTCTTTGTGCTCTGCCTGGGTCTCCACATCTCCCGGCACCACCTCATTCGGTCCCCTGGTTCCATCCAGACCCACAGCCGAGGCTCCACCCTGGCTCCTCCCTCCCCCGGCTCCTCCATGAAGGACTTTATTAAAAAGTTACATTCATATTCATTACAGTAGTGAACATCAGTTCAGTGCAGGGGGCGAGACACTTCAGCATATGTATTACAAATAATGGGTGGTTGCCCCGCTCGCTTAATAAATAAACTGCAGCTGGTCCAAAACGCAGCAGCTAGAGTTCTTACTAGAACCAGGAAGTATGACCATATTAGCCCGGTTCTGTCAACACTGCACTGGCTCCCTATTAAACATCGTATAAATTTTTAAATCTTGCTTGTTACTTACAAAGCACTAAATGGCTTAGCTCCCCAGTACTTGAGCGAGCTCTTAACGCATTATACTCCATCACGTCTATTACGGTCTCAAAATTCTGGCTAGTTGATAATACCTAGAATATCAAAATCAACTGCAGGCGGTCGATCCTTTTCCTATTTAGCACCTAAACTCTGGAACAGTCTTCCTAGCATTGTTCGGGAAACAGACACACTCTGTCAGCTTTAATCAGTATCAATTTCTATTATTTAATCATTACTTGCATGCTACAAATGTTACACTTAGCATGTGAAAAAGTGTTGTGTTGACCATTAGTTTTTATAGAAATAAAGAAAATAAATTAGTTTGACAGTTCCCACAGTCTAAATAATGGTCATCAGTTCTACCCCTCTTTATCCTACTTTATGTAGTTGGAATGACATGATTTTTTTTAGTAGTCTTGACTAAATGAATTTAAGTTCATACAACAAGATTACAACAAATCATTTCAAACCAATTAGATTTTGTTGGAAAAACGTAATTCAATTTCGTGGAAAAGTTTTCTTTAATTTAATTAAGTTCGTTCAACAGCTTGTTTTTTTGAGTGCATGCAATAAATGCATGTCCCTGAACGAGCCCGGTTATATAGCATTTTTAATTCAACTGCTCAGGTAATGTTAATGGTATGATCCATTTCAGTGGTGGCCAAAATTATTATTTAAAGTGCCCTTATTATGGTTTTTGAATATTCCCTTTCATGGAGTGTGTAATATAGCTGTTTGCGAATGTAAACGTTCTGCAAAGTTGTAAATAAAGTTATTGTCTCCCAAAAGAAAGAATCGACTCTGAACCGCCTTAAGTCGTTTTTTGTTCGAATCTTACTGCGTGACGGTTCTACATCACTAGAAATGATATTTGCATAATGACTATGTTGTACGTTGTCTGTCTGCGAAACAACTTGACCAGTCCTTAAACACGTCATTTTACTGACTACTGCTTCTCAAATCTCTTGGAGTTCAATGCAGGATTCGCAAAACGCTTGCTCTTGAAAGATGAGTCAGTACCAGTTTATTTGGACCAGCTTGCTCCTCAGAATCACAAACTGTAAGTATGAATAATTATTGATGTATATATTTTCTACCGGGTGTTCAAAATACGTAGTTTTGTGTTTTATATTGTGCAAGTTTCCTAATTACATAAAACTGTGTCTATTAATGCAGATTGTCTGTCATTCTTACTACTTTGAGTAATGATAAAGGATGGAGCAAGATTTGTTTTGCAAACTTTAATGTTGCATCAGTCATTCACGTTAGTGCTCGGCTATCGTATGTGCTGTTATTGATACAGTTCCTGCATGTGCACTGCAATAAATTATAAATATACACATGGGTTTGTTGATGGACATACTCTTGTTAATGCTGATGGTGAGGAATTACAGTTCAACATCTCATAATGTACCTCAAAATGAGCACGTATCACTGAGAAACGTCCTGCTCGAGTTGTCCTTGCGATGGAGGTTCAGGTTGAATAACTAGTTTTTAACTAGTCTTGTTTTGATGTCATCCAAGGATCAAGCCTTCCTTAAAGGGGTCAGACCCCCCACCATACCCCCCCACCCCTCATAATTCGGGATTCATGAGCGGGATTCAAACCCGAACCCAGCGCTTCTGGCATGGGAGGTGGGTGTGCTAACAAGGACGCTAAAGACTGCAGCCTCTAGTGCACCTCTTGAGGTCAGGGGAGCGATGTTTACCTGCACAGCTCTCACTAGCTGGCGTCCATTAAACTCACCCCCCTAAACCTCACTCACATCCGGTCACGGCACCAATGTAACCCCTCCAAATATACTCGCCCCACTCCGAGCAGGTTTCGAACCTCCAGCATGGGAGGCAGGCATGCTAACAAGGAGGCTAAAGACTCTAGCGTCAGTCGCTAGCGCACCTCTTGAGGTCAGGGGAGTGCACAGCTCTCACTAGCTGGACTCTGTTATACTGGTGTACCTTTTACAAGTGTGAGCCACTTGCTTGAGTTCAAGAGTACTATCTTTATTGAGGAATTTTAAGATATTAGAATATGTGACATAATTAATTGCTCTCAAAACAAAAATAAGAGGCTTTGGGATATAGATGAAAGCTCCCATGATGGTTTCTACACAATTCTTACCTAGAGGCCCCTATTATCCAATGACCAGCTTATCAGTTCTGCAGTACGGGGAGGAAAAACAATTTGGGAGGCTTAACATTCATTAGTGTCCTTCTGCACTTAGGGGAATATCTCCTGCATTTTAAGTGTGTCTCACAATAGACGCTGCTGCCCAAGGTTTTTAAAATAAAAACGAAGGGAAAGTAATTTTATTATGCAGATCCACATTCAATATTCTCTGTAATAGCAGAGGATTAGTGAGACAGGGTTTGCATCTATTACCTTAGAGATCCAAGCAGCAGACTTGACCTCTATGGCTCAGCAGCATTAATCAGCAGTTCTCAGGTCAGTCAGAGTGTAAAATAGCATTGGAAACATATTTAGCCCTCCAAGGGCTGTCTTGAGATTAATTAAGATGCTTTAGTTAGTGCTGAACTTTTCCTACATTGGTCCCTTGACATAGAACATTGGGGATTAGAGGTTCCCCATAATCAAACTGATGAAGCCACTAGGATGAGGGACAAAACACCTGCAATATACATCAAAAACAACAAGTCCAGTTGCTTTGACTGCACTGACACTATCGAATGAGAACAAAGCTTGAACTTGAGTTAGATGACGACACTATTGTCTTCTGTTGAGCTGCTTTATAGCTGAATTGAATTTCATAATTGTAATAATTCTGTTTCATAATTGATGCAACATCAACACTATTGAATTGAATCAACATTGAACTGACATGAGCTGAAAAATGACACTGTTGTCTTTTTAGAGTTGCTTTACAGCATAATTTCAGGTAACACTTTATTTCGATGGTCCACTTTAGACATTCTACTATAAGTAACTTTGCAACTAGCTACATGTCAGTTAACTCTCATTAGAGTATTAGACTGTCTGATTAATATCCACTAACACTTTATTTTGATGCTTCCTAACAGACATTCTACTGACTATAAGTAACTTTGCAACTACATGTCAACTTAATCTACTAACCTAACATTCTACTAACAGTCTACTAGTACTCTAATGAGAGTTAGTTGACATGTAGTTGCAAATCACTGTAAAAAAAATGTTGCTGGATTACATTTTTGGTAACACTTTAGAATACTGTTCCGTCATTAATGAAAATGTTAAATGCAATATTAACATTCTAGTAACTACTATTAACTAACTAGAAACTCTGATTAACGAATTAGTAAGTAATAGCGCTCAGTTGAATGGTAGTTCACTATTAGCTAATCAATAACTACTATTTTTTCATTACTTCCAGAGAACTACTATATACAGGTTCATAATTAACATGAATAATGCATAATATATAATTCATTCTAAAGTGAAGGTAATGGTAACCCACTAGTAATGACTCAAGTGTTACTACATCCTTCTAAAGTAATTACTAATTATTTGGATCAGTATTCTAATGTGAAAAACATAATAACTCTGTAGTAATTACTGAAATCATTGTAAGCTTGTGAGGTTTTTGTAAGGTTTTGGATAGTAACACTTAAGTAATTACTACAGAGTTATTATGTTTTTCACTTTAGAATACTGATCCAAATAATTAGTAATTCCTATAGAAGTATGTAGTAGTATGTTGAGTCATTACTATCCAAAACCTTAGAAAAACGTCAACAGTTTACAATGACTTCAGTCGTTACTAGAGAGTTATCATGCTATTCACTTTAGAATTAATGATGCATTATGCATTATTCACATTAATTATGAACCTGTATATAGTAGTTCTTAGTAGTCCTCTGTGAGGTATGAAAAAAATAGAAGTTATTGATTAGCTAATAGTGAACTACCACCTTCAACTAAGCACTATTACTTACTAATTTATTAATCAGAGTTAATTTCTTGTTAGTTAATAGTAGTTACTAGAGTGTTAATACTGCATTACTCACTTATTCCTGTGTAGTTATTCATTAATGATGGAACAGTATTCTAAAGTGTTACCAAATTTTTAAGTACAATCAACTTGGATGTTTTAGTCATTTCAACTTAAATTACATTAAACTGAACGAGATAAAAAAAAGTTTGTCGAGACAAACTTTGAAGTTGGTTTGAGAAAGCTTGAAAAGTACTCGGGTGGTTGCTAGGGTGTTACTATGCTGTTGCTAGGGTACTCAGGGTGGTTGCTAGGTTGTTGCTATGTGGTTGCTAAGGTACTCGGATTGGTTGCTATGCGATTGCTAGGGTACTCGGGCTGGTTGCTAGGGTGTTGCTATGCGGTTGCTAGGGTACTGAGTGGTTGTTAAGGTGTTGCTATGCGGTTGCTAAGGTATTCTGGGTGGTTGCTAGGGTACTCTGGGTGGTTGCTAGGGTGTTGCTATGTGGTTGCTAGGGTACTCTGAGTGGTTGCTAGGGTGTTACTATGCAGTTGCTAGGGTACTTGGGGTGGTTGCTAGGGTGTTGCTATGCAGATGCTAGGGTATTCTCTGTGTGTGTTGTGTGTGTGTGTGTGTCTGTGAGTGAGTGAGTGAGAATGATGAGTAGATAGACAAACTTATATGATATAGATAGATAGATAGATAAAATATATATAGATAGATAGATAGATAGATAGATAGATAGATACAGTGGGGAGAACAAGTATTTGATACACTGCCAATTTTGCAGGTTTGCCCACTTACAAAGCATGTATAAGTCTATAATTTTTATCATAGGTACTCTTCAACTGTGAGTGACGGAATCTAAAACAAAAATCCAGAAAATCACATTGTATGATTTTTAAGTAATTAATTTGCATTTTATTGCATGACATAAGTATTTGATACATCAGAAAAGCAGAACTTAATATTTGGTACAGAAACCTTTGTTTGCAATTACAGAGATCATACGTTTCCTGTGGTTCTTGACCAGGTTTGCACACACTGCAGCAGGGATTTTGGCCCACTCCTCCATACAGACCTTCTCCAGATCCTTCAGGTTTCGGGGCTGTCGCTGGGCAATACGGACTTTCAGCTCCCTCCAAAGATTTTCTATTGGGTTCAGGTCTGGAGACTGGCTAGGCCACTCCAGGACCTTGAGATGCTTCTTACGGAGCCACTCCTTAGTTGCCCTGGCTGTGTGTTTCGGGTCGTTGTCATGCTGGAAGACCCAGCCACGACCCATCTTCAATGCTCTTACTGAGGGAAGGAGGTTGTTGGCTAAGATCTCGTGATACATGGCCCCATCCATCCTTCCCTCAATACGGTGCAGTCGTCCTGTCCCCTTTGCAGAAAAGCATCCCCAAAGAATGATGTTTCCACCTCCATGCTTCACGGTTGGGATGGTGTTCTTGGGGTTGTACTCATCCTTCTTCTTCCTCCAAACATGGCGAGTGGAGTTTAGACCAAAAAGCTCTATTTTTGTCTCCTCAGACCACATGACCTTCTCCCATTCCTCCTCTGGATCATCCAGATGGTCATTGGCAAACTTCAGACGGGCCTGGACATGCGCTGGCTTGAGCAGGGGGACCTTGCGTGCGCTGCAGGATTTTAATCCATGACGGCGTAGTGTGTTACTAATGTTTTTCCTTGAGACTGTGGTCCCAGCTCTCTTCAGGTCATTGACCAGGTCCTGCCGTGTAGTTCTGGGCTGATCCCTCACCTTCCTCATGATCATTGATGCCCCACGAGGTGAGATCTTGCATGGTGCCCCAGACCGAGGGAGATTGACCGTCATCTTGAACTTCTTCCATTTTCTAATAATTGCGCCAACAGTTGTTGCCTTGTCACCAAGCTGCTTGCCTATTGTCCTGTAGCCCATCCCAGCCTTGTGCAGGTCTACAATTTTATCCCTGATGTCCTTACACAGCTCTCTGGTCTTGGCCATTGTGGAGAGGTTGGAGTCTGTTTGATTGAGTGTGTGGACAGGTGTCTTTTATACAGGTAACGAGTTCAAACAGGTGCAGTTAATACAGGTAATGAGTGGAGAACAGGAGAGCTTCTTAAAGAAAAACTAACAGGTCTGTGAGAGCCGGAATTCTTACTGGTTGGTAGGTGATCAAATACTTATGTCATGCAATAAAATGCAAATGAATTATTTAAAAATCATACAATGTGATTTTCTGTATTTTTGTTTTAGATTCCGTCTCTCACAGTTGAAGTGTACCTATGATAAAAATTACAGACCTCTACATGCTTTGTAAGTAGGAAAACCTGCAAAATCAGCAGTGTATCAAATACTTGTTCTCCCCATTGTAGATGGATGGATGGATGGATGGAAGTGAGTCTCAGTGGATTAGAAATTGTACATAGAATGGCAGCTAATGGAGTCTGACAAAAATTTGAATTTTGTCAGTTAGAGTTTGAACAGTCTTGGCTCATTTGAACATTCCTCATTGAAAGTCTATGGGATTTTTCCGCGTTTTGATCGTCATTTTTAGGAAAACTGTGAGTCCGATCAGTCTTAAAAGATATAGCAACTAACTTCAGAACAGTCTGAATGTCTGAGCCGAGTTTGGTGGTTGTAGCTTTAAAGCTCTAGGAGGAGTAGCAGTCAACGGTTTTAGTCAGAAGAATAATAATAAGTTTATATAGCATTTCAGTAAGTTGGCTCTCTCAAGCCAACTTAATTAAAAAATGAGTTGAATCTTCTATAACATAAAAAAGTTGAAAAAATCTTAACTTATTGTGATGATGTTACAAGCACGCCAGGCTCCAATAAAGACTTTGTTTACTTACCATCTGTTCTCTGTGTCAAGCCTGTTTGTAACAGATGAGTTAAAGCAATGTTAAACATATGTTACTGTGAAAATTTGAGCATGTTTTTGAATAATTAATATGGGGTTTTTTGTTGACTTCATTGTATTTTTCTTCCACTGTCTTTTGAATGTGATCTAGAAAACCTTGTAAAATTTTGAAGCAGTCTTTTGTCACTTATTATCATTTCATATATACAGCCATAGCTCCATTTTCAGCAAAAAATAAATCTATATCCTCCAGATACCTGTATCCTTGTATGCCTGTCTTACTTTTTCATGCATCAAAAAATACATAAGACCCCACAGGAATGAATGACCCTGTACAAAGCAATGTCTGTTTAGATTTGGTACAATACCTCTGATGTCCCTATTGTGATCCAAGCCATATGGGCCTTGGGGATAGCAAGGAAGAAATTAAGGGAGGATGGCAGCGGTTTTGTGCAGGTTTTGAGCATTCCTTACATCCTGATCCGAGCCATGAGCTATTCATTAGTGCAATGACTCTTTACTGAATGTCTTTGGCTTGGTTCAGACAGAATGCTGTCATGTGCTGTAACTGGATTACTGAAGCAGCAAGCTATCCAAGACGCAAAGTGAAAGTGGGCAGACTGTGCCATCTCCATGGCAACTGTGTGGTCTAATAGGGGCGGCTGAGAACGGTTGGAAAGGAGTGAGAAAAAACCCAATGCTCTGAAGAAAAACAACTTTCAATGTGGCAGCAGGACTGCATGCATTTGACAAAACATGCTAATAAGAAAATGAGTGTTCAGTTAATAAATGCATATGCTGAGATCAGATGAGTAGGTGAATGCATCTTTTCAGAGTGAATCCATATTTTACATAAATATGGAGGATGCGTATTCTAACCATTAATATTCATGAAAAATATCTAATAGCTTGATAATGGAATAGTTTCTCCTTTCAATGGCATCCAATTGGTACAAATTAACAAGGTAAAAGCTTTAACTATATCTCATCAGGATTGTTTTGTTACTTACACTATGCAGTCGTTAGGTTTTGACTGAAGCTCTTGAAAGAAGTGTTGATTCAAGGCTTTAGCACTTCAGCTAATCAATGGCTTTTTCACTCTCAGTAGCATGTATCTGAAAAATCTTTAGCTGATAAAATGAACAATAAAACAACTGTTACAATTCATTAATTCATTCATAGTTTCTGTGCTTGAAACTACATTACACAGCATTAAAACGATTCAAATAGTTATGCAAAGTACAAACTTAAAGGGTTAGTTTACCCAATAAAAATGTCATTGATTACTCACCCTCATGTTGTTCCAAACCTGTAAGACTTTCATTCATCTTCAGAACACAAATTAAGATATTTTTGATGAAATCTGAGCGATATCTGTCCCTCAGTTGACAGCTACGCATCTGACACTTTGATGCTTCAAAAAGTTCATATAGAGATTGTAAAACTAATCCATATGAATTGAGCGGTTTAGTCCTAATTTTCTGAAGAGAAACGATCGCTTTATAAGATGAACAGAAGCATCGCTTTATATGAAACAGAAGCATCAAAGTGAGAATGAACCTCATTGGTTCTTTCTGAAGCTCAAACGTGCTGCGTAACATGAGAATGATCCTCATTGGTTCTTGTGGAAGCTCAAACGTGCTGCGTAACACAAGAATGAACCTCAGTGGTTCTTTCTGAAGCTCAAATGTGCTGCGTTACACAAGAATGAACCTCAGTGGTTCTTTCTGAAGCTCAAACGTGCTGCGTTACACGAGAATGAACCTCATTGGCTCTTTCTGAAGCTCAAACGTGCTACGTTACACGAGAATGAACCTCATTGGTTCTTTCTGAAGCTCAAACGTGCTGCGTAACACGAGAATGGACCTCACTGGTTCTTTCTGAAGCTCAAACGTGCTGTATAACATGAGAATGAACCTCACTGGCTCTTTCTGAAGCTCAAACGTGCTGCGTTACACGCGAATGAACCTCATTGGCTCTTTCTGAAGCTCAAACGTGCTACGTTACACGAGAATCAACCTCACTGGTTCTTGTTGAAGCTCAAACGTGCTGCGTAACACGAGAATGAACCTCATTGGTTCTTTCTGAAGCTCAAACGTGCTACGTTACACGAGAATGAACCTCACTGGTTCTTGTTGAAGCTCAAACGTGCTGCGTTACACGAGAATGAACCTCATTGGTTCTTTCTGAAGCTCAAACGTGCTACGTTACACGAGAATGAACCTCATTGGTTCTTTCTGAAGCTCAAACGTGCTGCGTAACACGAGAATGGACCTCATTGGTTCTTTCTGAAGCTCAAACGTGCTGTATAACATGAGAATGATCCTCATTGGTTCTTGTTGAAGCTCAAACGTGCTGCGTAACACGAGATTGAACCTCATTGGTTCTTGCTGAAGCTCAAACGTGCTGCGTAACACGAGAATGATCCTCATTGGTTCTTGCTCAAGCTCAAACGTGCTGCGTAACACGAGAATGAACCTCATTGGTTCTTGCTGAAGCTCAAATGTGCTGCATAACACGAGAATGATCCTCACTGGTTCTTGCTGAAGCTCAAACGTGCTGCGTAACACAAGAATGAACCTCATTGGCTCTTTCTGAAGCTCAAACGTGCTGCGTAACACGAGAATGAACCTCATTGGTTCTTGTTGAAGCTCAAACGTGCTGCGTAACACGAGAATAAACCTCATTGGTTCTTGTGGAAGCTCAAACGTGCTGCGTAACACAAGAATGAACCTCATTGGTTCTTGTGGAAGCTCAAACGTGCTGCGTAACACGAGAATAAACCTCATTGGTTCTCGCACGTCAAGCGAACATGCTTGAGCTTCCGTTTACCACAAATGATGTGTGAGTTTATGAACGTTTATATGTGAATAAAAGCCTAAATTCAATCTGATCCCAAGATAATTGTTTTAAAACAATAAACTACATAAAAAACATAGGTTATAATGTCTTGATGTTGCAGTCGTTATGTCATTTATATCCAGTTATCTCAGAAAAAAAAACAATTCGTTTGCATTTTTAATTATTTTTAAATCATGTTGAAATAACATAATTTCCTTAATTTTGGCTGCACATAGAGCACCTTTAACTTTAATTTAACAATACTGTCTGTGATGAAGTGACAAATAACTATACGATTCTCGTGGATCTCTTGCCAGACTGAATTTCTGATAGATTCCATTCTAAAGAGAGAGTGACTGACAGACATACCACATGCTCCAAATGGTTGGTACGTTAGATAACCATCTGTACCATCTCAGTAAAGTAAGGTTAACGGTGCTTTCATCTTTAAATGTCATGCTGTTCCTCTTAGTCAGTGGAAATTTTCCTGGATGCTAAGCTCAGGTACAGTGTAAGATAGCTGTGCTGATAGACTGGTTCCCCTTTGGGGGCCACATATTAGTTACTGTGATGAGTATTAATTTACCACAGAGACATTCAAATGTACAGTACTGCATGTCTTATCATAGTATATGACCATCTTAAAAGAGAATTAATTATATTTGGAGCCAAGGTCGGATGCTATATGTTACAACTGAGGCTGACTCCCATCCAGCCGGCCACCACAACAAGGAAAGAACCGAATCATGAAGGGTTATCTTTACCTATTACAAAGCAATTAGATCTTCACAGGCTGAATTTCACAAAACCTGTCAAGAACATGGTCATTTTTCACTCCATGTTTAAAAAAAAAAAAAGACATACAGTGGGGAGAACAAGTATTTGATACACTGCCGATTTTGCAGGTTTGCCCACTTACAAAGCATGTAGAAGTCTGTAATTTTTATCATAGGTACTCTTCAACTGTGAGTGACGGAATCTAAAACAAAAATCCAGAAAATCACATTGTATGATTTTTAAGTAATTAATTTGCATTTTATTGCATGACATAAGTATTTGATACATCAGAAAAGCAGAACTTAATATTTGGTACAGAAACCTTTGTTTGCAATTACAGAGATCATACGTTTCCTGTAGTTCTTGACCAGGTTTGCAAACACTGCAGCAGGGATTTTGGCCCACTCCTCCATACAGACCTTCTCCAGATCCTTCAGGTTTCAGGGCTGTCGCTGGGCAATACGGACTTTCAGCTCCCTCCAAAGATTTTCTATTGGGTTCAGGTCTGGAGACTGGCTAGGCCACTCCAGGACCTTGAGACGCTTCTTACGGAGCCACTCCTTAGTTGCCCTGGCTGTGTCTTTCGGGTCGTTGTCATGCTGGAAGACCCAGCCATGACCCATCTTCAATGCTCTTACTGAGGGAAGGAGGTTGTTGGCCAAGATCTCGCGATACATGGCCCCATCCATCCTCCCCTCAATACGGTGCAGTCGTCCTGTCCCCTTTGCAGAAAAGCATCCCCAAAGAATGATGTTTCCACCTCCATGCTTCACGGTTGGGATGGTGTTCTTGGGGTTGTACTCATCCTTCTTCTTCCTTCAAACACGGCAAGTGGAGTTTAGACCAAAAAGCTCTATTTTTGTCTCCTCAGACCACATGACCTTCTCCCATTCCTCCTCTGGATCATCCAGATGGTCATTGGCAAACTTCAGACGGGCCTGGACATGCGCTGGCTTGAGCAGGGGGACCTTGCGTGCGCTGCAGGATTTTTAATCCATGACGGCGTAGTGTGTTACTAATGTTTTTCCTTGAGACTGTGGTCCTAGCTCTCTTCAGGTCATTGACCAGGTCCTGCCGTGTAGTTCTGGGCTGATCCCTCACCTTCCTCATGATCACTGATGCCCCACAAGGTGAGATCTTGCATGGTGCCCCAGACCGAGGGAGACTGACCGTCATCTTGAACTTCATCCATTTTCTAATAATTGCGCCAACAGTTGTTGCCTTGTTGCCTCACCAAGCTGCTTGCCTATTGTCCTGTAGCCCATCCCAGCCTTGTGCAGGTCTACAATTTTATCCCTGATGTCCTTACACAGCTCTCTGGTCTTGGCCATTGTGGAGAGGTTGGAGTCTGTTTGATTGAGTGTGTGGACAGGTGTCTTTTATACAGGTAACGAGTTCAAACAGGTGCAGTTAATACAGGTAATGAGTGGAGAACAGGAGAGCTTCTTAAAGAAAAACTAACAGGTCTGTGAGAGCCGGAATTCTTACAGGTTGGTAGGTGATCAAATACTTGTGTCATGCAATAAAATGCAAATTAATTATTTAAAAATCATACAATGTGATTTTCTGGATTTTTGTTTTAGATTCCGCCTCTCACAGTTGAAGTGTACCTATGATAAAAAATTACAGACCTCTACATGCTTTGTAAGTAGGAAAACCTGCAAAATCGGCAGTGTATCAAATACTTGTTCTCCCCACTGTACCTCTACCTACATTTTTACAGAACTTTAAAAAAAAACATACTTATACATAAATCCACTGGAGTTTCCAGTTGAAATGAAAACATGGGGCTGTAAATCACCAACAACTTTTTAGTCTTCTGCTGCTGTAGCTCATCTGTTTCAAGGATTGTGCATTCAGAGATGCTCTTCTGCAGACCTTGGTTGTAACGAGTGATTATTTGAGTTACTGTTGCCTTTCCGCTCAAACCAGTCTGGCTATTCTCCTCTGACCTCTGGCATCAACAAGGCATTTTTACCCACAGAACTTCCACTCACTGGATATTTTCTCTTTTTCTCTTTTTGCAATTCTCTGTAAACCCTAGAAATGGTTGTGTCTGAAAATTCTAGTAGACCAGCCCATCTGGCACCAACAACCGTGCCACATTTAAAGTCACTTAAATCACCTTTCTTCCCCATTCTGATGCTCAGTTTGAACTTCAGCAGATCGTCTTGACCATGTCTACATGCCTTAATGCATCGCACTTTTCCTGCCACATCTTTCCTGTGTTGTCATTTCCTGTTCACCATGTACTGTATAGAAGCCATGTTCCATGTTGCGAAGTATTGCCAGTTTCACTGCATTACCAAGTGTTTCTTCCATTCCATTGTTCAGACTTTCTGCTATGATGTTTGCTCTTGAGGCTGAGACTAGGTGCATGGAACCTTCGTCTTCCATTACACCATTGAAAAGAGTCATGTGATTGTGGTTGGTGTCCAGCTGAGTTGACATCATTCGCAACAGTCATTTTTTCAGTGACGTATGACTCGTGTTGATGGGAATATCCGCAAATGCATACATCCGATTCATATCAGATTTATTGCAACATATGAAAGAGGCCTAAATACTGTTCTGCGAATATCGGAATCCATGTGCTTACATTCCTGCTTACACGTTCTTGGGTCATATCCGATCTGTGCCACATGGGAGGAAAAAATCAGAATTGGGTTACTTGAACCATGTAATGTAAATGCGGCCTTAGTTGCTCTCTGTAGCTTGCTATCATTCTTCAGACTGAGTAGCTTCAATGAAGAACAAAATTGTTCATACAGTAATGAGCTGACTCAAGTCCATTAGTAATCAGTGATTGCACTGCAGTAAAACACAGCTTCTCCAGGATGACATCACAGAACAAATGAACAAATGTTATGCAACAATTCTATAAACAAAATTTTGCATATAATTGAGGATTATGATGATTACACTCAGTTGGTACTTATAATCTTTCATTTTCAAACTGAGCTGGCAGAATGAGAAATGGTCCTCTCTTAATTACACCCATAATGCAGTGCAGTTCTCAGCTTGACAGCAGATCATTTATCCCCATTCAACAATATTCTGCTTCATAAATACTGAGCAGATCTTTTCATATGCCAAAACATCATTGTTTCATACCCAAACTAGAATGTAGATGGATGGGCGATTTAAATAATCATTCTCTGGCTAATCTATTCTAACCTATTGCTGCCTCATTTATATATGACTGGTCATATTTTAAAGTATGAAAATGTAGCTGAATAATTCAAGAGTGAATGTGTTTGAACAAGACGAAAGACCTGAAAAGGCTCAACATTGCATGCAAATGTGCTCCCAACACTTTAACCCCACCACATCCAGGTCCAATCACACCACACACAATTCTTCTTGCTTCATAAACTATGGGATATTATCTGTGAGCAAATGACCTGCTAATGGCTGTCTGGATGAGGTTATTGCTACAACAGATCCTTACTTTAAGCATTAGCATCTTGGACACTTGGGTGCTTATCGCATGGGAGCACAATGCAACAATCGATTGAATGCAGAATGTGAACATAGAGGTGCTCTACTCAGCTTTAACCTTGAATATTTCCTCTCTGGACCTGAAATTGCTTCAGCAAAGTGTATTTCGGCATTTGCATTCCATGGGAACTAAACAGTGGCTACTTTGCTTAGTTCCTTTGGGTAAAAGTGTTAGAGACACACCCAAGGGAATATAGTCAGCAGCTGCCGAGCATGAGAGTTAAATTTTATAGCTGAGAGATTGCTATTTCATAGCTCAGGAGACTTAATAGAGTCAGTTATCGTTTTAAGTGTGAACTTTGACTCAGATGTTTTTCCTAAGACGTACAGTAGAAACAAATGTGTATAAAGTAGGTTTAATCCTACATTTATGTGCATAGCTCATTTAATTTGGTAACCATCTTTCAAAATCATATCAACCATTCAGAACAACATAGAAACTGCATAGCAACAAACCAGAACACTGTAGCAACCACATAGCAACGCTGTAGCAATGACTAGAATACCCTTGCAACCATCCATAAACAACCTAGCAAAGCATAGAAACACCCTACAATCACCAACAATACCCTAGTAACTGCAAAGCAACACTCTAGCAACTACCCAGAACACCCTAGCAGCTACATAGCAACCACCTAGAACATTTTAGTAGCCAAATAACAACACCCTAGCAACCACCCAGAATACCATATTAATGACACAGCAAACCTACAGTAGCAACACACACACTAGAACCTCTCAGAATACCTTAGCAACACCCCAGCAACATCAAAGTTTGTCCTGACAAACTTTTTTAATCTACTTTAATTTGGTTTTGGAAGAATTTGATGAGAGATGTTTGATTCATATTGGATTCAAGACTTCTGTGGTCTTTTTCTTGAAAGCAAAAAAGAGAAAAGCAAGAGACCTAAGCAATGTACCAATGTGCTTTCAATGTAATCTGTTATCTACAATAGAGATGTTAAAGACTTCCGATTATTTCAATGGGTGTGTGCATGCGTATGTCTGTTGAATGTGTGTCCCAGAGAAATGTATTGGAACCTGACATGAAACAGTTTTTTTCCAGCTCCTAGTGAATGTTCATCCCACACTCTGTTGAACACTAACCACTACAGTCACTAGGGTCTCCATGCAAAACAGATAAATCCATCACTGGCTGACAGTTAGCCTTTTCTGCTGACAAATTGCAAGAGGGTTCTTGGGTGTTGAAATTCCAAAAGTAAAAAAATGGTAGCAAGTAGTGTTGGGGCAGCGTGCTACGTAATCAGATCATTTCCAAGTAAAGATTAAATTACTTTTTAATTTGACTTCAAAATATGAATTACCTTTCTAAGTTAAATCACCTTTATGTATATAGAGCTTTATACAATACATATTGTCTCAAAGCAGCTTTACAGTGATAACAGGAAAATTATACATTTCAGTGTTGATTGAGTTCTGTTGAAAAGATGACCAATTATTAAATTAGTTCATTTCATCTACAAAGCAGTTCTGCATAAAATTATGTCATTGTCCAGCTCAGTTCAGTTCTCATACAACAGCGTCAGGACAGTCAGATCAATAATATTTCTGAATATTAAGCGTCCCCAACTAAGCAAGCCAGAGGCGACAGTGGCAAACTCCATCAGGTGACAGAATGGAGAAAAAAACCTTGAGAGAAACCAGGCTCAGTCGGGGTGCCAGTTCTCCTCTGGCCAACTAATGAACACGGTGTGATTATGAGTCAGAGTTCAGATCAGGATCGGTAGCATTAAAATATTCATTCAGTTCCTTTTGCTTGAAGATTGATTTATCACGCCGGTATGGAGCCGAAGCTGGTCATAAGGTCTGTGCAGAGGACCTGTCTGGTTCTTGTGGTCTTTGCTGAGGATCTGTGCCGATGGCTGTCATGTCCACGAGGCCTTCAAAGAGGATTGTCTAGTAAACATGGTCTCTGCTGACATTCAGGGCTGCGTTGTGGTCATTGCTGACTACGGTAACCTCGGGATAAGGATGGGACAGACAGTCTAATATTATGCCATTCTTCTTACAATGTAACAAGTACATCGGGTAGGAAGTGTTCCCGGTTCCGGTTGACCTACTTTATGCAGCCTGACAATCATTTAACTGATATGAATTTAAACAGGTAATGCATACTATTTTCCATTTCCAGAAATTGGAATAGGAATATGCAGAGTGTATTTTCTAGAGTGTGGGCATGTGAGATTATTAAAGTTACAAAAATTATACAGTCAAGAGCAGTGATTGATTGTTTTTCTTTGTCCTTTGATGTTTGATTAACATTAAAAACACAGACAGCAGAAATATTAGGCTGCTGTCCCTTTAAGAGCAAATGCACGGATCCAATACACTGATACAGGTGTAACGGAGGCCAGCTAGTAGTTGCTGTGCGAGTAAACCTCACTCCTCTGATCTCAAGAAACGCTCTAGTGACTGATGCTAGAGGTTGCAGCCTTTATCCTCCTTGTTAGGGCGTTTGACTCTCATGCTGGCAGACCAGGGTTCAAGTCCCGCTTAGAGAGGGCGGCTTGAACAGGAGGGGTTACACAAGCATTTTTTTGTGAATTTGTTAGTTCAAGCGCAAGAAGACATAAAACAGAGCTCAATTTAGTAATTATGCTCTGTTTGAGACGTGGCTTTCTGAGTAACGAATTGAGTTCCCTTTTGCGTCTTCTTGCACTTTAATATTTAAATTCACGATGCAGCACTGGCCCGTCAACTGTCCCGAGCTTCGTTCACGTTTTTTTATGTTCATGTTCTCACAACATTGTTAGAATTCATCAAAATATTACCGACCATTGACACCGTTTCATATATTCGCCAACGTTGATTTTTACTCGCATTTGGCGCTTGGCAAGTGTTAATTTTAGGGTCTGCCCATACTGTATATTCTACTACATACTGTACTACATTTGGTTTGAATCTTAATTTGCAACTATTAAAAAGAAATTATGTTCTATATAGTACGAATGTGTGTGGTATGAATGAAATTCGAACACACTACATCAGCCATATTGTCATTGTCATCTGACCTACGTAACCAGTTGTGTTGCCTTCACATCATTCTCAAATCCTCTCCTGTGACCTCATGGGATAGTAAAGTGTCCATCGAATGTGCACTTCAGAATCTTGGAGGAAGCAGTAGGTGATCGTCTACTTTTCGAATACTATCCCCCGGTTCCACAGACAAGGCTTAAGCTAGTCCCAGACTAAAATGCATGTTTGAGCTGTTTTAACTGAAAGCAACTTGAACTGACATATCTTAAAATATGTCAGTGCCATTGTTTTATCTCAATATGCACACCAGTAATGTTTTTTTTTTTTCTAAGGCACATTTATAAAAGCTACTTAAATGCCCTAATTGAACTAACTAGATGTATTCGGACAAACTCCTCTGTTGGCATAGTACTGTATACTATATAGTAGGGAAGTATTGGATTTTGGACGCAGTGTAGTAAACCTGTAGCCTGACAAGCCAGACCCACATCAAGATGTTGGGTCTGGGAACACACCATTGGCAGGGCTCAATCCGAGGGGCGGGATAAACGGATGTCTTTCAAATTCCCTCTGCACGCAATAGGATAGTGCTACAACCAGAGCAACAAAGAAGGTGATGTAGTCAGAGCGGAAATGAGTCCATGGGGGAGTGTTGCGCGTATGGTGTGTTGTGGAAATAGGCTAGTTCTTTGTTCTTTTCTCAAAGAAAAGCTTAACTCCAAGTCTTCCAGAGTCGCAGCCAAAGCCAATTCGAAAGACCGCTGTTCGCCAGCAGCAGCAGCCATCCTATTTGTTTTCAAGTAGCAGGGAATTCACGCGGAACCGTCGCAACTCTGCCGTCATTATGTTAAGCCCGTCCACCAACTCTATACACGATGTCATTGGCCTGACTAGAGTTTAATTTTTCAAGCTCGCAAGCCAACAGAGAGTTGCTAGACGACCCTGGCTGCAAGTTACATTTGCTGCCGCTAGGGTGCATCTAGATTTCTAGGCTAGTAATCCTGAAGACCTTGATTATTTATTTCTATTTATTACTATGTTTCTTCTTGTTGTACAAACCCGATTCCAAAAAAGTTGGGACACTGTACAAATTGTGAATAAAAAAGGAATGCAATAATTTACAAATCTCATAAACTTATATTTTATTCACAATAGAATATAGATAACATATCAAATGTTGAAAGTGAGACATTTTGAAATGTCATGCCAAATATTGGCTCATTTTGGATTTCATGAGAGCTACACATTCCAAAAAAGTTGGGACAGGTAGCAATAAGAGGCCGGAAAAGTTAAATGTACATATAAGGAACAGCTGGAGGACCAATTTGCAACTTATTAGGTCAATTGGCAACATGATTGGGTATAAAAAGAGCCTCTCAGAGTGGCAGTGTCTCTCAGAAGTCAAGATGGGCAGAGGATCACCAATTCCCCCAATGCTGCGGCGAAAAATAGTGGAGCAATATCAGAAAGGAGTTTCTCAAGAGAAAAATTGCAAAGAGTTTGAAGTTATCATCATCTACAGTGCATAATATCATCCAAAGATTCAGAGAATCTGGAACAATCTCTGTGCGTAAGGGTCAAGGCCGGAAAACCATACTGGATGCCCGTGATCTTCGGGCCCTTAGACGGCACTGCATCACATACAGGAATGCTACTGTAATGGAAATCACAACATGGGGTCAGGAATACTTCCAGAAAACATTGTCTGTGAACACAATCCACCGTGCCATTCGCCGTTGCCGGCTAAAACTCTATAGGTCAAAAAAGAAGCCATATCTAAACATGATCCAGAAGCGCAGGCGTTTTCTCTGGGCCAAGGCTCATTTAAAATGGACTGTGGCAAAGTTGAAAACTGTTCTGTGGTCAGACGAATCAAAATTTGAAGTTCTTTTTGGAAAACTGGGACGCCATGTCATCCGGACTAAAGAGGACAAGGACAACCCAAGTTGTCATCAGCGCTCAGTTCAGAAGCCTCTCTGATGGTATGGGGTTGCATGAGTGCGTGTGGCATGGGCAGCTTACACATCTGGAAAGGCACCATCAATGCTGAAAGGTATATCCAAGTTCTAGAACAACATGCTCCCATCCAGACGTCGTCTCTTTCAGGGAAGACCTTGCTTTTTCTAACATGACAATGCCAGACCACATACTGCATCAATTACAACATCATGGCTGCGTAGAAGAAGGATCCGGGTACTGAAATGGCCAGCCTGCAGTCCAGATCTTTCACCCATAGAAAACATTTGGCGTATCATAAAGAGGAAGATGTGACAAAGAAGACCTAAGACAGTTGAGCAACTAGAAGCCTGTATTAGACAAGAATGGGACAACATTCCTATTCCTAAACTTGAGCAACTTGTCTCCTCAGTCCCCAGATGTTTGCAGACTGTTATAAAAAGAAGAGGGGATGCCACACAGTGGTAAACATGGCCTTGTCCCAACTTTTTTGAGATGTGTTGATGCCATGAAATTTAAAATCAACTTATTTTTCCCTTAAAATTATACATTTTCTCAGTTTAAACATTTGATATGTCATCTATGTTGTATTCTGAATAAAATATTGAAATTTGAAACTTCCACATCATTGCATTCTGTTTTTATTCACAATTTGTACAGTGTCCCAACTTTTTTGGAATCGGGTTTGTATTTTTATGTGTGCACTAGAAGATTTAGGCCTAGTCCACACAGGTATTTTTATAAACCAGAGTTTTTCCTTCTCCTTGTGTGTGCAAGCACACTTCGCAATAATCTCTTTCTGAGTCTGATTAGCTTTTTCAGGTGTGTTTGATTAGGATTGGAGCTCAACTCTGCAGGAAAGTGGATCTTGAGGGTCAGAGTCGCCCACCCCTGTTCTAGAGTGTATCATGCTTATCAGTGATATACAGAGACAAGGCAAGTTTATTTATATAGCACATTTCATACACAATGGTAATTTAATGGGTTGTTGACGTGACATGGCATTTTTTGTTTCACACAAGATAAAAATGAATATAAATTAGTATTGTCATCATTTAAAATGCAGTAAATGGTTACACATTTCTTTGTCTTATACATGGACCTTATACATTATAAATTAAAAAAATAATAATAATAATAATTTTTGAGCCAAATCTCAAAATTGTCCTATGGTGTGATTGTCTCAAGCATGGTTCAATAAATTACAACTTTTATAAATTAAAAAGTAAAGCATACAAATGTTAATAAATACCTCAGGCATAATTTTACAAGTGTCTATTTTAGTAAATGACAATAATTTTTTTCATCCATATATTTCTAAAAGCGTAGGAACTTGATACATTTTGTCACTGAAAACCATGTCCTCCGGTGTGACACCATATCCTGATATTAAATCGGGCAACTCCACTGACAAGTTTAATTAGTTGAAGGACCCCATTCAAGGTCATGTTACTGTGACGCCCATGACATGTGCACATGGTAAGATTTTGTATCAGAATTGTTCAAATATGTAACTTTTTTGGAACCACTATAAAAGTGTTAATTTCTGTTGTCCTTTGGTGCGACACCCCTATATTCTTAAAGGATTAGTTCACTTCAAAATGAAAATTTCCTGATAATTTACTCACCCCCATCTCATCCAAGATGTTCATGTCTTTCTTTCTTCAGTCGAAAAGAAATTAAGTTTTTTGAGGAAAACATTTCTCCACATAATGGACTTCAATGGCAACCAACGTGTTGAAGGTCCAAATCAATGCAGTTTCGAAGGGCTTCAGAGGCTCTGCACGATCCCAGCCGAGGAATAGGATCTTGTCTAGCAAAACGTTCGGTCAATTAAAAAAAAATAAAAATGTATATACTTTTTAACCACAAATGTGCGACTTCGGTGTTCTGCTTCCTAACAACGTATGACATCATCATGTCGGAAAGGTCCGTGACGTAGGTGGAAGTACCGACCCACTGCCGGGTCATGTTCTCCTCCAACTTTAAAATCGTCCAACATCGTTGTTTTACTTTTATTTTTGCATTTGATTTAGTCTTTGCACGTTCGTTTTAAAACTGGGTCGGTTCTTCCACCTTTTTGACGTCATGACGTCATACATCATGCAGAAGCACAACACCGATGTCGCGCATTTGTGGTTAAAAAGTATATAAATGTTTGGGTTTTTTTTTAAAATGGCCGATGGCTGGATGAGAAGGGGGTGAGTAAATCATCAGGAAATTTTCATCTTGAAATGAACTAATCCTTTAATTCTTTCTGTCACACCATAGGACACATTTCAGTAAAAATGTTCAAAAAACAGTGAAAGAATTGACAAAGTTAGTGACCCCTTATATTTTCTCAAACATCAGACTTCACACTACATAACAATATGCATTTTTTCTTCAAAAGTGGTGTTTTAACACCGCCCAAATGTACACGCAAAGAAAGAAGGCGTAACTTTTATTCTCGCTGTAGTATTGTTGTCGCCGGCGCTGCCATGTCGTGGAGACGCTGTGTTTTTGCTTGCGAAAGCCAAACTACTTTGTTTGGCCTTCCAAAAGCGGGGACAGCAGTGGCTAAGCTTTAGTTGCAACACTGTTCCAGAAGAGTACAACCGAAATACTCAACTGTGTACCTACTGCACATTTTTCGGAGGACTGTTTCTAGCACCTGGGAGATCACAGACCGTTTCTACGTCTTTGTCGTTTTTACGATAACAAATGCAAACTTACCAATCTGATACTTTCTGGTGCAGTCGCGCTGGCAACGTTGATCGATCAGCTTGGTCATCTGCATCATCCGGATCAGATTCGGGCTCAAATTGATAAGGTAGGATCGACATTATCATCTGTCAATATTGCTTTTGTCATATGTCTGTCTTGTCTTGTGTAAGCACATGTCTTGTATTTTGTCATTTCTGGTCATGTGCTTGTCATGTCTCCTGTCTATTGTCTAACCCCGCCCTTCTTGTTACCTGATCATTGATTATTTGCCCCACCTGTTCTCCCTCATCACCTGCCTTGTTTGTTACCTATTTAGTCTCCTTGTGTTTGCTGTGCTGTGCTGTGCGTTGTCTTTTGTTCCTGACGGTTGTTCTCTGCCTGACGTTTTGTTCCTGATTCCTTGGATGTATTTCAGTTTTAGTTTTCCTCCTCATGGGTATTTTGTTTGTGTTTGTTTTATTTTATTATTTAATAAAGAACCACCCTTTCTTCCTGCATTTGAGTCCTCGCTCCTTTTCACTCACACCAACCGTGACAGCTTTGCTTTGGGAGCTGATGTTCCAAATATGGTAAGGAGCATGACATTTCCGTCAGACGCTTAAGGTATTCGGGCCAATCACAATGCACTGGATCGCTAGCCAATCAGAGGCGGTGTGCTTTTCAGAACAATGAGCTTTGTAAAAATCAACGCGTTTCAGAAAGGAGGGGCATAGAGGAGCAACAATAATGTACGGTATGTGTAAAATAATGACTTTTTTGAACCTAAAACCACGTAAACACATTGCATTAAACCAAATACACAAAATAATGTTCTTTTTAGAACCGTCATATGACCCCTTTAAAAATAGAACACTGTCACAGTTCATCGGACAAAATCACCATTCGTTGGGTTTTTATGTTAAACATTGCCGTTGTCATGAAAATCAGCGCAACTAGAAAAATAAGACCAGAGTAAAACTTAGTTTTCTTTATATTTCATTAATGCATTTGGCAGATGCTTTTACCCAAAGCGAATTAAATTGTATTCAAGGTATACATTTTATGATGTTCATTCCCTTTGAAATGAACCCATGATCTCTGCATTGTTGCACCTTGCGCTTGAGCTTTTGAGCTACAGTTTTTACATTTTACATCTTATTCTTTTGGCATTTAATTAATTTTATTCAAACAAACAAAGGTTGGGAAAAAATTTAAATAATAGTGATTAATTTAAAGTTGTATTCTAATGTGTTATAACTTATGTCGTGTTTGCACTAGACCAGGGTTCCTCAAATCCGGTCCTGCAGTCAACACCCTTAAAGCAGCTTCTTTGCAACTATTATTTTTGATTGCATTCAATAAATGATCTTAAAATTAAAAAAGTACCAATGTTACAACTTTACAGCCGATAGAAACCTGCTATTTTCTTGTTCACATCCATATTCTGTGGCAAGAGTTTCTCAGTTAGAAATAAAGTGAGAGGTATCCTAACAGAGTATCCATCGTTCCCCCCATTATGTTACAACTTCATACTTAAAATAATAAATTCATTTTCAATGACTTGAGGAGGGTTGATAATGCTTTCATTTAAATCGCACACATGCTTTAAACCTCATGCATGCTTTCACCTTCAGCTGTTTCCTTGAAGAGCCTCCTTATTGTTCATTTCTCTGGAGCCTGTTTAAGTAGGCCATCATCATTTGGAGCAATATCCTGATTGTTCGGTTTGAAGACCTAAATGGATTGTAATGGCTTGCAGTACGTACCCTTTTCAACTTTCATCAACATCTTAAATCACTTTTAGAGGACGTATGATCCTCTCCATTTTCTGAAGCACTGCTTAGGGGTGAGCTAAGGCAAAGTACCATCTAGGATCCGGATATTGTATCCAATAGTGGTAACACAAGTGTATCAGATTTAGCATGCATTTTGTTACAAAGCCCATGGAATTGGAGTTTTTACTGTGGCTTTTACTTAATGCATATTAGCTGTCAGACCGTATGATATTGTCAATCCAGGCTCATTGGAATTACATGGCTCTTGTCTACCTATACACACATTTCACATGCTGAAATGAACACTAGAGGCAATAAAACACCAACTACTTTTTTCCATTTTCACACAAATTATTACAGGGGCAAATTATCGAGTAATAAAAACGTATTTTAGTGCAGTTCCTTGCATAATACTATGTTATGACCTCAAAACACTTTTAACATAGTGCATAATTTGTAAAATAATTCTATATCTATGGCTTTTCTGACATAGTAAACTTGTGACAGGTAGATCACCTGATACAGCATTGCACTTAATGCAGAGCGCTCTGGAAAAGTGCAGCGAAATTTATTTCAGGGTCACAGAAATAAGAGTCACTATTGTACTTATTTTTTTCTTACCTGGTTTAAGATTTGGAGAAAGCTATAGTTTGCATATTACTCCCAACCCCGCCACCAATTATCCCGAACTTTGTTGTCAAAGGCACTATTTCACTTACAGTTGATTCTGCAACATTTATCATTTTCCCGTTGAGTGTACTATTTTATTCAGAGTAAGTCTGAATATGGACTACCCCTGTTGTAAACATTCATGACATGCTTTAGCTTGACTTGCTGGCTGGAATGATTTACATGCTAGAATTAACGCTAATTACTACCATATTTAGCCTAATTGCAAGATCACTTGATTTGCATAATTCTTTCTGTGAATCAGCTGTTCAGTGAATTCAAGTAATGCTCTGTTACTGACACAGAATTAATGAGGCAGTTAAAGTTCAAAAGATCATTAAAGTGATTCTGAGCCTCTTAGTTCTTTTAGTGAAAAGACCCATATTCTTCATTTCCTATAGGACTACCAGGTTATTTCCACAGGGAAAGCCTGAGAAGAATTGACATTAAACTAAACTGGTTAGACCTCATTCAACTTTAATTTTCTGCCTGGCAGAAGTTCTATTTTCTTCTTTCTAGCAGGAGATTCGGCTGGTACAATCATACAGAGAGTCACACGCTGTTCGGAAACAGGATATATTTACTGCCTACTATTTAAAAAAAAATAGTGTGTGAAACATTACAAAGTGAAAAATGTTTCAATTTTTAGCATTGCTACATTCTTGAAACATACATTGCAAAATCATTCCAGCAAGGGTGTCTTGGAAATATCATATTAGAAATAAATAGGATTCATTAAGGGCCCAATTTTAATGATCTGAGCACATGGTCTGAAGCGCATGGCGCAGGTGCACTTAGAGCGTGTCCGAATCCACTTTTGCTAGTTTAACGAAGGAAAAAGCGTGCCAGGCGCATGGTCTAAAAGGGTTGTACCTAGTCTCTTAATGAGTCATGGGTGTGTTTTGGGCGTAACGTGCAATAAACCAATCAGAGTCTCATCTCCCATTCCCTTTAAAAGCCAGTTGCGCTTGCACCATGGCGGATTCGCTATTTACATGGCGGAATTTACGAGTGGAAAGACTGAACGCTTCTCCAGAGAGGAATCCTTTTATTTTTTATATTTAAAAATGTTTGTGTGCTGCTGCGCGTCCCTGTGTGTGTAATAAGCAGAGTGTATGCGCGTTGTGCACCCACCTATAGCCACATATTACTAACGCGCCCTTTAAATAACACAAAAAATACTGCGCTATTGACTTTAGAGCAGGTTTTTGTTGGTCAATGGCGCAGTCGTTTTCAGTTCCTCAAAATAGCAACGCGCCAACAATGCGGCTGAACACACCTCGTTTTCAGACCAGCACGCCCATGGGCGAACAGATGTGCGCGAGTGCATTTGATATTTAAACGTGGCGCTGGACGTGAAAATGATAACTGCGTCGGGCTGAAACTAGCAAAAAACACTCGTGTCGCACCTGGGATCGCATTGCACCGGGTGTATGATGGGGCCCTTAAAGTGCAACTTTACAGATTTCCAACCTGCTTTGCATTCTTACAATGTTGGTACTCGGTAGTATATATAAATGAACAATGTTTACGCATTTGTTACATGGACAGGGAAATTCCCATTTATTTGTCACCAAAAGTTGCATTTTGCGTCATATGCCGGACTTTTGACAGCTCCAGGGATTTTGTGAAAACTAGAGTCTATAATATATTTTTCTAACCCACCCACGGACAGTCGGCCAGACAGAGGGTTATCAACAGAACAGTTATTATAAGAGTAGGTTTAACACTGAAAATTTTAGTCTACTCTTTAATCAGCATTATGGTAAAAATGAAACACTGACAATAGACATTCTCTTTTGCTGACGGACGAGCAGTTTCTTTCTTTCTTTCCCCTCCGTTTGTCGTTAAACACTGTTTGTGGTCATCCAGTTCGAAATGTTGACTACAAACACAGAGATTTTTCAGATTTTCTGTTGCAGCCTTCTCTCTATATTTACGATTCTTTGCAAACCTAGCCGTTGTCTACACCACGCTGGATCCTTCACTGGAAACTGAAAGTAACTCACTCACACTAAGCGTTTACTCTTTGAATTCTTGCACCAATACAAGTCGACACCATTATGACTAAAAGTTTGCTAAGAAGTATTTCCTACTAAAGCAAGGTGGTATTAGACTCTGGTAAGCGTATCCATAGCAGACTGGTGGGAGTGGCCTTGGACGGTAACATGCCCAGTGCATTATGGGTGTTGAAGTTTTTCTCTAGTTTTTTCTTTGCAAAGTTTTACTGAAAGCCCATTTTGCCAGCGGTGAAGTACCCCTTTAAATATTATTTGACAGTTATCTACACTGTTGATGCATTTTAAAATTCTGTCTTAACTTTTTTATCTGTAATAAAAATAATAATAAAAAAAGTTCCACCTGTGGGATAATGTCTCTTTATGAATTTGATGTTTCCATAATTTGAAGGTATTCCTGTGAAGGATACTGTAAAGTACTTGGGTATTTACATCAAGTGATTTAGCAGCTAGACAGATATTTTATTCTAGCAGAATAAAAAAATTTGTTTATCTGTGTGTCTATTATGGCTTCAAAGAAATTTATAGCAGGGCTTTGAAAAGCTGGAAGACCGTCTCGTTTGTCGTTCACATTCTCGTTTTGTTAAGGAATGTACTATCATGGAAGAGAGTATTCTTAGAAATTATTTGGAAAGGGGAGAAAATTTTGTGCTCATTTATTTTCATGATATTATAAAAATGTTAAAATAATCTGTTATATATTTATACAATTTTTGTGTAATTATTATAAAATAATTTGTCTAATAAATTAAATGTAGGCCTATATATCTGTAAAATATATCATGTTTCATCAGCATTTTCTTTTTTTTTTTTTTTTTGCTTCATCCAGTTTTTCACTAACAAGGCACTCTTACAGAATAATTTACAATGGGATCTCATGAGAATTTCTATGTATCTGACCTGGTTCTACCAAACGCAAATTTACTAACATTTGCATAGAAACTAAACCGTACAATACAGACATATAACATCATCTTTACAGACGTACAAATGCTTACAAATCCTTATTTAATGTATGAATATTGAATTTGCTTGATTCTATTGCATACAGAGATTGTTTTCAATTGCACTGAGACCAGGTTGTTCATTCAAGGAGCAAGTCCCTTTTCCCCCCATTGTAGTTTAAAAGGAATATAAATGGCATCCTTTAAATATTTGATGAACTTGGTAATGTAATGTCTTATGAGCAGTTCCTGACTTTGCATGACCTCTCTGTAAGTAGGGGTCTCAAACACCCAGCCCTTCAAGTATTTACTTAATTAAATCCGGTTTTCACTTTCTGCATTTTAATTTGTAAGCCTATAATTCTCATAAAGATGGTTAAACAGTAGTCTATAGAAGCCTATGTGCTTACATCCTTCAAAAAAGCTTATTTCTACCCTGAACATGTGCAGATCTCTCCCATTATAATCAACAGAGCTGTTTATATTGGGAGCATCTTTTGCTGCAAGGAGCTTTCAGTTGACGGACACCCCGTTTCTATTTTTGACTCACTGCAGCTACTCCAGCCACTTTATTTTCCCCATCCGTGCAGAACATGCAGAGCAGTATGCAAGGCAGGAGGGCGAGATGAGTCGCTCGACTCTGAAAAGTTTTGTCCATGCTTCAGTAACTGTATAACATGACCAGTAACTGTATAATTCATGGTTGTACAAACGCTTGTATTTGTTGTAACTGTTGAACTGGCCCTCAACTAAGAACACCTGACTTGTGGCCCGCAGGTAATTTGAGTTTAAAGAATATAACACTTTGCTCATAACCATGCCTGCTTTTTTATTTTTTTCTATTTTTTTAAGTCAATTAATGTTTAGTCAGCACGTTTGAGCTTCCGCAAGAACCAATGAGGTTCATTCTCGTGTTACGCAGCACGTTTGAACTTCAACAAGAACCAATGAGGTTCATTCTTGTGTTACGCAGCACGTTTGAGCTTCAGCAAGAACCAATGAGGTTCATTCTTGTGTTACGCAGCACGTTTGAGCTTCAGCGAGAACCAGTGAGGTTCATTCTTGTGTTACGCAGCACGTTTGAGCTTCCGCAAGAACCAATGAGGTTCATTCTCGTGTTACGCAGCACGTTTGAGCTTCAGCAAGAACCAATGAGGTTCATTCTTGTGTTACGCAGCACGTTTGAGCTTCAGCAAGAACCAATGACGTTCATTCTTGTGTTACGCAGCACATTTGAGCTTCAGCGAGAACCAGTGAGGTTCATTCTTGTGTTACGCAGCACGTTTGAGCTTCAGCGAGAACCAATGAGGTTCATTCTCGTGTTACGCAGCACGTTTGAGCTTCTGCGAGAACCAATGAGGTTCATTCTCGTGTTACGCAGCACGTTTGAGCTTCAGCGAGAACCAATGAGGTTCATTCTCGTGTGACGCAGCACGTTTGAGCTTCAGCAAGAACCAATGAGGTTCATTCTTGTGTTACGCAGCACATTTGAGCTTCAGCAAGAACCAATGAGGTTCATTCTCGTGTTACGCAGCACGTTTGAGCTTCTGCGAGAACCAATGAGGTTCATTCTCATGTTACGCAGCACGTTTGAGCTTCCGCGAGAACCAATGAGGTTCATTCTCGTGTTACGCAGCACGTTTGAGCTTCCACGAGAACCAATGAGGTTCATTCTCGTGTTACGCAGCACGTTTGAGCTTCAGAAAGAACCAATGAGGTTCATTCTCATGTTATGCAGAACATTTGACCTTCATCATATAAAGCAATCGTGTCTCTTCAGAAAATTTGGACTAAACCGCTCAATTCATATGGATTATTTTTACGATCTCTTTATGAACTTTTTGAAGCGTTAAAGGGCTAGCTGCGTACCTGTCAATGAAGAGTACAGAACTGGCTCAGATTTTAATAAAAAAATATTAATTTGTGTTCCAAAGATGAACGAAGGTCTTAAGGGTTTGGAACAACACAAGGGTGAGTAAATGGTGACAGACATTTTTGGGTGAGCTAACCCTTTAATATAATTAATAATAATTCTTATTATAGCAACATACACTATAGCGAAAATATAATTTATAGGTTTGGTTATTCAAATAATAAACTCAGCAAAAAAAGAAACGTCCCTTTTTCAGGACTGTGTATTTCAACAATAATGTTGTAAAAATCCAAATAACTTTACAGATCTTCATTGTAAAGGGTTTAAACAATGTTTTCCATGCATGTTCAATTAACCATAATCAATTAATTAACATGCACCTGTGGAATGGTCGTTAAGACCTTAATAGCTTACAGAGAGTAGGCATTTAAGGTCACAGTTCTAAAAACGCAGGACACTAAAGAGACTTGTCTACCGACTGTGAAAAACACCCAAAGAAAGATGCCCAGGGTCCCTGCTCATCTGCGTGAACGTGCATTAGGCATGCTGCAGGGAGGCATGAGGACTGCTGATGTGGCTAGGGCAATAAATTGCTATGTCCGCGCTGTGAGACGCCTAAGACAGCACTACAGGGAGACAGGAAGGACAGCTGATCATCCTCGCAGTGGAAGACCACGTGTAACAACACCTGCACAGGATCGGTACATCCGAATATCACACCTGCGTGACAGGTACAGGATGGCCACAACAACTGCCCGAGTCACACCAGGAACACACAATCCCTCCATCAGTGCTCAGACTGTCCGCAATAGGCTGAGAGAGGCTGGACTGAGGGCTTGTAGGCCTGTTGTAAGGCAGGTCCTTACCAGACATCACCAGCAACAACGCCGCCTATGGGCACAAACCCACCTTCGCTGGACCAGACAGGAGTGGCAAAAAGTGCTCTTCACTGATGAGTCACGGTTTTGTCTCACCAGGGGTGATGGACGGATTCGTGTTTATCGTCGAAGGAATGAGCGTTACACCGAGGCCTGTACCCTGGAGCGGGATCGATTTGGAGGTGGGGGGTCCGTCATGGTCTGGGGCGGTATATCACATCACCATCGGACTGAGCTTGTTGTCATTGCAGGCAATCTTAATGCCTACAGGTACAGGGAAGACATCCTCCTCCCTCATGTGGTACCCTTTATGCATGCTCATCCGGACATGATCCTCCAGCAGGACAATGCCACCAGCCATACTGCTCGTTCTGTGCGTGAGTTTCTGCATGACAGCAATGTCAGTGTTCTGCCATGGCCAGCGAAGAGCCCAGATCTCAATCCCATTGAGCACGTCTGGGACCTGTTGGATCGCAGGGTGAGGGCTAGGGCCATTCCCCCCAGAAATGTCCAGGAACTTGCAAGTGCCTTGGTGGAAGAGTGGGGTAACATCTCACAGCAAGAACTGACAAATTTGGTCCAGTCCATGAGGAGGAGATGCACTGCAGTACTTCAAGCAGCTGGTGGCCACACCAGATACTGACTGGTACTTTTGATTTTGAGCCTCCCTTCATTCAGGGACACATTATTCTATTTCTGTTAGTCACATGTCTGTGAAACATTTTTAGTTTATGTCTTATGGTGTTGACTCTTTTAGTGTTCATACAAATATTTACACACATTAAGTTTACTGAAAGTAAAAACAGTTGAAAGTCAGAGGACGTTTCTTTTTTTGCTGAGTTTAATAAAATCTTTACACCATGCAATGACATTCTAGAGAATTCTAGGCATCCAAATTTGTTTCATGAATCTAACAATGACCCTTTTCTATTCCAGCATGACACTGTCACTGTGCACAAAGCAAGGTCCAAATAAAAGGGTTTACTGTTTCTAAGTCTGGTGGGGAAGAACTTGACTGGCCCGCACAAAGAGCAGACATGAACCCCATCAAACACCTTTGGAATTTGGGAAACACAACCTGAGAGCCAGTCAATGTTCGACCTCACTTTGTGCCTAAATGGGAGCAAATCCCTGCATCCATGTTCTGAAATGTAGTGGAAAGCTTTGCAAAAGAGTGGAACCTGTTATAGCAAATGGAGGGATTCATGCTTTTTACCATGCTTTTGAAATTAAATGTTCAACAAGACACCAGTGCATCAGGCATGCTGGGATGGGGTCTGGCTCACTGTTCCAATTCATATCAGAGGTGTCCGCTGGGGTTTGTCACTGGGGATTGTGCAGACCAGTCAAGTCCTTCCACACCAGGCTCAGAAAAAATATTTCTTTGTGGACCTTGCTTTGTGCCCAGAGGCTGTATCATGCTGGAACATAAAAGCAGCTCCCTTAAAATGCTGCAACAAAGAAGCACACAATTCTTTAGAATGTCATATTATGGTGTAGCATTTAGAATGTTGTTTTTTTTGTGTGGAATTACTGGAATAGCCAAACCCTTAATTGGAAAACTTTTGGCCATAGTGTATTTCATTTGAATATATTCTCAACTTATTTGTTTTAATAGGTAAATATTTAATAATTAAAAGTTCTGAAATCCCCAACCTTATTCTTCCCTACTTTATTGATGCAGTTTGTATATCTTATGAGGAAAGAAAACACATTATATGCAGTTTTAAGTGGTCATTAACATTATCTTACATACATTTGACAAAAACAAAGCCCTTTTTCTCTAATTTGCGCATAAAAGTGTGAAAACTTGTGCTAGCTATTCTATACTCCACATAGTATTTAGGAATTAGACAAACTAAAATTAATGCTGTTAACACTAAAAAGCAGTATAACAGTATAGCAGACTAGTTACATAAAACTGATATAAATATCAGTTGTCACTCTATATCTCCAAATTATATGTCTTAGTAAGATGAAATGTAAATGCTTAGTTCCCTTTCAGTCGGCCACGTTCGACGTACGTCGGACGTCACCGACGAATTGGGATCACTTCTGGGAGCCCCTATCAGTTTTGAGTGTATATACAACGGGCCAATGGCCATTGATTTGCATCTTGCGCTCCGCCCCGCACCGCGGGTATAAAGCGGAAGGAGATGCAGCGCACCTTTGTCATTCACTTCGGAGCCGATTGTGTGCTGCTGAAGAGTGTTCCTGTATTATACAGAGATAATCAGAACGAGAGAGGAGAAGTTCTGAGTGTTGGTGTGAAGGCACAGCAGCGAGGACCGCGAGCTCACTGAGAGCAAAAACTGCTGTTATTACAGCAACTCTGTCAGTACGGTGGGCGTTCACATTACTCTGAGTGCAAAACACAGGCTGCACTATTCCCTGTGTTTTTGCCGCGGCTATCTCCCTGGGTGCTTCAGCACGTTAAAAGAGCTTTTCCCCTAAAAGAGTACACGGGTGTGACATTGCGTCTTTTTCAAGACGTCATTCCACCCGTGGGTTTCTGGATGCGGTTGTTTCCTGTCCTAATTGACGGCCACGACCTCTCTCACATAAGCATGTTGAGATTGTGTTCGTGGGTGATCCATGTTCTCTCAGAAAAGGAGAATATGATCATGTCGGCGTGCTGTTCATCTCTCCTTCCTCGTAAGGTTTGAGCATTCAGCGCGCCGTGTGCCGTCTAGCTGCCAGCTGACAGCGCGGGTTGTCACGGCAACCCAGCGCGTCACTCGGCGCTTTAGATGCGCGGTCGAGGCTCGCAACCTCAAACGGGGCTGAGTCCCTTCGCCTATTCCCCGATCTAGGTTCTCTTCTGGTGCACCAGAAAAGGGCTACTTCGGCTAATAAGCCTGGGGGACCTGAGGATTACAGTGGGGCTTCCCTGCCGAGTACATCTCCGTGGGCCCCCACTCCTCTATCGCATCACGAGCATGTTGAGACTGTGTTCGTGGGTGGTCACGTTCTCTCATGAGAGCATGGCCACGTCAGCGCGTTGTTCGCCTTGCCTTTTTCATAGGGGCTTGAGTGTCCAGCGCGCTGTGTGCCGTCTAACGGCCACGCTCACTGTCTCACATGCCTGCTGGTAGCTTTCAGATGGAATTGCTGGTCTTTAAAAAAGGGACCTAGCGTTTCATTTGGGGCTCAGAGGACAGATGTCAATCGCTACATCGGAGAGAGGGCTGTTATGTGCTGGAAATGAGATGAGGCTGAGATTCCCACTATAATAGTGTGTGCTCATGCTGAATCAGATTCAGACTTGACAGCCATGCTTTCCCGGGTGGCTGAGGCGTAGTGCAACGCGTAAATCACCTTGCCCGCCCCCTTGCCTTTCCCCCGGATGTGCATTGGAAAGCTTTGGCAGTGTGGAACTATTTGGTGCCAAAATATGGAACACCAAAGGGGCCATAATTCTGTATAAAGTTTTCCTCTTTCTCACTACCCTCATCGGTGGGGTGGCAGTGCCACTGGCAGGCCACCTCTGCCCTGCACTCTTAAAAAGAGACGAGGGCAGTTCTGAGCCGAGGTTGAGCTGCGCACAGTGACTGATCGTATTTAAAGTCACAGCGCTGGCCCTCGGCCAGACGATGTCCACCCTGGTCCAGAAACATCCTTGGCACCCAGAGATGGAGGGAACAGCTCTTCAGGAGGTGGTGACAGCACCGCTCCTTCTCCTGGAGGAGGGCCAGGAGAGAATCCTTTGTTCAAATTTTGATTTCTGTTCCACCACTGGCCTTCGTGCCACTAGAGCTGTTTCCAAAATCTCTGGGTGCCAAGAGAGCGCGCTTGGCGGTGTACGACGCTCCCATGCCTTGTCACCCTCCGGTGCCTCTCTTATCACCAGCAGGGGCTGCTGGCTGTGTCCAGGATGCACAAAAGAGGCCTCCTCACACCCGTGCGCCCCCTCAGCGGAAGCAGGTAAGTGTTGCATTGCACACTCAGACCCCACTTCGGGCCGCTATGCCGTCCGAGTCGGGTCCCCGCACTCCGCTGCCCCGCTGCGGGTACGTCTGTGGTGCCGTTGGTCCCGCTGGTTCGGTCACTGGGAGCCTGGCTAGCGCTTCCCAGCCCGTTCCGCTGGCTCATCCGTACTATCAGACTCGGCTATGCGATTCAGTTCGCCCGGCGGCCCCCCAAGTTCAGGGGCATTCACTTCACCTCCATGTTGAAGGAGGATGCCCCCGTGCTACAGGCGGAGATCGCAGTCCTACTGGCGAAGGATGCGATAGAGTCGGTCCCTCCAGCCGATATGAAGACAGGCTTCTACAGCCCGTACTTCATTGTACCCAAGTGAGGCGGCGGGTTACGGCCAATCTTGGACCTGCGGTTCTTGAATTGGTCCCTTCACAGGCTGCCGTTCAGAATGCTAATGCAGAAACCTTCAGGTGCATCCGTCCCCAAGATTGGTTTGCAGCGATCGACCTGAAGGACGCGTACTTTCATGTCTCGATTCTCCTTCGACACAGATCGTTCCTACGTTTTGAGTTCGAGGGACGGGCATATCAGTACAGAGTCTTACCCTTCGGGCTGTCCCTGTCGCCCCGTGTCTTCACGAAAGTCACGGAGGCGGCCATTGCTCCCATGAGAGAGCGTGGTGTTCGCATCCTCAACTACCTCAACAACTGGCTGATCCTGGCTCAGTCGCGGACACAGTTGTGCGAACACAGGGACATGGTGCTCAGTCACCTCAGCCTGTTGGGACTTCGGGTCAACTGGGAAAAGAGCAAACTCTGCCCCGTGTCTCAGTAACACCAAAGTGCCGCCAAACCTTCAGTCAGTGGTCGGACCCTTCGTTCTACGGGCAGGAGTTCCCCTAGAACAAGTGTCCAGGCATGCTGTTGTCTCCACGGATGCCTCATCCACCGGCTGGGGGGCCACGTACAACGGGCTTGCAGTTTTGGGTCTGTGGACGGGGCCTCAACTGCAATGGCATATCAATTGCCTTGAGTTGTTAGCAGTTCGTCTTGCGCTGGGCCGCCTCAAAGGGCCACTACTAGGCAAGCACGATCTGGTCCGTACGGACAACACTGCGGCCGTTGCGTACATCAACAAACAGGGTGGTCTACGCTCCCGCCGCACGTCACAACTCTCCCGCCATCTCCTCCTCTGGAGTCAGAAGCATCTGAGGTCGCTTCGTGCCACTCACATCCGGGCCTGCTCAATCGTGCAGCCGACGAGCTCTCACGACAGCAAGTGCTCCCGGGAGAGTGGAGACTCCATCCCCAGGTGGTCCAGCTGATCTGGAGTCGCTTCAGGACCGCACAGGTAGACCTGTTTGCCGCCCCGGACACTTCCACTGCCAGTTGTTTTATTCCCTGACCGAGGGGACCCTCGGCTCGGGTGCGCTGGCACACAGCTGGCCCCGGGGTCTACGCAAGTATGCGTTTTCCCCCAGTGAGCCTTCTTGCACAGACACTGTGCAAAATCAGGGAGGACGAGGAGCAGGTCTTGTTCGTTGCGCCGTACTGGCCCAACCGGACCTGGTTCCCGGAACTAGTGCTCCTCGCGACAGCACCTCCTTGGCCCATTCCTCTGAGGAAGGACCTTCTGACTCAGAGACGGGGCACCCTATGGCACCCACGTCCAGACCTCTGGAAACTCCATGTCTGGTCCCTGGACGGGACGCGGAGGTTCTAGGTGACCTACCACAGGCTGTGGTAGACACCATCACTTCGGCTAGAGCTCCCTCTACGAGGCGCCTCTATGCATTGAAGTGGAACCTGTTCGTCGAATGGTGTTCTTCTCGACGAGAAGACCCCGGAGATGTCCGATTAGTTCTGTGCTTTCCTTCCTGCAAGAAGGGTTGGAGCGAAGGCTGTCTCCCTCCACCCTCAAAGTGTATGTCGCCGCCATTGCTGCACATCACGATGTAGTTGAAGGTAAGTCCGTAGGAGAGCACAATCTGGTCGTCAGGTTCCTGAGGGGGGCGAGGAGATTAAATCCGCCTCGCTCTCACTCTATACTCTCTTGGGACTTATCTCTGGTGCTAACCGCACTGCAGAGAGCACCCTTTGAACCTTTGCAGTCAGCTGAGTTAAAAATTCTGTCTTGGAAGACAGTACTCCTGACTGCATTGGTTCCATCGAGAGGGTAGGGGACCTGCAGGCATTTTCAGTCGATGAATCGTGCCTGGAATTCGGGCCGGCTAACTCTCATGTAATCCTGAGATCCCGGCCTGGATATCTGCCCAAGGTTCCCACCACTCCCTTTCGGGACCAGGTGGTGAACCTGCAAGCGCTGCCTTCGGGGGAGGCAGACCCAGCCCTGGCTTTTCTCTGTCCCGTTCGCGCTCTGCGGACTTACGTGGACAGAACGCAAAGCTTCAGGACATCAGAACAGCTCTTCATCTGTTATGGAGGCCAGCAGAAGGGAAAGGCTGTCTCCAAGCAGAGGATGGCTCACTGGATAGTGGATGCCATCGCCTTGGCGTATGAAACCCAAGGCATGCCTTGCCCGCTCGAGTTGAGGGCCCACTCCACTAGGAGTGTGGCCTCTTCCTGGGCGCTGGCGCATGGCGCCTCGCTGACAGATATATGTAGAGCTGCGGGCTGGGCGACACCTCACACGTTCGCTAGATTTTATAGCCTCCGTGGAGAGCCAGTTTCGCCCGTGTGCTCGCTTCAAATAGCCAGTAACACCGAAGTGCCCGTTCTAGTGTCGGCTTGCTGCGCCATTCCCCTCCTCATGGACCGTATACGTGGGCTGATATGCTCCAGTCGAGTTCCCCAGAACGGCGAACCCTGTTGAGTCCTCCGCAACCCGCGGCAGTCAGATGTGGCGGAGCGTCCGACGCCAGGTCTAACACTCGTATGCATTGGTGGAACTTGTGTTAGGCTGGGTATCCATATGTTGTCCCATATGTGTATTCTTCCATGGTACAGCTCCCTACGGCGAGCCCGTGTCTTTCCCTTGGCAGAGCTCGCTCTGCCGTCTCTGTGCGGTGTGAGGAGGTGACGGGGACTCGGCTGACCGGGGCAATGATGGAGTGAGCGACGACGACGGGGAGGTCAGACGAAGGGAGGAGCCCGATGACGCCATAGGGGTGCAAGTTGTAGGCACCTACGGAATCCCGGAAGTCCATGGTGGAAGCTGGGCGTCGACCGCCGGAGGCCGACCTGGAGTGACGAGGGAGCCCAGCAGAGTCACAGGGCAGATGGGTCGCGGAGGCGTCGAGGGAGAGGTGAGCCGAGGTGATGGCGACGGGCTGACAGGATGAGGTGGAGACACAGTGACTATAAGTGCATTCCCTGCATGTAAAGATGACCCTCACATCACTTGCTTTTCCCTTTAGCTTCCATGTATCCTTCATGCAATAATGACAATAGACCTTCCTGTCACACATATACAGTATAAATGTAGAGTCTGACTGCAGGAGATGCAAATATTACACATAAAAACCTGCCATGGCTATATGTTGTGTTTTACTTCATTCAAAGCTTGATGCCTTGTTAATTAATGCAAAGCTATTTGTGCTGTTTATCTAGTTTGCTACTTATATTAATAGCACTATGCTCTTGCCTTGACTATTAAGGCATAGCTTAGAGTGCAGCTTGTACTTTAATATGTCACTATGGTAAGAGAGCATCTGTTAATAACAAAAATGTGGTTTAAATGAGACATTCTGAAGAAGCTTGGCATTGCATGATCCATACAAATCTGCCGAGTCATTATAAACACCTCCAATAAGTTTATGCACCGCTGCCACACAGTGCATGAACTTTTTACAGCGCATTAACAAGTGTGCCAAAAAAGTGTTTAGATGTCATCTTCCATCCCTCACTGCACATTGCAAACCTATAGAGCTGTAAATGGGGCTGTCAAGTTTACTGCTGATCCTTCCCACGCTGGCCATAATCTATTCCCAAATGTTTCCTATGGAAACCCATCCAAACAAAAGGCCATAGACGTCCTAGAAGTTTCTTTCAAATGAACCAGCTGGACACTGATGGTTCACTGCATGGCTTGTGCTTCATTTCTCTCATCTGAATGATTTATTTTTCATTGAAAAGACAAGTTAATGCAAACAAATGACACTGCTAATGATATACTGATGAACACTTTACAATAAGGTTATATTTGTTAACATTAGTTAGTTAACTACATTATTTAACAATTAAAATAGTTCTAAAGCATTAGTGCATTTATTCATATTGACTTCAACATTTATATTATACAATACATACTGAAGAGATATACTGAAGTATTTGTCTTTTACTAGAAAAATTGTGGGTAACACTTTACTTAAAGCTTTTATGTATAATGCATTATAAACGTTTTCATTATGTATGTTATAATGCATTATATCTATTCATAAATAATTGTAACCGAAGTTAAAATGCATTATAATATTCACAGATTCCTTGTTACATCTGAAATTGGTTGTTTTAATGCATAATACTATAATTATAATGTATTATAACTGTGGTTACAATTATTCGTGAGACCATATAATGCATTATAAAGTGCATTACAAGGCATAATTAATGCATTAAAAATACTTTTATAATGCATTATATATAAAGGCTTTAAGTAAAGTGTTACCAAATTGTTTTATAAGATAATAAACGGGTAAGAATTTAAAACGTTTTCTTCTTAAATCAATATTTCATGTCCCCGTCATATTTATGTTGTGAAAAGCTGTGTAATAAGTGATACGTCTGTACATTAAATGTCTGTCTTGTTTGAACTCGTTCCTTCCTAAATTATTTAAACTCAAATGAATATTTTGTGTATAAAGACGCTTTACATCGGGGTCCTGATCACCCTGTCAGGGTTTATTTGGCAATAACAACCAGCTGGATGTACAAATCCCTTACTTAATAAATATTGTTATATCATTTTTATTTAATGTTGATGCATAAACTAATGTAACCTATTGGGACCTTATTATAAAATGTCGTCGATATACTGTGCATCTACTGACAAACAAATGCAGTTTTAATTTAAAAATATTTTATTAAAAAAGTTGTCAAGCAAGATTCAACATCTTGCACTTGCATTGTAAACCCGAATAAGTTGGCGAAACTAAAAAAAAATGAGGCAATCGGTTACATCAAATTTTTTAAGTTAAGAAATTTAAAGTTTAAGTAAGCAGAACTTGCAGATTTTTATTTTGTACGTATTGTATTTTGTAAGTTAAGAACAATATATTTTAATTGTTCTTAACTTTAAATATTTGAGTAAGCTAATTCATACATTTAAGTTAAAATGGTCAACTTAAATATTTTTAGTAGTGGAAACTTGGCTCGCTTTAACTAGCTAATTCAATAAATGCTACCTTGCTAATTGGTAACACAATGCTTTGATACCATTAGCATAGCAAAACATTAAACACTAAATCTCCCACTTAACATTAATCTTGCACAAAAAACACAATATAACACTTAATTTTGGCATTTACTGTCCCTTTTGAGTGTCATGGCAAAGCATGCTAGGAAATAGAAATCCCAGGCCAGTTTAAGTTAAATTTAAGTTTGTCTAAATTAAAAGAAACAAGTTCATAAAACTCAAAACAATGAAACAATTCAGATTACTTAAAATTTGTCAGTTTTGTAAACTCAAAAGAAAAAGAAAGTTCTAAATACTCATAAAAGTTAATTTGTTTGAACTCATTTGTTTAATTTGAGTTGGCTCTACCCAAACCAATTAATTATTTTGAGCTTTAGGGTTTAAATATCCCACTGAGTTACATCAGCTGATGTTCGGGTAAAGCTGAACTTCTAGAATTGTTACAGCAGAAAAAAAAAAGAAGAAGAAACAACTGATGCAAACCGACACGTCAAAAATATTCAATTTTAGGATAGTAGAAACAACCAAAAAAAGGATTAGCCCTTCAAACTCTAAACACATGATCAATCCATTTACGGAGTAGAATGTCCACTAAATTCTAAACCAAGATAAAGAAGCAAATTGGAATTGTCTATCAAAGATTCAGAGTCCATTAATCCTCTTCAGTTATTGGATGCAAGACAGACCCATCACCTGCTGACAAAGTTCAGTGAGCAGGATGATCTCCAGACATGAAGGCTGAGACTGGCGGGAGTGACATGCCTTTCCTCACAGAAGTGTGTTTTACTCTCTGCTAATTATAGTGTTTTGATAATTGAGGTTTTGCCTCAGGTGGTCTTGTCCATGTTTGACTCAAGACCGCATTATTCCATCATAATCCTTCTTATGACCTATTGTATGAGCTGGTGCTGAGCTTACACCAACACAAATGAAGCATGCTCATATCATCATCAAAAAGTATAATGGAATGCTATTTGGCCCTAAAATATGGTATAATGCAGAAGGCTGTATAATATAAAAAATGAGAATGACCTTGACAAGATGCAGACACACTGAATACAATACTGAAATATAAATGGCACAAAAAGGTGTAAGCAAAGCAAGCATGGCTTAATAAATAAAATTGCATGCTAGGAGCTTTCCAGTACTGTAAATAACAATATAATATTGCAAATAAACAGTACCATACATAAAGTCACAGTATTAGATGAAATCATTATATTATGAGAATGAAGTCATAAGGAAAGTATGGATGCTTGTTTTCGCCACAGAATAAAACATGTTAAAAGATAATTGTCTTTTTTTTTCTCAAAATTGAGAGATATAAAGTAAGAATTGTGTGATATAAAGTCAGAATTGTGAGATATAAAGTCAGAATTGAGAGATATAAAGTCAGAATTGAGCGATATAAAGTCAGAATTGAGAGATATAAAGTCAGAATTGTGAGATATAAAGACAGAATTGTGAGATATAAAGTCAGAATTGTGAGATATAAAGACAGAATTGTGAGATATAAAGTCAGAATTGCGAGAAATAAAGTCAGAATTGTGAGATATAAAGACAGAATTGCGAGAAATAAAGTCAGAATTGTGAGATATAAAGTCAGAATTGTGAGATATAAAGTCAGAATTGTGAGATATAAAGTCAGAATTGAGAGATATAAAGTCAGAATTGCGAGAAATAAAGTCAGAATTGTGAGATATAAAGTCAGAATTGTGAGATATAAAGTCAGAATTGTGAGATATAAAGACAGAATTGTGAGATATAAAGTCAGAATTGCGAGAAATAAAGTCAGAATTGTGAGATATAAAGACAGAATTGTGAGATATAAAGTCAGAATTGTGAGATATAAAGACAGAATTGTGAGATATAAAGTCAGAATTGCGAGAAATAAAGTCAGAATTGTGAGATATAAAGACAGAATTGCGAGAAATAAAGTCAGAATTGTGAGATATAAAGTCAGAATTGTGAGATATAAAGTCAGAATCGTGAGATATAAAGTCAGAATTGAGTGGTATAAAGTCAGAACTGCGTGATATAAAGTCAGAATTGCGTGATATAAAGTCAGAATTGTGAGATATAAAGTCAGAATTGTGTGATATAAAGTCAGAATTGTGAGATATAAAGTCAGAATTGCGAGATATAAAGTCAGAATTGTGAGATATAAAGTCAGAATTGTGAGATATAAAGTCAGAATTGCTTGATATAAAGTCAGAATTGAGAGATATAAAGTCAGAATTGCGAGATATAAAGTCAGAATTGTGTGATATAAAGTCAGAATTGAGTGATATAAAGTCAGAATTGTGAGATATAAAGTCAGAATTGCGAGATATAAAGTCAGAATTGTGAGATATAAAGTCAGAATTGTGAGATATAAAGTCAGAATTGTGAGATATAAAGTCAGAATTGTGAGATATAAAGTCAGAATTGTGAGATATAGACCTTTTTTATTTTTTTATTCTGTGGCGGAAACAAGCTTCCATAGGAAAGAGACATAAAAGGGGGAATTCTTATTTTAATGTGCCGCTAAAACACCAACTGACTTGTTTGAGATCAGTCAATAAATTTGGTTCATTCTGTCATTTTGGCATATTGTCAATGATGTTCGCTTGAAACACAGTAGCTGGAAGAGGCTTATTTATAATTATGCCCGAGTTAATAACCAAAAGGGACTCAAATCAAAATAATGGGGACTTCAAACTGAATTATTTATGCTAAAGCAACAGTATTAAATAGAGATAAACCTTAATTATCATTAATGTATCCAGTAACAGCTTTCCCCACATTCAAGCTATTTTATCAGATGGTGTGTATAATATATTTTACAAGACACAATGACCTACATTGATTTCCCACATATATTTGATAAAATATTTAGCAGTGTGTCAATAATACCACTTGTGAGATTTGAAACTGTAATCTCTTGATTCACAGGAAAGTTTTTTAGCCTATGCAAGTTTACTTTTGTCCATCCCAAGTCATTATGCATGTTTTTCCTGGAAATTCTACAATAAACTGTTAAGACAGCAGTTCTGAAAATTCATAGCAAAATACAATAACGTGATGTCATTTCAGAATGCAGGCTATTGTTGTAAAAGCTAGCCTGTAATTTGTTGCGGTATAGCTTTATTTCTTTATTTATGCATTAACATATGTCTTATTTTTGTAACTACTGATTTGTTACATTTAAACCCAAGCTAATAAATCTCAGTGATACGAATGAATGAAGTGTGAGTGTCAGGCAACACCTTTGGAAAATGCCTGTGGTTGCCACTGTTTCTGAATAACTAAGGTTGACTGTTTCTTAATGCAGATGACAGTCTTGTAAATCAGCGGGATTGTTGGCCAGTTAACTATGAGGAAGAACGGAGATAATGTTTACATGCATGATCAGTTGGTCTAACTTATTTTGTGTCATGGGGCCCTATTTTAACGATCTGCCCTAAAAATAAAAGTATTCCTCTCTGGAGAACGAACATCTCTGTATAACACTGCTGCATAATAATTGTTTTACCTCGATTATCTTGTTTTCATAACCATTGGAATCGAAATCGAAATACGATTAATCGCACAGCCCTAGTTGATTATATAGCCAGGAAAAAAATATATAGATATTTGATCCAAGCTGAGATACTATATATATATATATATATATATATATATATATATATGTGTGTGTGTGTATATGTGTGTGTATGTGTGTGTGTGTGTGTGTGTGTGTGTGTGTAAGGACTCATGTGGTGTGCAGTTCTGTCTCAGAGTTGTTTTTTTCTGTTTATGCATTGGCAAAATCAAGCCATTGACTGAAGAGTCATGTGCACATTTTTCCTTTTAGTAACATGAAATACAACTGATATTCAAATTGTGATTCAACAGAAAGCAATCAAAGAACGCTGCCTTTATAATCAATGGAGCTGTCAATCACTGTCAATCACAATCACAAGCTGTCAAACAACACCATGTTAACAGGACCATTTGATGGAGTAGATGTACTGTAAACATAACACTTATGTCCAAACTTTCCATGATTACTTTATTGCAGTAACTGTAATCATAATTTGTGTTTTTAAGGTTCCACATGTATAATAATTATTTCATAAAAATGTTACACAATCATATTGTAGCAGTGGGCATTTACATTGAAGTCTTAAAAGAGACATGCCCCTTTAAACAGAGAGTGTTCAAACCAGATGGTCAAAAATTGTCCTTTTTAAAGTAAAAATATATGGTCACACTTTCAGATTATGGTCCAATTATCATTATTAACTAACTATTAACTACGACTTTTGCCTCAATATACTCTTAATTACTGCTTATTAATAGTTAGTAAGGTAGTTGTTAAGTTAGTTATTGGGTAGGATTAAGGGATGTAGAATTTGATAATGCAGAATAAGGCATTAATATGTGCTTTATAAGTACTAATAAACAACCAATATCCTAGTAATATGCATGCTAATAAGCAACTAGTTAATAGTGAAAGTGTTACCAAATATAACTATCAAATATAAGTGGACCTCAGGGAGTATTTTAAATTAATATATATATATATATATATATATATATATATATATAAATGCAGTTTATGACCTCTTTAAAACTTCACTGGATCCTCCCTGAGACACACATACCCTGGTTGAGAATCAATGCCTACATTCTTTACCAAAATGGCCTTTTATTTCCGTATAATAAAGGAAAAATATGAGTCAGTTTGTATTGGGAATCGTATTGCAGTATGAATATGATATCGAGCCGCCAAACAAGGAAAACATACTGCACAATACAGCTTAAAATGCATACGGTGTTCCCATTTACCTATATTCCAAATTAAGCTGATTTCCATGCTGTTCAACTTAAACCTATGTTTTATTAGATAAAGCTATTTGACAGCTAGAACGCATTTGGTCCTGCTGTCTTTGGCTGAGCTGGTTGCTGTGTAAGCTGCTCTGACTGGCTTTTTCAGTGTTCTGCTCCTCCCATGGAAAAGACACCAAGGGATTACAACTGTGTAAATTTCACAAAATTTACATCATACCTCACAGACTTCTGTAAACTGATAACTTAAAATGTTAATGTCAGAAAGCCGCAGTCAATGATTGACTAACCTCATAAATATAAAATTGCAAATGCAAGCATGAAGATTTGCTGAATTGCAAGGCCCAGTGATAGTCTTCTGAGAGCCAACATACGAATTGTGATTATAAGAAACACCCATTTTCCCAGCATAGATTATACTGTCATAATTTTCCGTGCATGACACACATCTTAGCCAAACAGTAGGGAACGGTGCAAACAACAAGGTCATGTGTTCACTGCACAGGTAATGCATGAACTTAAAATGTTTAAAACAAAACAAAAACAACTTGTATACTGAAAGCATCTTCCATATACATAAATGCAAAAATATAAATACATAAATATTAGAGTACAGTAGGGGTGTAACAATATATCATGTCACAATATATCGTATCGTGGATAGTGACAATCTGTATTGTGTATAGTTCACCCAAAATGAAAATTACAGTGTGAGAAAAAATTCAAGTTTACAGTGTTTTAGTGTCAGTACTACATCAAACTTCTATATATAATGTTGAATATAATGTATAATAATGCAATATTTGTGGGTCTTGATAATGCCAAATGTCTTATGTTACCAGTAAAAGTGTCCTACATTATTTTAGATATATCTAGTCAGTGACAGAGTGCACGCATATTTGTCTAACATAATTGTGTTTTTTCAGCTTCAGAATCATGAATATTTTTATTCTGGATGTCACCATTGTCCTGTGCATTGGGTTACCCATTGGGTTACCATTTCCACCCCGATGTAATACCATATTTAGCATTTCAATCGACAGTACACTTTTTGTCAACTTTTAACCACGTCTTGGAGTATCGCAATAATATTGTATCGTGAGTTCAGTATCGTGATATGTATCGAATCATGACATGAGGGTATCGTTACAGCCCTACATTAGTCTTAATATAGACCTAAAGTTGCATTGAGATCTGACTTACATTTCCTTGCATCTAGTTAAATGCAACTCTTTGAGAAGATCACATTAGGTGAGCATTAGGTCAATGAATGCCATTGCCATGAACAATTCAGCCATACTTTAGAGCCAAATAAGTTTGTTTTCAAATACACTGAGCAAAATTATAAATGCAACACTTTTGTTTTTGCCCCCTTTTTTTAATGAGCTGAACTCAAAGATCTAAGACTTTTTCTATGTACACAAAAGGCCTATTTCTCTCAAATATTGTTCACAAATCTGTCTAAATCTGTGTTAGTGAGCACTTCTCCTTTGCCGAGATAATCCATCCACCTCACAGGTGTGGCATATCAAGATGCTGATTAGACAGCATGATTATTGCACACAATAAAAGGCCTCTCTAAAATGTGCAGTTTTACTGTATTGGGGGGTCCGAAAACCAGTCAGTATCTGGTGTAACCACCATTTGCCTCACGCAGTGCAACACATCTCCTTTGCATAGAGTTGATCAGGTTGTTGATTGTGGGCTGTGGAATGTTGGTCCACTCCTCTTCAATGGCTGTGCGAAGTTGCTGGATATTGGCAGGAACTGGAACACGCTGTCGTATACGCCGATCCAGAGCATCCCAAACATGCTCAATGGGTGACATGTCCAGTGAGTATGCTGGCCATGCAAGAACTGGGATGTTTTCAGCTTCCAGGAATTGTGTACAGATCCTTGCAACATGGGGCCGTGCATTATCATGCTGCAACATGAGGTGATGGTCGTGGATGAATGGCACAACAATGGGCCTCAGGATCTCGTCACGGTATCTCTGTGCATTCAAAATGCCATCAATAAAATGCACCTGTGTTCGTTGTCCATAACATACGCCTGCCCATACCATAACCCCACTGCCACCATGGGCCACTCGATCCACAACGTTGACATCAGCAAACCGCTCACCTACACGATGCCATACATGCTGTCTACCATCTGCCCTGTACAGTGAAAACCGGGATTCATCTGTGAAGAGAACACCTCTCCAAAGTGCCAGACGCCATCGAATGTGAGCATTTGCCTACTCAAGTCAGGACGAACTGCAGTCAGGTTGAGACCCTGATGAGGACAACGAGCATGCAAATGAGCTTCCCTGAGATGGTTTCTGACAGTTTGTGCAGAAATTCTTTGGTTATGCAAACCGATTGTTGCAGCAGCTGTCCGGGTGGCTGGTCTCAGACGATCTTGGAGGTGAAGATGCTGGATGTGTAGGTCCTGGGCTGGTGTGGTTACACGTGGTCTGCGGTTGTGAGGCCGGTTGGATGTACTGCCAAATTCTCTGAAACGCCTTTGGAGTCTGCTTATGGTAGAGAAATGAACATTCAATTTATGGGCAACAGCTCTGGTGGACCTTCCTGCAGTCAGCATGCCAATTGCACGCTCCCTCAAAACTTGCGACATCTGTGGCATTGTGCTGTGTGATAAAACTGCACATTTTAGAGTGGCCTTTTATTGTGGCCAGCCTAAGGCACACCTGTGCAATAATCATGCTGTCTAATCAGCATCTTGATATGCTACACCTGTGAGTTGGATGGATTATCTCGGCAAAGGAGAAGTGCTCACTAAGACAGATTTGTGAACAATATTTAAGAGAAATAGGCCTTTTGTGTACATAGAAAAAGTCTTAGATCTTTGAGTTCAGCACATGAAAAATGGGGGCAAAAACAAAAGTGTTGCGTTTATAATTTTGTTCAGTGTATATCGGGTTTCAGAAATGTATGTAGGTAAGGTTAGCTAAATAGATTGTACAGTGAGACAGTAAGACTAATCAGATTCTATAATCAATAAGAATGCAGTCAGATGTGAGATTCGGCTTTAAATACTATGCACCTACATAACGTAAATGTTAGGTACAATGTACTTATTGTGTTCACGGTGTTGCAAAAGACTTTTGCTGCTATTGAGGTGGGATACGGGTAAGATTAGGAACAGGTTTTGTGTAGGGATGCTCATATTGACCGTTTAACCGAAAGTAAGAATTTTGACCGATTAATACTGTCAGTTAAACCGTTTAAAAGGTTTTTTTGTTTTTTTTTTTGTTTTTTTTTGCTTGTTTGCTGCATGGTTAAAGAAAAATATGCTATATTTGTTAACTCACGGGGCGCGTCGACACATGCAACCACACGTGCCTACACAGACATATTTCGCAAAATGAAGCAATGGAAAAGAAGTAGGCCTACTGTGTGAGACCATTTAGACAGAAAGGGCGACGAAGTTACTTGCAAAATATTCTACACGGTATTAAAATACAGCAGTAGTACAAGCTCCTGACTGGTGGAAAGCAAATAAAAGGCGCTTCCCGAGGCGGGCCACTCTAGCGAGGCGTTATCTCTGTATTCCTGGGACATCAGTGCCATCTGAAGCCTTGTTTAAAGCCTTGTTTATACTCGCCGCATCCGCACGAGTGCGAGGGTGCGTGCGGCAAAAATGATGTCAACGCGGAGTGGGCGGTCGTGCGCGTTGAGAGCGCAAGACCCCATTTCGCTTGACCCCAGTCATCGGAGGTAAATGTGTCTTTTTAACGGGTCACAGACACTCGTCAATTGTATTTTTATTGAATGCCAATTCAATATTATAATCTTATCAGTTAACGGTTAATAATCGGATAATGAGCGGCGGTTGTCGGTCGGGAAAATTAACCGAAATGAGCATCCCTAGGGAAGGGTCAACAGTGTAATTACAGATGTAATTAAAAAACTAAAATTACAGATATAATTACATACAGGTATTTTGGTTGCACTTTATTTTACAGTACGTGTACTTACAGTGTGCTTACCTAAGAAAGTATTGGTAATATAAGGCAACTACATGGGTTAAGGTTAGGTTTAGGAGTAGGTTCAGGGTTAGTACCTAGTTATTACCTAGTTATTACAATTGCTATAATAAGTACATAGTATACAAAGGGAACAGGACAGGTAAAATAGTGTATTTTTTTCAATATAAGTACAATGTAAAAACATGTAAATACACAATAAGTTTATTGTATCAAATGATTTGAATGTTAATAAATAGTAGTACACTTAATAGAAAGCAGGACCGGCCTGTTAGTGTAAATTAAACACATACTTTGTCTATTGGCAAGCAAACAGCAAAAAAACACCCATTTCAAATGTAATGTTTATCTAAATGAGCCAGTTATCTCTTAAAAGGAAGTACTGCAAACATCTGAAACAATTTAATTTATGAAATGAGAAGTAGACAAAACAAGTCTCCATTTCAACAAATCAATAATCCATATTGCAACCGGAAACTATTTTGGTTTTGGCTATTTTGCAGCTCTGGGGCTCAAATGCCTTGCAGCGTGATGATCCTAAATAGATAATGCACAACTGGATTGCTGAAGATAGGAATTTGACATTTTGGAGGGCAAAGGCCAACTGGTTTGTTGATGTATGAGATCTGATTAGGCAAGTTAAAGCTGAAATAGCTTGTTGAGAATGCAAATTAATGAGGAAAAAGCTTGTGGTCAAAAATCATTTCATTGTGCACAAGAGCATCATGCGTTTAAAATATACAGGTACATGTCATCGGTTTGAATGGGCATGACGCGGACAGATCATTTCAATGTGCATGGCTGTCATATACTGTAATGACACAAAATTACAAAATCATTAGCTCTTTTGTTTAACCTAGTTTAAGGATAAACCATGATTTCTAGATTTTTTTTCTCAGTACAATTTTCTCTGTTATTATGCATGTATATAAAGGTATGATGCTTACAAGCCACCAAATGCAATAGTGTTAGATCACAAAGTCTTTTCTTGAGAATAACTGATCATAAAAGTGCTTATCCCCTCAACTATCTTGCCCTGATTACTTCCAAAGTGCTCCTCGAAGTAGACTTATTTGATGCAAGAAAGTGCTGACAAGGAACTGCACTGTTACAAACCTAATTTCCCTTTAAGAGAGGAATGTATCTCATTTCACAAAAGCATGCACTATTGTTGAATGCAAGATGCTTGTGTAGCTGGCTTCTTATTACTGTCTATAGCTAATTGCTGTTGAGTGTATCCAGTGTGCACTACAGTCTCGGCAGAATAACAGTTTACATTACATTTTATGCAATGGAGGCAGAAAACTGCATTTAATTTTGTAAACATTCAGTGCTCTGTGTTCTTTGTCCAGGTGGCGCAATATGTCCTAGTAATGAGTAAATCCGTTATAATGTGGGTGGAAAATTGTTACGTAAACCTACACTGATTTTTCAACTGCACAGCTACTTCTTTTTAGACAGGACAGGCAGGTCCTCGTTACCATGTGGTCCTGCTCAGGTGACGTTTGGACCTGTGAGCAGCCAAGATGCAGTTAATGGATTGGCTGGAGAACATAGTGGACCATCATCATCTCTTTTGCTTGCATTTACTTTCTTTTAATGGCAGTTTCTAGGCCAAAAGCCTACTGGATTGGATACCAGACTACACTGTGTATGTGTGTGAGAGTGAGAGTGAGAGAGTGAGAGAGTGAGTGAGTGAGTGAGAGAGTGAGTGAGTGAGTGAGTGAGTGAGTGAGTGAGTGAGTGAGTGAGTGAGTGAGTGAGTGAGTGAGTGAGTGAGTGAGAGAGAGAGAGAGAGAGAGAGAGAGAGAGAGAGAGAGAGAGAGAGAGAGAGAGAGAGAGAGAGAGAGAGAGAGAGAGAGAGAGAGAGAGAGAGAGAGAGAGAGAGAGAGAGAGAGAGAGAGAGAGAGAGAGAGAGAGAGAGAGAGATAATGTAGTGGTTGTGTAGTTCATACTACATGTTCCAATGTCTGACAACCAGAAAGTGTTCCTGGTCAATTTGACCTGCAACACATTTTTGAGCTATAGTAAATGCTGTTTTTCTTGAAATTGTGCGACTATTTCTCCTTGTCACAGCTTGACAAGCACAGACAAGGAGAAGAGGATCTATTTGCAGCATGAACACGTTAATAAACAAAAAATAAAAATAAGGTAATCCAACACAAAGAGTATATACTGTATATACACTATATATACTAGAGCTATATATACACAGGTAATGACGAACATAACAAGAAACAGGTGCTCAACCTAAAAAAGTGTCCGAAATCGCCCCCTATACCCTTAAATAGGGCACTATTTGAGGGGACAGCCATTTGTAGTGGTGTCCAAAACCATACTGGACGTTATTGAGTGCACTCTGATGTACAACTGATGTACGCTCAACAGCTAGAGAATACCCATAATGCACTGTGTGTCACACGCTGAATGAATTTCTGTGTCTCACCAGAAGATGGCGCCCGCAGCTGAATCAATCATCCATCCATTTTCCAAACCGTGCTGGTCCAGCATAATATCATATAGGTATAAATTCCTTTTTAATTGATTAATAAATAGTTTAATTATGGTTTATACAGCGGGGAGAACAAGTATTTGATACACTGCCGATTTTGCAGGTTTGCCCACTTACAAAGCATGTAGAAATCTGTAATTTTTATCATAGGTACTCTTCAACTGTGAGTGACGGAATCTAAAACAAAAATCCAGAAAATCACATTGTATGATTTTTAAGTAATTAATTTGCATTTTATTGCATGACATAAGTATTTGATACATCAGAAAAGCAGAACTTAATATTTGGTACAGAAACCTTTGTTTGCAATTACAGAGATCATACGTTTCCTGTAGTTCTTGACCAGGTTTGCACACACTGCAGCAGGGATTTTGGCCCACTCCTCCATATAGACCTTCTCCAGATCCTTTCAGGGCTGTTGCTGGGCAATACGGACTTTTAGCTCCCTCCAAAGATTTTCTATTGGGTTCAGGTCTGGAGACTGGCTAGGCCACTCCAGGACCTTGAGATGCTTCTTACGGAGCCACTCCTTAGTTGCCCTGGCTGTGTGTTTCGGGTCGTTGTCATGCTGGAAGACCCAGCCACGACCCAACTTCAATCCTCTTACTGAGGGAAGGAGGTTGTTGGCCAAGATCTCGCGATACATGGCCCCATCCATCCTCCCCTCAATACGGTGCAGTCGTCCTGTCCCCTTTGCAGAAAAGCATCCCCAAAGAATGATGTTTCCACCTCCATGCTTCACGGTTGGGATGGTGTTCTTGGGGTTACTCATCATCAGGTACTCATCCTTCTTCTTCCTCCAAACACGGCGAGTGGAGTTTAGACCAAAAAGCTCTATTTTTGTCTCATCAGACCATATGACCTTCTCCCATTCCTCCTCTGGATCATCCAGATGGTCATTGGCAAACTTCAGACGGGCCTGGACATGCGCTGGCTTGAGCAGGGGGACCTTGCGTGCGCTGGATTTTAATCCATGACGGCGTAGTGTGTTACTAATGGTTTTCTTTGAGACTGTGGTCCCAGCTCTCTTCAGGTCACTGACCAGGTCCTGCCGTGTAGTTCTGGGCTGATCCCTCACCTTCCTCATGATCATTGATGCCCCAGGAGGTGAGATCTTGCATGGTGCCCCAGACCGAGGGAGATAGACCGTCATCTTGAACTTCTTCCATTTTCTAATAATTGCGCCAACAGTTGTTGCCTTCTCACCAAGCTGCTTGCCTATTGTCCTGTAGCCCATCCCAGCCTTGTGCAGGTCTACAATTTTATCCCTGATGTCCTTACACAGCTCTCTGGTCTTGGCCATTGTGGAGAGGTTGGAGTCTGTTTGATTGAGTGTGTGGACAGGTGTCTTTTATACAGGTAACAAGTTCAAACAGGTGCAGTTAATACAGGTAATGAGTGGAGAACAGGAGGGCTTCTTAAAGAAAAACAGGTCTGTGAGAGCCGGAATTCTTACTGGTTGGTAGGTGATCAAATACTTATGTCATGCAATAAAATGCAAATTAATTATTTAAAAATCATACAATGTGATTTTCTGGATTTTTGTTTTAGATTCCGTCTCTCACAATTGAAGTGTACCTATGATAAAAATTACAGACCTCTACATGCTTTGTAAGTAGGAAAACCTGAAAAATTGGCAGTGTATCAAATACTTGTTCTCCCCACTGTACATGCTAGTTTCAAGATCTTCAAGATCTGTTCATTACAATTGGAGCTGCCAGTTTGATACGTTTCAAATGATTATTAAACAGCGAGCACAAACTATGCAAAAGCGACAGCTCTTCCGGCACGCTCTGTGTCCGAATTCACTCACTCGTTTTCATTCACTCCCTCAAGTGGACTATATTAGTGGAGTAATGTAGGGAATAGTGAATGAGGGTATAGGGGCGATTTCAAACACAGCACTAGGAACCAACAAATCAGGAACTAAAAACAGGAACCAAAGAGTGAAATGAAACAGAAATCTATAAACCCGGTAGGTGCCTTTGGTGCAGTAAACAAAAACCTCACTGAAAGTGATGATCTCTAAAAGGGGATAGAAAAGAGGATTATGACCACTGATAAAGGCTGGATTGTTCATTGCGTTCTAAACTGCCAGCAGGCAGTGAAGCCACCGGAAGTGTTCGAGCGGCCATCTTACTATTCCCTACCGACAGAGGACATCATTGATTTACAGACAAAACAGTGACCTAAAATCACCCGATTTGCAGCGTTTCAGTCTCACATGATTAGTTTTACGATATATGTATGTTAATGAATTGTTACTTCAAATGTTATCTGTAATGTTTATGGTCTTTTCGGAGAGGATAAGTCATATATTGAAATTGTTAATGTGGGTGTGTCTACTGCACACTTCCGAGACAAGTAACCGACCTAACAAAAAAATATATATTTATGTAATTATAGAGGAAATATTAAACATAAACATGTATCTGTGTTTAGTCACAGAAACTGATTTAATTATTTATTATATACTGATTTAACTATTTATTGCCTTTACAATAAATATTAATACAAGCCTCTGTTAAATTGCACTATATTGTATTAAAATTCTAAGTTTTCCATGCATCATCTTGGAATAAAAGCTGTCAGCGTTATTTGTTTGAAAAAGTGATGTGTATATGATGTGTCGTGTATTTTATTTCCTGATCGAGCAACATCTATTTCAGACTCTTAAAGACAGCGCAAATTCTATCATGTTTTACTAGAATTACAGTTTCCATACGAGTAGCCTAAGTGTTATTTAGGCTATATGTTGTTGAATTAATTATTAATTTAACCATCGTTTAAATCATTAACTGCTTCGAAATGCATGCTGTTGTATGAATAAAAACATAAAGTGAATAAAGTCAAGTCACCTTCATTTATATAGCGCTTTTCACAACACAGATTGCTTCAAAGCAGCTTTACAGTGATAATAGGAAATTTATTTAGTTTTAGATAAAAAGCTAAAGTAAGTTTTTGATTGATTAATTTCTGTTGTAAAAACTGATTAGTTATTTAATTTGGCGCCATGTAAACAACACCATCCTCGACTAAAACAGAAAACACAGCACTTGGTGGCCGGAGAACGCAAACCATGAAATAGGTTTGAAATAGTTTTGAAACTATACCATCATCAAACCCCAAAAAAGGCAAGTCCGTGCAAACGGTGACGGCATGTACGCAAGCATTACGTGTTTAGTCTATAGGCAAGCGTGTTTGAATACGTATGTGTGCATATGTGTTTTTATCTGTATAGAGGGGAAGGGAAGGAGGCCTTCACAGGGGAGAGTCTAGTTGACACGGTCTCTGCTGACACTTCAGGGCTGCGTTGTATCTGATCTGGATCCGGCAGACTACTGTAAACCTCGGGATAAACAGAGAGCCTAACATTAGCGTAGATGCCATTCTTTTTATGATGTAACGAGTACATCAGGTGTTATGGGAAGTGTTCCCGGTTCTGGCACACCTAGTTAATGCAGCCTAACAATCAATTAACTGATTTAAGTAAAACATTTCTCATCACTAGCATTAGCACAGTTACAGCTCATTGAGAACAGCATAGCCTAACCACAAGGTCTACACTTCACGATAATGGAAACCTCAAAAATCGACACAACATAACACAACTTTTAAATGTCAAATATAACATCAAACTTTAACAGGTCTTTCCCTTTACTAAAAACACATTAAACAGCACTTAATTTCAACATTTACTCTCCTGATCGATCCCTATGCAAAGCATGCTGGGAACTAGAAATACACTGCTCAGTTTCAGTCAGTGCAACATAAATGATTCATGTAGTCCCAACACAAATGGTTTAGGTTAACTTAACATTCTACAAATTTTATTTCATTTAACGTAATAAAATTGAGTAAAATGGCAATTAAGTAAAAAACTAAAGATTTGTGTTGTTTCAGCTTATTTTATTTAAATAAACGGAGCAAACAGCTAAAATCTTTTTTTTTTGAGTGTGGATGAATAAAATAATGTGTTTAAAATGCATATACACGGTTCAGTTGAATGATAACATTTGTCCTCTTTAATGCTGTTAAACTGAATGTGCGAAGCAAACTGTTTGCTGAAAATATCCACAACTTAACAACAACACTGTAATAGGAGCACAAAGTTTATCTGTCAATCTATTGCCTTGTGAAAGTTGTGTTTGTTGCGTTCATCCCCCAACTCTCTGATCCCCCTGAAGGCCACTGTGTTATTCTCACCCTGGATATAAAATCATTTTTTAATGTAATGGCTTCGACTTTACGTTGCAGCCTGCGGATGTGTCGAGGATCGTCTCAAGGACATGTATTGTGAAACATGGATGTTTAGGAAAGTGCAGCGGTAGGTTTCCGGTTATGGCGCCTGAGGAGTAGACGTGTGTGGCGCGCTCCCAAAACTTTTCAGTTTCCTTATATAAACCTCAGCATTTTTGTTGACATCTAACAGCATTTGTTTGCTAACTGTTTTGGGACTTCAATCGCTTTCGAAATGTCAAAAGGAAGGGGAAAACAAGTTGATAAAGACAGAGAAGGCACCTCTACATCGAGTGCTAGCATTACGCTAGCCGAGATCAGTGCTTTACATGATGATCTCAGAGCCTCAATCGCCGCGGACTTCAAAGCATCTTTTGAAAACTTGGCAACCAAGCTAGATACCATTCAGACAACAGTGGCAGATCATGATCTTCGCATCGGAAACCTTGAGTCCGGCACTACGGAAATTAGTCAGCAGGTTGAACAACTCGAAGCTACGTGTTCGAGGCTCCAGAAGGATAACGAGTGGCTCAAGGCTAAAGTCTCAGACCTCAAGACCCACAGCCGTCGCCAAAATATTCGAATTCTGGCCTTACCCAAGTCTATCAAGGGGCTGTGTCCGACTACATTTTTTTCTCAGCTTCTGGTCGATGTCCTTGGCTCTCAGGTGTTAACCTCGCTGCACGAGCTGGACAGAGCTCATCGTAGCCTCGCACCTAAACCAGCGCCTGGGCAGAGACCACAACCTGTCATCCTGCGATTTCATCGCTTTCAAGTGAAGGACCTGGTCATCCGTGAGTCTCGTAAAAAGGGTGAGCTGCTGTATGAAGGACACAAGATTCGTTTCTTTGAGGATTACTGCCCTGAGGTTTTGAAACTTCGCGCTGAATATAAAGATGTGGTGTCGTCACTGTACAAACGCGGTCTCAAGCCTGCTCTTCTATACCCCACTAGACTGCGAATCACGCTGCCAAACAATGAGAATTAATGGCTGGCTTCTGTTTCGGAAGCCAACAACTTCATCCAGAGCTTGGACGGATAGTAAGTTTGGTGGACTGTATTCTTTTATGAGCGGCCTTGGTTATTTTTTGGTCTTTTTTGGCCCCAGTTGTTGTTCTTTTTGTCAGCTGGTGTAAGGGTGGGAGGGTTTATGGGTTTGTTTGTTTTTCTTTTTTTCCTTTTCTTTTTTTTCTGTCTTCTATTTTTGTTGATTCATGTGCAATCATCATTATGGCACTTTATATCCTCATATCCTACAGGCAAGTTGTGTTGTTGGCTGGGTGGTGTGGGGAGGGTGGAAGAAGGTTTCTGGTCATGTTCATAGAATTAGTTATCCATGTCTGTGATGAGTAACAAGGTGGCACCTCGTGGTGCACTGAAATTTACCAGCTGGAACGTTAAGGGACTGAATTCTCCGGTGAAGCGAAATAAAGTTCCTAATTTTTTAAAACATTTGAACACTAGCATCGCCTTTATTCAGGAAACACACCTCAGGCCTGCAGATCATCTAAGAATTAGAAAGGGCTGGATAGGCCAGCTCTACCATTCCAGCTTCCAGAGTAAATCTCGAGGGGTAGCTCTTCTCATCCATAAATCAGTTCCTTTTTCCTTTTTGGGAGGTCATCTCGGACCCCAATGGCCGTTTTATTATTCTTAGAGGGCAGATCAATGGAGTTCGCTTGATTTTGGCTAATATATATGGTCCTAATTGGGATGATGAGGCTTTTTTCAAGAAGGTTTTGTTCTCCCTCCCTGATTTGCATTTCAACCAACTAATTCTGGGTGGGGACCTTAACTGCTGTTTAGACCCTCTTTTAGACCGCTCCTCATCTAGGCCCTGTGTGCAGTCTAAGTCTAGCAGGATTATTCAGCTATTTATGAAGCAATATGCTGTTTCTGATGCGTGGCGCTTTTTTAATTCTAATACAAAACAGTTCTCTTTTTTTGCCCCTGTACATCGTTCTTTCTCCCGCATTGACTATTTTTTGGTTGACAATAAATTGCTTCCATGGGTTAGCTCATGTATTTATAACACTATTGTTATTTCAGACCATGCTGCTGTTACATTCGACCTAGCTTTACCAGGCCTTTCAACGTCCCGGTCCCCTTGGCGGTTTAACTCCTTAATGCTCAATGATTCAGATTTTATAGCGGTTATTAACGATCGTATTGACCTTTTTATTTCTACAAATATCTCCAAGACAATTTGGGAGGCATGTAAGGCCTATTTAAGAGGAGAAATCATTTCATATTCAGCTTACAAGAGAAAAGTGGTGAATGAAAAGAGAGCTAATCTTTCTAATACTTTGGCAGACCTCCAGTCTAATTGTGTAAACTCTACAAACTCCGATCTCTTTGTTAAGTTTCTCACGGCAAAGACCGAGTTTGATCTACTCGCTACAAATGAGGCAACTGAAGCTCTGAATATGAATTTGGTGATAAATCGAGTAAACTGCTTGCCCATCAATTACGTCAGTCTGCTGCCTCACACCTCATTACTCAAATTTCCACCTCTTCTGGGTCTTCAGTTGATCCACTAACTATTAATGATGAGTTCAGAAACTTCTACGACTCCCTATATACCTCAGAAAACATAGCTGAAGAGGCTCACTTCGATAATTTTTTCAGTTCCCTAAATGTGCCTTACATTGATCCTGATATCTCTTCAAATTTGGTAACCCCTCTTACTTTAGAAGAAATTAAGACTGCTCTTAGTCTAATGCAGAATGGTAAATGTCCAGGGCCTGATGGCTTTCCTGAAGAATTTTTAAAAACATTCTTTGAAAAATTATCACCACTTCTGCTTAACATGTTTAATGAGTCTTACAACTCAGGTATCCTCCCTCACTCTTTACGTCAGGCTATTATTTCTCTGATTCTCAAGAAAGATAAAGATCCTTCGCAATGCAGTAACTATCGCCCTATCTCCTTTCTTTGTTCAAATGTGAAATCATTGGCTAAAGTCCTAGCGAGGCGTCTGGAGACTGTCCTTCCAACCATAATTTCAGCAGACCATACAGGGTTTATTAAAAACAGACACTCTTTTCATAATATTAGACGCCTTTTGAATATTCTTTACTCTTCTTCTTTAAATGAATCTCCAGAATTAGTTATTTCCACGGATGCTGAGAAGGCATTTGATAGAGTCGAGTGGCGCTATTTGTTTTACATGCTTAGGAAATTTGGTTTTCCCAATCAATTAGCCTGGATTAGGCTCTTATATACCTCTCCCTTGGCCTGTGTACAAACAAATAATAACTATTCTGAATATTTCTCCCTTGGTCGCTGGACTAGACAAGGCTGCCCACTTTCCCCCTGCTGTTTGCTATAGCCATTGAGCCTTTGGCAATTGCTCTAAGATCCAGTGCGATGGCGGGCATACAAAGGGGAGGGCTGGAGCATAAGCTATCTTTATATGCAGATGATCTTCTGTTATGTATGTCTGACCCTGGCTCTTCCATTCCCTTGGTGTTGAATTTGCTAACAGATTTTGGCCTAATTTCAGGCTATAAGTTAAATTTGAGTAAAAGTGAGTTAATGCCCATCAACACAGCAGCCTTGGATTATCCATTAGCATCCCTGCCTTTCAAATCTTCCTTACAGAGCTTTAGATATTTGGGCATAAATGTGACAAAAAGCTTTTCAGATCTATTTGATCACAATTTTGTCCCGTTGCTTAATCGTCTTACACAGGATTTTAATCGTTGGTCTCTCCTTCCTATATCCCTGATTGGTAGGGTTAATTGTATTAAGATGAATGTGCTCCCTAAATTTCTATATTTATTTCAGTGTATCCCTATTTTTATTCCCTATTTATCCCTATTTTGTTGCACTTGATAGCTCAATCTCTAGTTTTCTCTGGAATAAAAAAACACTAAAGATCCGGAAAGGCATTCTGCAAAAGACAAAACAATTGGGTGGTCTGGCTCTTCCTAATTTTCTAACGTATTATTGGGCAGCGAATATACGCTCCTCTCTTTACTGGTTCCATTCAAGCAACCTTATCAATTCCCCATCCTGGCTACACACTGAGAATGTCTCGTGTAGGTCCTCATCCCTGGCTGCCCTTTTATGCCTCCCATATACACTGTCCCCAATTAAATATTCAAATAATATAATTGTAAAAAACAGTCTCAAAATCTGGACCCAATTTTTGCGGCATTTTGGTCTGCATAACACCCCCTTGTTATCCCTTTGTTTCACCCCTCTATTTTGGACAGTGCTTTATGCCTCCTGGAGGGACCATGGATTGGTTTCTGTTGCTGACCTTTATATTGATAGTATTTTTGTCTCTTTTGATCAGTTGACCTCCCAGTTTAATATTCCCAAAAGCCATTTTTTCAGATATTTGCAAATCCGAGACTTTGCACGTAAAAAAGTGGTCAACTTTCCAAATAAGCCTCTTCCTTCGGCTTTGGATGCCATTTTGGATGTCGATCCTTGTATGAAAGGGTCAATTTGTAAGTTAGTGAATATAATTGTTAACTTGCAACCTTCCTCTGATAACCTACACTTTGTCTGTTCCCAAGACATCGGTACTGACATTAATGAGGAGACATGGAAGGCAGTCTTGAACAGGGTTTACTCCTCCTCTCTTTGCGCACGTCACAGGCTCATACAGTGCAAGGTGGTTCATAGGGCTCACTGGTCTAAGACCAGGCTAGCTCGCATTTACCCCTCTATTGACCCGGAGTGTGACAGGTGTCATTCTGGTTCAGCCACTTTACTTCATATGTTCTGGTCCTGCCCTGCCCTGTCTTCCTTTTGGAGGCTAATTTTTGTTTCTTTGTCAGCCATTACCTCTGTGGATATTCCACTTTGTCCAATTACTGGTTTATTTAGGGTTCTCCTGCCTGGCCACTCTTTGCCTTCTCATTTTCAGATTTTGTAGCCTTTTTAACTCTATTGGCTAAGCGTTTAATTCTGCTGAATTGGAAGAGCCCTCACCCTCCATCTCACACTCGCTGGGTAAGAGATGTTCTTTATTTCATGAAACTAGAGAAAATTAGGTACTCTCTTCACCGACCTAGCGCTATTTTTGTCAAGCTTTGGCAACCTCTTTGTGAGCATGTCCAAACTCTCCAGCTTGATCCTGCTCTTTGTGTTTGACTTCTGGACACACACAGACCAATCACCAGCCTAGATGATGATACTCACTCTGTGCTACCTGGCCAATAAATTGTAGAGTTGCATTTACTGTGTGTAGGTTTGTATTGTATTGCACTAGTTAGTTGTTTGTTTGTTTGTTTGTTTGTTTGTTTTTGAGGGGGGAACTTCAGTGTATCTGTTTACTATTACACATTTTAATGTCTTTTTGTTTCTCCCTGTTTCTGTTTCTGTTATTTTTTTGTAATGTATCTGAAAATGTATAAATAAAAATAAAAAAAGGAAAGTGCAGCGGTAAATTTTTGTGCCATCTAGTGGTTTAGAGGAGAATAATATCAAATGTGTATTTTACTCCGGTGCACCTTTAGCCCCATTGTACCCTACAATCACAAAAATGTATGACTAAACCTAAAAGTTTACACTCAAGTTCAATAGAATGATCTGAAATGTGTTAAGAAGGTCAAGTGACGGATCTTACTTTATGGGAGCGTCATGGGTTTGGTTGTGGTTAGAAAGACAGACAAATGTTTTTTGAGACCTCGCTCAGGAGCATGTGGTGTGACAGGCATCCAAATCACTGCTCACATCTGTGAAGGCCAAACATTTGATTGAATCTAAAAGGTACGCCTGAGGCTCTGTCACAGGTTTGGGACAGTGAATGCCTATATAAAAGGTCCTCAGCCAGGTCATTACACCAGACAGAGCTGCAGTTCATTTAAAATCACAACAGAATCAGATTTCTGAATGCTGACAGTCACACTACATGTAAACTTTGTCTCTCTGTTTTCGATTAAAAGTCTTATCAGGTACAGGGACCTTGTCCTTGTCAAGTGAACAAATAAATAAGACTGTCTACACATTTTAGGTTACCTCACAGGCACAGTGCTCTTTAACTCTATTGAGTCAAGCAAGTGTCTCTTGGGATTACGATTCAAGAATTGCCCCCACGGTTCTGTTGAGTGAGTACACAACGAAAGGGATTGACCAAAGAGAAGTAGACAGGGTCAGTTGTTGCCTCTTTTGAGATCAAATGGTGGGATATGCTTTTGGTGTTAAAGGGTGACTCCCTCACATGGCTCAGACCTTCTAATGCTGCTATAAGCCCTCAAAGCACAGTCTTAATCTCCTTAGCTCTTCATGTGAGACGCTCAAACACAGAGCCAGCCAGGGTGTTGAGAAGATACAGTACAAGCACAGAGAAATGACAGCCAGAGGCTAACACATTCCCAATGAGAGTCAAGCAGAGAGCCTAAAGCAGTTAAAAAATCATATAACACAATTCTTATATCTAGCCTCCTGCTAACTTTATCCCTGCTAATAGGAAACATTCGTTTTGTTTTTAGCTTGTCACAGCTTGCCATTTAACAAGTACAGTAATGAACTGCAGGTCACCAAGCCATCTTGTATTCAGTTTGTTCATTCATGCCATTTTTTGTTATTAATGAGGCTTGTTTAACCCATATATATTCCCATGTTGTAAAAAACTGAAGCATGGTCAAAGCCTTCAATATAAACGGCACTATTAAGACACTAAAGGTACCCCTAGGCGCTGCTATATTGACGAACTAAGAACTACTTTGGTGTCAAGAGACTGATGTGAAGGGCATGGGAAATGTATCGTCATACAGTAGGGTAAACTTTTGTCATTCCAACATACAATATATTGCCAAAAGTTTTGGGACGTCTGCCTTTACATGCACATGAACTTTAATGACATCCCATTCTTAATCCATAGGGTTTAATATGGAGTTGCCCCACCCTTTGCAGCTATAACAGCTTCAACTCTTCTGGGAAGGCTTTCCACAAGGTTTAGGAGTGTGTTTATGGGAATTTTTGTTCTAGAAGCACATTTGTGAGGTCAGGCACTGATGTTGGACGAGAAGGCCTGGCTTGCAGTCTCCGCTCTAATTCATCCCAAAGGTGTTATATCGGGTTGAGGTCAGGCCAGTCAAGTTCCTCCACACCAAATTCGCTCATCCATGTCTTTATGGACCTTGCTTTGTGCACTGGTGCGCAGTCATGTTGAAACAGGAAGGGGCCATCCCCAAACTGTTCCCACAAAGTTGGGAGCATGAAATTGTCCAAAATGTCTTGGTATGCTGAAGCATTAAGAGTTTCTTTCACTGGAACTAAGGGGCCAAGCCCAACCCCTGAAAAACAACCCCACACCATAATCCCCCCTCCACCAAATGTTACACTTGGCACAATGCAGTCAGGCAAGTATCGTTCTCATGGCAACCACCAAACCCAGATTCGTCTATCAGATTGCCAGACAGAGAATCGTGATTCGTCACTCCAGAGATCACGTCTCCACTGCTCTAGAGTCCAGTGGTGGCGTGCTTTACCCCACTGCATTCAACGCTTTGCATTGCACTTGGTGATGTAAGGCTTGGATGCAGCTGCTCGGCCATGGAAACCCATTCCATGAAGCTCTCTACACACTGTTCTTGAGCTAATCTGAAGGCCCACATGAAGTTTGGAGGTCTGTAGCTACTGACTCTGCAGAAAGTTGCAACTTTTGTGCACTGTGCGCCTCAGCATGTGCTGACCCCGCTCTGTGATTTTACAAGACCTACCACTTCGTGGCTGAGTTGCTGTTGTTCCCAATTGCTTCCACTTTGTTATAATACCACTAACATTTGATCGTGGAATATTTAGTTGTGAGGCAATTTCACGAATGGACTTATTGCACCGGTGGCACCTATCACAGTACAACGCTTGAATTCACTGAGCTCCTGAGAGCAACCTATTCTTTCACAAATGTTTGTAGAAGCGTCTGCATGCCTAGGTGCTTGATTTTATACACCTGTGGCCATGGAAGTGATTGGAACACACTCAGTGATTTGGAGGGGTGTCCCAATAGTTTTGGAAATATAGTGTATATATATATATATATACACTCACCTAAAGGATTATTAGGAACACCTGTTCAATTTCTCATTAATGCAATTATCTAATCAACCAATCACATGGCAGTTGCTTCAATGCATTTAGGGGTGTGGTCCTGGTCAAGACAATCTCCTGAACTCCAAACTGAATGTCAGAATGGGAAAGAAAGGTGATTTAAGCAATTTTGAGCGTGGCATGGTTGTTGGTGCCAGACGGGCCGGTCTGAGTATTTCACAATCTGCTCAGTTACTGGGATTTTCACGCACAACCATTTCTAGAGTTTACAAAGAATGGTGTGAAAAGGGAAAAACATCCAGTATGCGGCAGTCCTGTGGGCGAAAATGCCTTGTTGATGCTAGAGGTCAGAGGAGAATGGGCCGACTGATTCAAGCTGATAGAAGAGCAACTTTGACTGAAATAACCACTCGTTACAACCGAGGTATGCAGCAAAGCATTTGTGAAGCCACAACACGCACAACCTTGAGGCGGATGGGCTACAACAGCAGAAGACCCCACCGGGTACCACTCATCTCCACTACAAATAGGAAAAAGAGGCTGCAATTTGCACGAGCTCACCAAAATTGGACAGTTGAAGACTGGAAAAATGTTGCCTGGTCTGATGAGTCTCGATTTCTGTTGAGACATTCAGATGGTAGAGTCAGAATTTGGCGTAAACAGAATGAGAACATGGATCCATCATGCCTTGTTACCACTGTGCAGGCTGCTGGTGGTGGTGTAATGGTGTGGGGGATGTTTTCTTGGCACACTTTAGGCCCCTTAGTGCCAATTGGGCATCGTTTAAATGCCACGGCCTACCTGAGCATTGTTTCTGACCATGTCCATCCCTTTATGACCACCATGTACCCATCCTCTGATGGCTACTTCCAGCAGGATAATGCACCATGTCACAAAGCTCGAATCATTTCAAATTGGTTTTTTGAACATGACAATGAGTTCACTGTACTAAAATGGCCCCCACAGTCACCAGATCTCAACCCAATAGAGCATCTTTGGGATGTGGTGGAACGGGAGCTTCGTGCCCTGGATGTGCATCCCACAAATCTCCATCAACTGCAAGATGCTATCCTATCAATATGGGCCAACATTTCTAAAGAATGCTTTCAGCACCTTGTTGAATCAATGCCACGTAGAATTAAGGCAGTTCTGAAGGCGAAAGGGGGTCAAACACAGTATTAGTATGGTGTTCCTAATAATCCTTTAGGTGAGTGTATATATATATATATATATATATATATATATACACACACACTTCCCGGCCAAAAAAATTTTGCTGTTTGGATTTAAAGGGGTCATGAACTGCGTTGTTTTATTGTTTTATGATGTTTCCTGGGGTGCACTTATAATGTTAGAATGCTTTTTACATCAAAAATTGTCATAATTTATAAATAAAAGGCATTTTTCCTACCCTGATTTTAGCCTTCTGGTTTGAACGCTCTGTTTTAAGGGGCGTGTCTGCTTTGAGACTTCAGTGTAAACACCCACTGCTGTGATTGGCTAACGTCTTTCCATTTGAAATAGCTAAGTATTACTCTCTCTTTTAGCGCGTTTTTACTATTACAGCTCTCATGGTTAACTAATCGTGAAGTGTTGCATTACATTTAGCTCTATGGCATTATATTCAGATCTATGGCATTATATTCAGATCGTGGCATGAAAGGTTGCAGAGATGAACATTGTAGCCAATCACAGACATGCTGAGCGCATGAAAGCAGTGATCTCGTCATTGCAACTCAGTTTCTGCACACTAACGAATGCTTTCATCTTCACTAACAGTGCAAACGTGATATAGTTAAGAGATTCGTTGAATAAAACGGGAGTCACTGATAAACACGTCACTGATAAACTCTCGCCATTTGATTGACAGCTCCAGCGCGCGCTGCTCCAACGATTGCAAAGGGATCTTTCTTTGATCGCTTTCTTTATAGAATTTAACCACCGTTAAATAACAGATTATTTTCATCCTACTAAGAGAAACAACGCTAGTTGAAGTTTAGTCACTGGTTTGATTTACTGACACACAGACAAAGAACATCTGACTGTACATGAATAATTACATTTTAGATCAGGCATTAGAATTAACACACTTACTTACATGTTGAATTACTGTCAAGCCCAGGCACTGCACACTATTTTGTAATCCTCAACGGCATGTTTATTGCTTGGTAGCTCGATCTGGTTTAACACCACGTAGGCCTATGTTACTTTTAGGCTACCTATTCTATTGCATGTCAGGCGTGAATCGGTGGGTGGGGCTAAACAGGCAGTGATGAAGTAGGCGTTGATCTTCTTCTGCAGAGGCGGTGCTTGCCTCCCTTTGACGTCATAGATCCCCACTTTGAAAAACCTGTCGTTTGCCTGGTGTCAATAAAAGCTTTTATTGGACTAACAAGGAAGTTTTCCGTTCTGAAACTTACAGGATATTCTTATAGTATTTGGGATGTGCTGGAGGAGACTTTACAGAGTGCTGGACTCTTGCACTGTCAGTACACGATCTTGACCAAAAATTGATGCACCTCTTGATGAAAAATAACATCACAACATTTATTGAGAACCACTGGGTTAGGGGTTGGGTTATACATCTCAACCAGAGGGCCGGGGTCCACTAGGGGGCCTCAATAAACTTCCAAGGGTTGAGATGATTTAAAACACACAAAACACAAAAACATTAAAAAATTGCCACCTTAAGAACCATCACAGCAGCTTTGATGTGAAATGCCATTGACTCTCATGTGTCCCTGAACTGATGGCGTCAAGTTCTGATTTGTCTTTTGAATGAGATGTGACTGCGTTCACAGTGTGAAGAATTTCACTGATTAAAAGTTTCACTCTGTTCCTCACATAAAGATATTGTGATACAAGTCATTTGTAATAGTTAAAAATGTTGGGTTAAAAACAACCAAATTATTCTCAACTATTGATTAAAATTACCATATTGCTGGCTTAAAATTAAAATCACACACAGAATTACTAGAGTAACAACACAGGCAACAGTAATAATCAAAAGGTGAACATTTATGAATAAGCAAGAACACCCAGGAATGCACAAAAATATAGGCAAGAGTTAAAACAACGTGTACTGTACATGTGTACAAAGTGAAAAGAATGACAACTCAACAATTATACAGCTTATACAGTTAAACGAAATTGCCTCTTAAATATTTAATCACTTAAGTTTGAAACCAAATTTGACCATATTTCGCTTATTTTTTCTCACGCAAATGAACAGACTAAAAGCATTGTCCAGAACTTGCTGCAGCCAGTTTTCAAAGTTCTCTCTCCTCTCCACTTGCTTTAGTTCTGAGAACATATGTGACCCGTGCTGGCAAAATGAGTCACAATGAGCAAATTTTCAAAAATTAGTTATTGTTATTTTCAAATCACCGATTAAAAACCCTTCAAAACGATGTATGGTTTGTTTGAATCTGATAAAAAGTGAATGAGCTACGCCTGTTTGAAGTCGATAGAGTCAGCAAAGTCAATTTTGAGAAAAATCGAGTTAAAGTTTTTTGAAGGTTCCAAAACAAACTCACCTAGCAACCATACCATAAAATCCCTGAAATAACACCAAATTTGTTTTAAAAATTTTTTCAAATAACACCTTGTTTTGCCTGTAGCTCAAAATTATCCTGTGCACATTCCGACTCCTTTTGCCAGCACAGGTCACATATTTTAACATCCAAATTAATTAGATTCAGTATTATGACTGAAAATCAACTGGGTTGTTGTAAAGCCACCGCTGGGTTATTCCGTCGGAGGGCCGGCGGGTGGGGGAGGGGTGTATTGTTTCAGCTGTCAGTGAGATTGACCCAGCCACTAACCCAGTGGCTGTGTAACACAAAAACTACCCAAACATGGATTAAATAACCCAACAAAATGACCCAACAGGCTCAACCCAGAGTTTGGGATAGGGGGTTAGGTACTAAAAATATCTATGCACGTATAAATATATATAAATAAACGTATAAATATAAATAAAAGCATTACTACTTTTACAAATGCGTGCAAAGAATTAAATGTGTCTTGATCTGACGCTTAAGGCAAGCAACTGAAAGCAATTGAGAATAGTTTGTCAATATAGTGACGCCTCGAGGGACCTTTAGCGTCTTAAATGTGACACTCAAGGCAATTGACCAGGCTTCAGTTTTCCGCTCTTGTGAGTGAGAATGGGTTGTTTATATTCTACACCATGTGTGGTGCTGTGCGTTTTTGATGTACCATGCATATAACATCTTGGCTTGGCATGGTTCCTCAGTCATTCCACTGAGGGCCCTTTTGAATTGAATAAAGTTCTAAAGGCATCTGTATGCTTGCGCAGAGAAATTTGAAGAGTATGCAAGTAACCTTGAACGACTTTTTCTAAGGGCTGTCACAGTCTGAAAATTATAAATTACTACAAATAACAACCCAAGGGATAAAACGACCAGGAATGAGGACACACAAGGCTGATTTTTGTGGGGGGGAAGAGGGTATGACTGTCTTTGCACCTGCTGAGCTTGTTTCACTTTTTGCAGTGGTTCAAAACTTCTCAGCAAAACACTGCTCAGCATTTTGTTCTTGTAGAGGTAAACACTCTTTCATAACAGTGACAGTCTGTACTAGCTTAGGCCAAAAAAAAAAGATTTTTCTCCAATACATCATTTGCCACATGATCCTTGTGCTCTGCATGACAAGTGTTATGGGACGCATGTCATTTGCATAAAAGTTTTTATTACTTTTCTCTCTTTTCAGTATGCATATGAGACTTCATACGGAACTCCTTAAATAAATGCTCTACTCAACAAAGGAAAGAAGTGACTTTGACGTCCCATTTCTTTTTAAGTATGCTTCCACATAACGTAACGCACAGTGCCACACTTGCCACTTTTCTGGAAGAAGTGCCAAGTGTAAAAAAAACAAGAAAAAAAATGAGGAAGGCGAGTCAGTCTCCTTTTTAGAATAGCAATGATAGGGGCTCCTTTGTTCACCATTTCACAGAATCTCATTTTGTACTGCAGTGATAGATGAGAGCAGTCAAGCGAAAACACCTTCTACCCTGGGATCCTGGTTCTCTATCAAAAATGTCAAAGTCACTGTCACGTCAGTGTAGTTTTAAACGTGCATATGCTTAATTTCTTTGTCAATGACTGACAAAAACTATTTCTTTTTGGTGAAGATTTAGGCATGCGTTCACTAAACAGTTACAGCACTTTAGGCACTTGTTGCATCTTTTCTATGCAAATGAGACTCTTATTATAGAATGTGTTTCAGTTATTCACAAAAGTGAGCACTACTTGGCTGACACAACTCACAAGGTGCTATTTCTTCCCACAGAAAGCATACGGTAAAAATAATATAAAAAATACTTTTAAATCATCAAATGATATATCAGGGGTGTGCGGTCCATATAAGCTGTGAATGCTCTGCATACCCAAGCCATTTGTGGACTCGCTAATTAACATTAACACTATAAATGGTAACACTTTAGAATACTGATCCAAAAACCTCCAAAAACCTCAAAAGCTTACAATGATTTCAGTCATTACTAGAGAGTTATCATGTTTTTCACTTTAGAATACTGATCCAAATAATTAGCAATTACTTTAGAAGGATTTAATAATACATTATTAAGTCATTACTAATGGGTTACTATGACCTTCACCTTAGAATTAATTATACATTATGCATTATTGATGTTAATTATGAATCTGTATATAGTAGTTCTTAGTAGTCCTCTGGGAGTTATAAAAAAAAAAAAGTAGTTATTGATTAGATAATAGTGAACTACCACCTTCAACTAAACACTATTACTTACTAATTCGTTAATCAGAGTTTACTGTTAGTTAATAGTAGTTACTAGAGTGTTAATAGTGTGTTCCTGTGTAGTTATTCATTAATGATGGAACTAGGTATTCTAAAGTGTTATTACTATAAACTCCCTTGTTTGATGTTTACCTTAAAGCTTACAAGGTAAAATGTTAGTAATACATGTGTAACTCTCCATCATTTATTTATTTGCCAAACAACGGTAATTTTCTTCAAATCTGCCACTTGCTGAGAGTTTTGGGTACGCGGATCCACAGCAGCTTTGGCGCCTATGCTCTGTTGTTATGTATCGTCATTGCCCCGCATTTTGATGGCATATGGGGGATTTCATGCGCAGGGAAAGCTGTCTCAAGAGGAAAAACATGCATTACTGCCAGATCTCGATCAACGAAAATCACATCGAATTTGATATAAAACTAACTAGACAAAATCAAGTGAAAAAAAGTAATAAACTATTTTCATAGTATTTCATTTTCTCCATAAGGAAATGTATTTTAACGAAAACGTATAAACTGTTAAAGACAGATCTACTGTAAGCAGACCTGTAACTATCCAAGGCTCGATAGTCATCAATTTGCATTATTTCAACTTATTTCTTAAAGAATACTTTTTATTACAGCCTACTTACATTTATTCTAATGATATTTTACTTATATTTTATTTATAACAGGCTACTAATATTTAGTTATTAAGTATTATATTATGCTTATTTTTAAATCTTAATAATAAATAAAACACATCTGGCACATGAAGCACCCCATCATACACCCAGCGCAATGTGACGCCAGGTGCAACGCAAGTGTTTTTTGCTAGTTTCAGCCCGACGCAGTTATCATTTTCACATCCAGCGCCACATTGTTTAAATAGCAAATGCACTTGTGCCCATCTATTCACCCATGGGCGTGCTGGTCTGAAAACGAAGTGTGTTCAGCCGCATTGTTGGCGCGTTGCTATTTTGAGAAACTGAAAACGTCTGCGCCATTGACCAACAAAAACCTGGTCTAAAGTCAATAGCGCAGTATTTTTTGTGTTATTTAAAGGGCGTGTTAATAATATGCGGCTATGGGCGGATGCACAACAAGCGTACACTCACACACGGGCGTGCAGCAGCACACAAACATTTTTAAATATTAATATTAAAAGGATTCCTCTCTGGAGAAGCGTTCAGTCTTTCCACTCACAAATTCCGCCATGGTGCGAGCGCAACTGGCTTTTAAAGGGAATGGAAGATGAGACTCTGATTGGTTTATTGAACGTTACGCCCAAAACACCCTCATGACTCATTAAGAGACTAGGTACAACCCTTTTAGACCATGCGCACCGACCGTTTTTTCCATCGTTAAACTAGCAAAAGTGGATTCAGACACGCCCTAAGTGCACCTGCGCCATGCGCTTCAGACCATGCTCTCAAATCGTTAAAATAGGGCCCTTAAACATTTAAACACATTTAAATTGACACCTGCCATGGTGTTTCTTGTCGTCTCTGATTTAGATGCTTGTCCTCAGCGCTGCGCTGTACTGTTTAAAGGTGAAGTATGTAGTTTTTGCGACATTAGTGACACCTAGCGGAATTACAAAAATACAGCATATTTTGCAAACACCCCTTTCGCGCGTCGCGCCTGATTCAACAGCTTTTATGGGTGCTTGTGAAGGTATCAACGGGTAAATGTACGCTACTTTCAATTACAGTCAAACATATTTTAGCTGTGTTGCAATGTGTCATGAGAGTAAACAACTGTAGCTAACACTCGGTCTAGATTGAACGCAAGCGTCTCGCTTATTATAAACACATCCAACGTATCTGCACCAGGTACACTTTTGACATAACGCTCCACCCAGCATACCCGGTTAAAAAAAATCACCGCTCGCCACTGTGATATAGAAGAGCATTTATAACCCGAAGCATAGAGTAGAAGAGCATAGGTTTTTAAATGATGCTGTACTGTCCCAGTAAAGTACCGTGATATAGCCTCCATATTCAAGCACTCAGAACCAGCCTGCAAGATGCAGTGCAGTGGAATTGCACTTTGAAAATTGTGTTCAGCATAAAATTTTACGTGGCTAGCATAATTCCTGTACTAAAACAATGCGGACAGCTCATATATCTGACCCTATCAGAGGGCACAATTCATTCTTAGTGAATTCCCAACTAGTGTTTGTTTATTACTTCCTATTCTTTAAAAAAAATAAAAAATAAAAATAATAATGGCAAAAAAGGCTGCTCATGAACAAAGAAGAAAATATATCTTAGATGGAGATAATCACACAAACACAGACCCGGAAAGAATGATAGCAGAGACAGAAGATAATACTATTTTCACCTATTGCAGCCTTGCCTTAATATTGTAGGGGGGTTATGGCTGACACGCATAGTGGAAAATAAATTGAGACTGGAGAAATGCTGTGAAAGCCAGCGATAGCAGTGTTAGCAAAGACTCCAAATATTAGCCACCTGTTCAAGTAATGGCTTTCCAAGTTGTCTTTCCACATCTGTTTTCCAAGACTCGTCAGAATCTGAAATAAGATTAATCAGGAAGTTCCTCATTGAATCCAATGCACATTTGGAACAAAGAAACCGACAGAAGGTGGTAGAAGTTTCTTTCAAGGTTTTATTTTTGCCCTTTCTAGCCAATTTAGAGACAGAAGACACTAAAAAAACAGTGTGGGCTTGGAACGCAAATCAGATTGGAACTCTCGTCACATAAGCACCATCACATAATGTGTCCAAGCTCATGTACAACCCACCAGGCAATATCTCCAACTAACAATGTGCCAATCCTGCTCCTGGAGGGTCACTGTCCTGCAGAGCTCAGTTCCAACCCCAATTAAACACACCTAATGCCCAAAAGATGACCAGTCGTGGCGATTTCTGTGGTCGTAGCTCCTAAACGGTGGTCCTACGTCACACAGTGAGAGAGGTTCAAAGACGGCTGTTGTAACGCTCTTGCGACCAAAGATAGCCTGCAATTATAAATAGAATGTACAAATAGATTTGAAAAGAAATCGGAGGTATATTTTTACAGACTGCCGAAAGCTACAGAAAAGAGAAGCAAATGGATCGCTCGAATTCAATTAATAGAAACAACTGGACTCCAGGCATCGAAACGTGGATTTGTCATTATCATTTTGTTTCAATATGTTGAATTTTGGGGTAAAATCATACCCTATATATTGTATTGTTATATATTGTATTGAAAACTCATCAATTACATATTTACCATCTTATATTTTGCATAATTGGATGTTTTTAAATAAACACAAAGTGTTAGTGCTGGACGAGTCGATATGACGATAACATTGATATAAGTGATCACCCGGATTAAGATTTACCTATATAGTATTTATATAAAGCGTTCACAGGCAAATTTGCTTTATGTATTTCCCCAGCGTTGAAATCAGGCTCATATAAATGTCAGGAAACACGATTCCTGGCTGCATGTCAATATCTATGGATCACTGGATCTTTAGTTACAGTGGGGAGAACAAGTATTTGATACACTGCCGATTTTGCAGGTTTTCCTACTTACAAAGCATGTAGAGGTCTGTAATTTTTATCATAGGTACACTTTAACTGTGAGAGACTGAATCTAAAACAAAAATCCAGAAAATCACATTGTATGATTTTTAAATAATAAATTTGCATTTTATTGCATGACATAAGTATTTGATCACCTACCAACCAGTAAGAATTCCAGCTCTCACAGACCTGTTAGTTTTTCTTTAAGAAGCCCTCCTGTTCTCCACTCATTACCTGTATTAACTGCACCTGTTTGAACTCGTTACCTGTATAAAAGACACCTGTCCACACACTCAATCAAACAGACTCCAACCTCTCCACAATGGCCAAGACCAGAGAGCTGTGTAAGAACATCAGGGATAAAATTGTAGACCTGCACAAGGCTGGGATGGGCTACAGGACAATAGGCAAGCAGCTTGGTGAGAAGGCAACAACTGTTGGCGCAATTATTAGAAAATGGAAAAAGTTCAAGATGACGGTCAATCTCCCTCGGTCTGGGGCACCATGAGGAAGGTGAGGGATCAGCCCAGAACTACACGGCAGGACCTGGTCAATGACCTGAAGAGAGCTGGGACCACAGTCTCAAAGAAAACCATTAGTAACACACTACGCCGTCATGGATTAAAATGTCCTGGCGCATGTCCAAGCCCGTCTGAAGTTTGCCAATGATATTCTTGATGATCCAGAGGAGGAATGGGAGAAGGTCATGTGGTCTGATGAGACAAAATTAGAGCTTTTTGGTCTAAACTCCACTCGCTGTGTTTGGAGGAAGAAGGATGAGTACAACCCCAAGAACACCATCCCAACCGTGAAGCATGGAGGTGGAAACATCATTCTTTGGGGATGCTTTTCTGCAAAGGGGACAGGACGACTGCAGCGTATTGAGGGGAAGATGGATGGGGCCATGTATCGCGAGATCTTGGCCAACAACCTCCTTCCCTCAGTAAGAGCATTGAAGATGGGTCGTGGCTGGGTCTTCCAGCATGACCACGACCAGAAACACACAGCCAGGGCAACTAAGGAGTGGCTCCGTAAGAAGCATCTCAAGGTCCTGGAGTGGCCTAGCCAGTCTCCAGACCTGAACCCAATAGAAAATCTTTGGAGGGAGCTGAAAGTCCGTATTGCCCAGCGACAGCCCCGAAACCTGAAGGATCTGGAGAAGGTCTGTATGGAGAAGTGGGCCAAAATCCCTGCTGCAGTGTGTGCAAACCTGGTCAAGAACTACAGGAAACATATGATCTCTGTAACTGCAAACAAAGGTTTCTGTACCAAATATTAAGTTCTGCTTTTCTGATGTATCAAATACTAATGTCATGCAATAAAATGCAAATTAATTACTTAAAAATCATACAATGTGATTTTCTGGATTTTTGTTTTAGATTCCGTCACTCACAGTTGAAGAGTACCTATGATAAAAATTACAGACTTCTACATGCTTTGTAAGTGGGCAAACCTGCAAAATCGGCAGTGTATCAAATACTTGTTCTACCCACTGTACTTGTAAGAAACACTATATCGAGTCCAACCTTTAGTTTAAACTGATAATCCTTGGTTTTACTCGTGTTTCCGCAGTTTGCCCTATTAACTCCAGTCATGCAGCAGCTCTTCTGCCACTCAGTCCGCCTGGGGGGCGTGTTCCGGCGGGAAAGTGATGTCAATGGCGTCAAAGGACCGGGTTTGGACACCCCTGCTGTACAACAACAAATAGTGGATCTCTGGAGATCCCTGGATCTCATTTATAAAACTGAACTTTGCGCACAAAAAGTATTCTCGTTGCTTCATGAAATTAAGGTTAAACCACTGTAGTCACATGGACTATTTTAACAATGTCTTTACTACCTTTCCGGACCTTGAAAGTGGTAATTACATTGATGTCTGAGGGGTCAGAGAGCTCTCGGATTTCATCAAAAATATCTTAATTTGTGTTCCGAAGATGAACGAAGGTCTTACGGGTTTGGAACGACATGAGGGTGAGCAATTAATGACAGAATTTTCATTTTTGGGTGAACTATCCCTTTAACATGCATACGCTAAAATCCACGCCAAAGTTTATATTTATAAGAACGGTCTTTGACATGGTCTTTTTTCCTTGTGGCAGAGAGTGTCGAAGCACTGCAAGTATTTGAAAGCAATTCTTGCCACTTGAGTAAAGCTTTTGGATGTTGACCGGTGCTTTTTTATATGTTAATGACATTAATTAGGTGCTGTTTACAAGGTGGAGATCTGCAGCCATTCAGCTGCGTTTTTTTTGTGCAACGTTCGTTCTCTAAATCATCGTAATGTAAGACGTTTTCTACGCAACATTTTATAAATGTTCACTGTAAAAAAAATCCCCGTAAAATTTACGGTAAAAAACGGCAGCTGTGGTTGCCAGAAATTTACCATAAAAAATACGGTAGCAACATTTTAGGTTTTACAGATTTAAGTTAAATTTACAGTAACTAACCGTATTTCATTAACTGAAATAATGTTAAATTACCAACCTATTGAAATACTAATATCTGTTATGTACCTTTGATATATATTTACAACCACCAATCACAGTGGTGATGAGAGTCACATGATGAATCAAAGCTCATCACAAGCAGCTTTTAGGAGGACAATACTAATATATAGAAGGTGCACAGTGTCATTCACACAAACACTAAACACCATCATGATAACACACATGAAATTTTAAAAATGCAATAAACATTAATTTAAGAACATTAAATGTAACATAAAACCCTAATGTACATAACTGATTAGAAAAAACTAAGAAGAAACAGTTATTTCAACGAAAATACAATTCTGGGAATGTCAATTTACGGTTTTCCACTGTAAATTACACAACGTCTTGTTCTTTTCACTTCCAAAAACTACGGTATTTTACTGTAAAATTACATTAAATGTAAGGTTAGATCTATTAGTTATTCACCGTATATAGTACGGAAACTTTCTGTTAGCCAGTTAACTGTTTTTAACCGTAGCATTTTTACTGTCTTTTACCGTTAAAATCACAATAATTTTTTATTGGGCTTTCCTGAATCATTATAAAAATGGTTATTTCTCTCTAGTTAACTTGTTTGAGAGTGCAAAAGTTTTGATGGGCCAAGTGAAGAAAACAGGTGACACACTGCACTGTAACAAATGAAACAATGAGACAATGGCGCCGGAGGATCTCTGCTGTCTCCTGCTCGGAGAAATCATTATTCACGTCCCAATTCTGTCTCCTTATGTAGTTGTGGTTGCGCTTTTAAATTTGCAAAGCTTCAAGGCACCAATATTTTCACTTGTGCTGATATGACAACAGCCACCACTACTAAGAAACTTGTGCAATAGGAACAGAAGAGTGTTGAATAATTGATTGCCTATGAAAGATACTGCAATAAATATGCATTATTGAAAGAGAGGGTTAATACTTTTCTGCTATTTTGCAAGGGCAAAAACATGCCGGTGTTCCATAAACAGCAATGCACTGTCTAAATTACATGGCCCATTAATTTTTGAAGGAAAGTCATATCAATATGCTGCTAATTGTTGCCACATCTCGTCGTCATCTCGTCCGTGAGACACTTCAAAGTACTTATTTTCTCCAGACAAAAAATGCATCATGTTTCTTACAGCAACAAACTAAATCAGAGTCGAGGGAAAAAATGGAAAGCTGTGATTTAAACAGATTCCAAAATGTATAAATATCCAGTTAACCGTGGTGAGCTAAATCATGCGTGAGGAAATAAGCTTATTCGAATCAATCATATAATGCAAGCTGCCGTCTTGAGAATGTGAGAGGTCAGTCATTCAGCAATACTGAACTATAATAATATTGTCTGCTGACCTCAGCAAATGATGCTCGTTTGAGAGCCTTTCAACACATCAGGAACATAAAGCTAAGATTAATCATCTTCTCCTGTGGCCTTCCTGGCCTTTAACCCATTGTGTCAAGACCTACAGAGGAGGATGCTATGACCTGAACTCTGCAATTGATTAAATTACATATTCATGACCCAGGAGAAGATGGATCACCCATTTGTTTGTTTATTTATTTAATATTGTCTCACAAGTCCCACATAAATGCAGATTATGGGGTTGAGCTGAGTAAACACATTAGCAATGTAAATGCACTCATTTGCTTTGTTTTTGCACTTTTGCGGGTGGATTTCAAATTAAAGCGACTGAATATGTATTGTCTAAGGATTTCTGAGGTTCTAGCATATTTTTAAAGACAGGAAAAGAGCTTGACAGGATGTTTGGTGTCCAGAGAAGAGTGATACTATGCAAAGTATCAGATTTGATTATTTTAAAGGAAGAGCATATGCTTGGCCCCCTTGTGTGTTGTCGAACAGACTTCAAAGCTTGGCCCATAGCCCAGCCTAAAATATGTTTCGAATTCATTCCACCTCTTCATACTAACACTTCTAGGCTCCTACAGGGGAACTGACCCTGCAATTAAAGGGAGATCTTGTGGATATAATTATAAGTTCACTTGTAGTACAGATGCAGTACAAATGAAAAACGTAGTTGTGAACTAGTTGTGTACTTAAAGTTTACTACTGTTACACTTATAGTGCACTTAAACATATACTTTTATATACTGAAAGTGGGACAATTTAGTCCCAAGCAGTATTGAAATAGTACACTTACAAGTTTACTACTAGTACACATTGATATTAGTATACTTACTACATAAAGTATACTTAAAAATATACTTGAACATTACTTAAGTATACTTCATAAAATGAACTTTTTCGTAAGGGAAGCTACATATTTTACTTTATTACATTTTAAATATGGATATTTTTCTTACACAAACCCATCGATTCGCTTCAGAAGGCCTTTATTAACCCCCCGGAGCCGTGTGGTGCACTTTTATAATGGATGGATGCACTTTTTTGAGCTTCAAACTCAATGGACCCCGTCACTGCCATTATAAAGCTTGGAAACATCAGGATATTTATTAATATAATTCCAATTGTGTTCATCAGAAAGAAGAAAGTCATAAACACCTAGGATGTCTTGAGGGTGAGTAAAAAATGGGGTAATTTACATTTTAAAGTGAACTAATCCTTTAAGATGTAAAATTAGATGTATAAGACTTTTTTTCAGATAATATATCTTGAATTAGGCTTACCATTTTGCTTACCCCATTGGAAAAATATTTTTAATCTTTAAATTATTCTTTTTTTATGATGATTAAACAAGTAATCATGCTTACAGTAATGCACTTACATTGAAAGTATATGGGGCATGACATCGTACTGCAATAAACACGAAAATACATTTTGAAAGTATAACCAATAAGACTTAAACATGCTAGTGTAAAATCAGTTCACTTGTCTGTGTAAAGTTAAAACAAGACTTTCAACTAGAACAATAGTTTTATTGTTTCAAATGCACGTTTTTGTGCGGAATAATTATTAAAAGCACCAGCTGTAGATTAAACACTTTATAATGCCTTTCCCCTTAGGCATCCATTGTAAGTGTATTACTGTATTGTTGGATCATAAGAGCATGAGTCAGAATTATTGTACTGTAGCAATCAACAGATGCTGTCGATAGAGTTTAAAGCAATAGTTCAATCAAAAATGAAAATGCCATCAAGTTCATCTTCGGAAAAACAGTCCATGCAAAAAAATTTCAAGCTTCAAAACCATCGTAAAAGAAATCAATATCAAATTACTGGGTTAATCCAAGTATTCGGAAGAGACATGATTGCTTTATATGATGAACAGGTTTAATTTAGACTTTTATCCACATATAAACATGCACAGAGCACATCAAACATGGTAAACGGAAGCTCAAATATACATGCTTGATCTGCAAGAACCAATGAAGATTGTTCTTGTGCATCAAGCATACGAGCAAACTATTAACTACTTGTTAAACTAGGCTATTTAATATAGACATCTCATGATACTGCCAGGAACAATATGAGAATTTGATGATGTAGTTGATTGTCCTATGGAAGCTTGTTTTCGCCACGGCACAAACAATTAAAAGATAATTCTGACTTTATATCTCGCAATTCTGACTTTATATCTCACAATTCTGACTTTATATCTCGCAATTCTGACTTTATATCTCACAATTCTGACTTTATATCTCACAATTCTGACTTTATATCTCGCAATTCTGACTTTATATCTCACAATTCTGAATTTATATCTCACAATTCTGACTTTATATCTCACAATTCTGACTTTATATCACGCAATTCTGACTTTATATCTCGCAATTCTGACTTTATATCTCGCAATTCTGACTTTATATCTCGCAATTCTGAATTTATGTCTCAAAATTCTGACTTTATGTCTCACAATTCTGACTTTATATCACACAATTCTGACTTTATATCTCACAATTCTGACTTTATATCTCGCAATTCTGACTTTATATCACGCAATTCTGACTTTATATCTCGCAATTCTGACTTTATATCACGCAATTCTGACTTTATATCTCGCAATTCTGACTTTATATCTCGCAATTCTGACTTTATGTCTCAAAATTCTGACTTTATGTCTCAAAATTCTGACTTTATGTCTCACAATTCTGACTTTATATCACGCAATTCTGACTTTATATCTCGCAATTCTGACTTTATATCTCGCAATTCTGAATTTATATCTCGCAATTCTGACTTTATATCTCGCAATTCTGACTTTATATCTCGCAATTCTGACTTTATATCTCGCAATTCTGACTTTATATCTCGCAATTCTGACTTTATATCACACAATTCTGACTTTATATCACACAATTCTGACTTTATATCTCACAATTCTGACTTTATATCACACAATTCTGACTTTATATCTCACAATTCTGACTTTATATCTCGCAATTCTGACTTTATATCACGCAATTCTGACTTTATATCTCGCAATTCTGACTTTATATCACGCAATTCTGACTTTATATCTCGCAATTCTGACTTTATATCTCGCAATTCTGACTTTATATCACGCAATTCTGACTTTATATCTCGCAATTCTGACTTTATATCACGCAATTCTGACTTTATATCACACAATTCTGACTTTATATCTCGCAATTCTGACTTTATATCTCACAATTTATATCTTTATAATCACGCAACTCTGACTTTATATCACGCAATTCTGACTTTATATCTCACAATTCTGACTTTATATCTCACGATTCTGACTTTATATCACAATTCTGACTTTATATCTCACAATTCTGACTTTATATCTCACAATTCTGACTTTATATCTCGCAATTCTGACTTTATATCTCACAATTCTGACTTTATATCACACAATTCTGACTTTATATCACACAATTCTGACTTTATATCTCACAATTCTGACTTTATATCTCACAATTCTGACTTTATATCTCGCAATTCTGACTTTATATCTCACAATTCTGACTTTATATCACACAATTCTGACTTTATATCACACAATTCTGACTTTATATCACACAATTCTGACTTTATATCACACAATTCTGACTTTATATCTCTCAATTCTGACTTTATATCACACAATTCTGACTTTATATCACACAATTCTGACTTTATATCTCACAATTCTGACTTTATATCTCTCAATTCTGACTTTATATCTCGCAATTCTGACTTTATATCTCGCAATTCTGACTTTATATCTCGCAATTCTGACTTTATATCTCGCAATTCTGACTTTATATCACACAATTCTGACTTTATATCACACAATTCTGACTTTATATCTCTCAATTCTGACTTTATATCACACAATTCTGACTTTATATCACACAATTCTGACTTTATATCTCGCAATTCTGACTTTATATCTCGCAATTCTGACTTTATATCACGCAATTCTGACTTTATATCACGCAATTCTGACTTTATATCACGCAATTCTGACTTTATATCTCGCAATTCTGACTTTATATCACGCAATTCTGACTTTATATCTCTCAATTCTGACTTTATATCTCGCAATTCTGACTTTATATCTCGCAATTCTGACTTTATATCACGCAATTCTGACTTTATATCTCTCAATTCTGACTTTATATCTCACAATTCTGACTTTATATCACACAATTCTGACTTTATATCTCACAATTCTGACTTTATATCACACAATTCTGACTTTATATCACGCAATTCTGACTTTATATCTCACAATTCTGACTTTATATCACACAATTCTGACTTTATATCTCACAATTCTGACTTTATATCACACAATTCTGACTTTATATCTCACAATTCTGACTTTATATCACACAATTCTGACTTTATATCACGCAATTCTGACTTTATATCACGCAATTCTGACTTTATATCTCGCAATTCTGACTTTATATCTCAGAATTCTGATATATCACACAATTCTGACTTTATATCACGCAATTCTGACTTTATATCTCACAATTCTGACTTTATATCACACAATTCTGACTTTATATCTCGCAATTCTGACTTTATATCACGCAATTCTGACTTTATATCACACAATTCTGACTTTATATCTCGCAATTCTGACTTTATATCTCACAATTTATATCTTTATAATCACGCAACTCTGACTTTATATCACGCAATTCTGACTTTATATCTCACAATTCTGACTTTATATCTCACGATTCTGACTTTATATCACAATTCTGACTTTATATCTCACAATTCTGACTTTATATCTCACAATTCTGACTTTATATCTCGCAATTCTGACTTTATATCTCACAATTCTGACTTTATATCACACAATTCTGACTTTATATCACACAATTCTGACTTTATATCTCGCAATTCTGACTTTATATCTCGCAATTCTGACTTTATATCTCACAATTCTGACTTTATATCACACAATTCTGACTTTATATCACACAATTCTGACTTTATATCACACAATTCTGACTTTATATCACACAATTCTGACTTTATATCTCTCAATTCTGACTTTATATCACACAATTCTGACTTTATATCACACAATTCTGACTTTATATCTCACAATTCTGACTTTATATCTCTCAATTCTGACTTTATATCTCGCAATTCTGACTTTATATCTCGCAATTCTGACTTTATATCTCGCAATTCTGACTTTATATCTCGCAATTCTGACTTTATATCACACAATTCTGACTTTATATCACACAATTCTGACTTTATATCTCTCAATTCTGACTTTATATCACACAATTCTGACTTTATATCACACAATTCTGACTTTATATCTCGCAATTCTGACTTTATATCTCGCAATTCTGACTTTATATCACGCAATTCTGACTTTATATCACGCAATTCTGACTTTATATCACGCAATTCTGACTTTATATCTCGCAATTCTGACTTTATATCACGCAATTCTGACTTTATATCTCTCAATTCTGACTTTATATCTCGCAATTCTGACTTTATATCTCGCAATTCTGACTTTATATCACGCAATTCTGACTTTATATCTCTCAATTCTGACTTTATATCTCACAATTCTGACTTTATATCACACAATTCTGACTTTATATCTCACAATTCTGACTTTATATCACACAATTCTGACTTTATATCACGCAATTCTGACTTTATATCTCACAATTCTGACTTTATATCACACAATTCTGACTTTATATCTCACAATTCTGACTTTATATCACACAATTCTGACTTTATATCACGCAATTCTGACTTTATATCACACAATTCTGACTTTATATCTCGCAATTCTGACTTTATATCTCAGAATTCTGATATATCACACAATTCTGACTTTATATCTCACAATTCTGACTTTATATCACACAATTCTGACTTTATATCACGCAATTCTGACTTTATATCACACAATTCTGACTTTATATCTCGCAATTCTGACTTTATATCTCAGAATTCTGATATATCACACAATTCTGACTTTATATCACACAATTCTGACTTTATATCTCACAATTCTGACTTTATATCTCGCAATTCTGACTTTATATCTCACAATTTATATCTTTATATCACGCAATTCTGACTTTATATCTCACAATTCTGACTTTATATCACACAATTCTGACTTTATATCTCGCAATTCTGACTTTATATCTCACAATTCTGACTTATATCTCGCAATTCTGACTTATATCTCACAATTCTGACAATATCTCGCCATTGCAACTTTATATCATGCAATTCTGACATTATAACGGAATTGCGACTTTGTATCACGCAATTGTGACTTTATATCATGCAATTCTGACTTTATAACTTGCAATTGCGACTTTATATAATGCAATTGCAAGAAAGAAAAAGTCAGAATTGTGAAATAAAAAGTAGCAATTACCTTTTTTTTATTCAGTTGCAGAAACAAGCTTCCATATTTTCCTGTGCAATCATAAGATTCTTAATCATTTTACTCCTAAAACTTAAGAGTAAGGAGCTGAGCTGTTGAAAGCAGAGGGTTAGCTAAAAAATAAATATTGTTAAGCAACATAATTGCTGCATGACAACATTTCAAAAACTGTATTTTTTTAATTTTTGCAAACTTCTATTCCACTGTCACTGAAATACGTACGTGTAGCCAATTTGTCTTTATCGCTGTCTCGTGTCTAGTTCTACACAGACTGTGCTTTCAGAGGTTCAAGATATATGTCTGCTCTCCATGCATTTCTTTGAAATAATGGCTTGAGTATAACATTCAATAAATTGTCAAAGAAATATTTATTAGTGGGTAAAATTAGTGGGTATTTTGTTTAGTTTTTTACAGATAAATACCTTGCAAAATATGAAAGAATGTGTCATTAAAGAAGCACATTGCTATTTTAATGGCTTGATCGCCGTCATGCTGCTATTTCATTTTGTCAGAACTGCCTGGGTCATTTTGTCATTTTGACAGATCTGTTGAAGCAGAAAACTGTGAAGATGGAATTATCTCACAGAGCTGTCATCGCAACTGAACCACAGCTGGGGAGTAACCCCAAACAGATCTCATCTAATCACATACACTCACATTTACAGCGTTAGTTACATACTAACAGTCTTAAATATAACTGACCCCTGAGCTGGTGATGCACTTGTTATTTTGGCACACACTTTATATAAGTATACTAGTAGTTTACTATTTTAATACAAGTAGTAATTTTTTTTAGTTTATGAAAGTACACTTTGAAGTGTTTTTTTTATACTTGAAATATACCTTAAAAACATTTTATTATAGCTCCATGCATCCTTTTTTATCAACACTTGAATGTGGGTAAGTTTCATAAAAAAAGGCAACATTTTAAACAAATAGTTGAGAAAATCGCTATGCCTTGATCGGAATCAGAACGATGATCAAAATATAGATGGAGTAGATTGAGTCCATTAACACCCCCAAAGCTTCACAGTCGTTTCCTCTTCATGGGTTAAACGTCTCATTCGCTAACATAAAGCAGTTTTGATTTACATGCTGTTTAATGTTTGATGATTGCGTTATTTTACATTTGCGTGAGCAATCTTCTATCGCTTGTTTCAGCTTCTTCTTCACCTGTGTTTGGATCCGGAGATTATGTACTAGAAGATGTGTCATAGCGCCCCCTACCGTATGACAGTGAAAACATGGATAGCTGGAAAATTCAGCCAATGGTGGGGAAAAAGTAAAGTAGATTTGAAGCAAATTCCAATGTACACTACTACTGGACTAGCCTACACAACAATTCAGATACGCAGAATTAGGAACATATCTGTTTTATATCAATATTCTAATCAATATTTTCAAACAATGTAAGTTTAATAAGACTGTATTTAATAAAACTATGTAAAAAAATAAAATAAAAAAAGTATATTTATTTATATTTATAGGCTACGCAATCAAAAGATTAAACACAATTACAAGCCAAGTATACTTTGAATACTTAATTATACTCGTTTAAAAGATTGAGTACAAGTACAGACCAAATATACTTAGACTTTTCTGTCAGAACAAGTCAAGTATACTTAAGTGCAATTTTAAGTATATTTCTGAGAAGTACATAAAGTATATTTCTGAGAAGTATATAAAAAGTAGACAAAGTATACTTTCTTATTTTTAGTTTAAAAAAAGTATACTAATAGAACACTTGAATAAACTTACTTTTTGTAAGGGTTCCGCCAGACCGCCTTCTGTATTCAACTTACGGAAAATGCATAACTGGCGCAATGTATGACGTCGGACATAGTGTAAGCGTTTTGAACTGCGAGAGGTGTTACACTTTCTGCGTAAGTTGAACACGGAAGGCGGTCTGGCGGAAGCTAGATATTTTACTTTATTAAATTTTAAATATGGATATTTTTCTTACAAAACCCCATCGATTCGCTTCAAAAGGTACGTCAGTGGAGTACGTTTATGATGGATTTATGTGCTTTTGAGCTTCAAACTCAACGGACCCCGTCACTGCCATTATAAAGCTTGGAAGCGTCAGGATATTTATTAATATAACTCCGATTGTGTTCATCAGAAAGAAGAAAGTAATATACACCTAGGATGGCTTGAGGGTGAGTAAATCACGGGGTAATTTTCATTTTAAAGTGAACTTTAAGTACACTCCATGTTTGGGTCAAATATGGACAAACCCAACCGTTGGTTTGAATTTGGTTGGGTTTGTCCATATTTGACCCAAACATGGGTTGAAACAACCCATTATTTTTTACATTCTTCTTGTTTTAAGGATGTTTTTCTGGGAAACAAGACAAACAAGACAAAGTACTTATAGGAATTTACATGAATAACAAATCGTGAAACAGTCAGGTCCATATATTGTTCATATTTCATAAGGTCTTGACACATGCAAAAACGAATTAGTTGGTACAATACTAGGTGGTTTTTGGAGTGCATCAACCTTCGAATCAAATGTTTTCCACAAAGACTGGTAGCGTGTTTTATTTAGCATATGTCATGCTCTACATGCTCTGTTTCCGGATGTTGGGTTTACAGTCTCCCAGTGTTCCAAGGTCAATGTTATGGTTAAAGAAACTGTAACCAGACATCTAAATGGCATGCGCTTCCGTAACTTTACCCAGAATGCTTGTCATGAATCATTCTCCCATGCACCCTCGCACATCTTACCACTGCTGCCATTGTCAAGACTGACAGCAGTTCAGAAATAGAAAGCATATCAAATCCTCTGGAAACCAGAGATTTGGAGGTCTCTGCTTTCCTTGTTGTTACCGAACATTCAGGTGAAACCGTTCCCTTTTTCAATGTCCTAAAAAAAACAGGGACAGGGGCTTCAAAGGAACCACCGGCTCCTCATTGTTTGCCGAGTGCAAGCACAGTAAAGCACATTGGATCACGGAGGAAGCTCAGTGGGACAGAGCACTGAAAAGTAAACAAACACAGACCCCCTCCAAAGAGCTAGCATAGCGCCTGTGGCTACGCACTTCATGCCTACCGGCTAGTGCTCTAACCTGTCCCTCCCGTCACCTTGCCTGTATAAATGCAGGAGCGTGTCAGCATGCATAGACCTGGGCTCCCAAGTAAATCCTCCCTGAGCCCCGCTGATGAGCAAAGGCTTATTCCATATTTCATGAGTTCTGACTTTTGCCAGCTGATCTAATTCTGTCCTTGGAGATCCTCGCAAGGCTCAACACGCGATTTATCTCCAGGTCACTGAAGGGTCTTCACACAGGAGGAGATGGATGAAGCTGTATAGGGCAGCTGGCCTGTGTGTTTTGGGTCGCACGTCTTTGAAATATGAGTGAGTTTGTCAATAAACTCAACTGTGAAATGTAAGTTCTTGTGCTCAATGGAGATACAACTTCATGAATGGCAATAAGTGTAGAATTTAGACACATGAGGGGGCGAGTCTATGAAAACCTGCCTGCATAAAATATTGCTTCATACCAGGGCCATAACACCCCTAGCAGGGTGGTCCTCAAGAGAACGCCAAAACTAAAAAGTGGACTTTCCTCGGGTGATTTTTGATAAAATGTTTCGCCTTTGCAAGACAATGATTGCCACCAAATATTTTGGAAAATCTGACTTTATTAACCACTGCCACACTGCGGGTTAAACATTGTGTTGTGCAAGTATAGACCGTCCATGCATGTGAACCGTGACTGTTCACGAGTGCTGCAAATATTAAACCAAAAAATTAGTCAAAGGGTTGAAGACACCTGGGCCATAACTGCTAAGGTAAAACAACATGCACGTATTAGTCACTGTTCGCATGTCTACAATCCCAGTTCTCCGATGAGTGAATGACTCAGGTTGACTGTTGAGTCTTTTGCTTTTTCGCAACCAGAAATTGGTGACGATGCCACTCGAGCACTTGGAGTAGATATTGACGCTGCTGCTAGTCCTTTATAGTTATGTAAACCCTAACGCTCAAAATAATTAATTGGTTTGAGTACAGCCAACCCAAATTAAACAAATTAGTTCAATCAAATTAACTTGTATGAGTATTTAGAACTTTCTTCTTTTGAGTTTACAAAACTGACACATTTTGAGTAATCTGAATTGTTTCATTGTTTTGAGTTTTATTAACTTGTTTCTTTTAATTTAGATTACATGATAATTTTAAGTTAAATGTATGAATTAGCTTACTCAAATATTTGAAAAAAAACATCTGCAAGTTCTGCTTACTTAAACTTTAAATTTCTTAACTTAAAAAATGCATGTAACTGATTACCTCACTTTTTTTAAGTTTTGCCAACTTATTCGGGTTTACATTGTAAAGAAATTAATCAATTTAGAACTCACAAAAACACAATTACATCACAGGAAATTAATTAATTAATTCACATTAGAATGACAAGGCACAGAACATGTGGCAGGTCATGTGGCAGCGGTAAATGCATTTGAAATCACATGAATTTTTACTGCATTTATATTTTCCCTAAGAGGAATCAAAAAATGCAAAAGCACTTTAGAATAGCTTAACTTTGTATTTGAGGACCACCCTACCGTATAGGCATTGAGTGGGACAAGTCCCCCAATAATTGGAAATGGCCAAATTTACATTTTTAGGCTGGTCTTCCTAACAGTGCTCGTCAGTGTCAAAATGATAGCCAATCAGATCAAAGAAGGCGGGGCTTAATGTTCAACGAAGACGAGTGTGAATTCCAAAACGGCGCTTTTAGTTTTTACAGTGAAAGAGTGCATGAGTGGTATGATATAAGTAGCTAAACGTTTAATATTTGACAACTGTTTTACGGTGGATATGTTAAGCTTTTGTTATATAATTTTCTCCATTTTTTCTCCATATTTATTGAAAATATGCAATCATTTAAATGATGTCATTCATAACATGACGGGGTGTTTTATTTTTTTTTTTATTTTTTTTTTTTTTACATTTTTACATATTAGACATACAAACAAGAGTGAATGTGTTCATATTTTTAAATAAAATATTATTTGCAAAGAGTTTAAATGGATTACTTCACAACTATAGGCTAACTTCTTTTACCATTCTTATTTCTTCTTTATTCCCTTAAATCCCTATTTAATTTAAATTCAATAAATTAATTACTTAAATGTAAATTAAAAAAATGTAAAAAAAAAAAAAAAATAATAAGAAATAAACTTTGGTCCCCCCAATGTTCAAGACATGCTTATGGCCTTGCTTCATACCATTTATACCTACCCTGTTTAATTTTTATTCCATCTTCAAAATATTAAAATGGTGTAAATATCATTTCAGGGTGTCTAATCAAACTGAATTGTGTTACATATTCATCAGTATAATCAAGAAAAGAGCAACTCTTCAATCCATTTTGCCTGGAAGACTTGATTTAATTAGCTGGAGCTAATTAGTTTCGATGAACAACAAGTCCCACTGGAAGTCAACGCAGCTTTCGTTTGTTGAAGCTAAATTGGTGGATTTGTGGATAAATATAAATGTTTGGAGCCAACGAAAGGGTATGCTAATATTGTTTAGATTTCATGCATAGAAATATGTTTATACATAGGAGAGGAGAGATGCATTTAATGGGCATTAGTAATTATCAGGATTATCCGTTTAATGTCTTCTGCACCGGCTGCTGTTGTGCAAGACTGCATCTGCATGAATGATGTGAACTAACCAAGTAGCCACTGCCACCTAGCAGCAATTCATGGAAATTTCTTCAATGTGAAACCCTGCAAAACTGCTGTGGAGGGTAATATTAGTGGATTATTTGTGAAGGCATTAATAGATGGAATCTGTCCAGTATGCTGTGCAAGGTACTTCAACTGATAAGCTGATCCAGAACGACTTTCTTATCAACCAAGCTGATTTTGAGGAGAGGTTTTAGGTTTTCATTTATAGATGAGGCTAAGGATTTCAACTTTCTTATTAACCCATCAGATTTTAGGCATATGGTTGGGGCATGGCTGCGGGAACTAGACTGTTTGGTTTCACTTTATTTTGATGGTCACTTTAACACATTCTGTTCAATATAAGTAGTGTTGCACCTACATGTCTACTAGCTCTCATTAGAGTATTAGTATACTGTTAGTAGACTGGTAGGGTTAGGGTTAGAATAAGTTGACGTGTAGTTGCACAGTTATTTATAGTCAGTAGAATGTCTGTTGGAGGACCATCACAATAAAGTGTTATCAGATATTAAGCAGGCAGTCTACTAATACTCTAATGACTAGTAGTTGACATGTAGTTGCAAAGTTACTTAAAGTTAACAGAATGTTCAACCATCAAAATAAAGTGTTACCCTGTTTCACTGCATTGGAATTTAAAATGACATGACTTGAAATAAAGTTAAATTTTTTTCAACATGTTTTTAATTTTCCACTTTTATTCATAAAATTAAAGATTATCTATTTTTTATATGTTGTCGAATGGGGTTTGTGAGTTTGAGAAATAAATATATTTATTTTTTTTAAATTGATATTTTAACAATGTCCACATCAATCAAAAACAACCAGTGTGTTGCACACAAACCAAAACCAAAACACAATAATAATAATAGTAATAATAATAATGCTAAATAAAGAGATACATATCCAGGTTGTTCATTATAACACAATGGAGGAAAACAACAAGGGGCAAACAAATATACAATATACATCAACATATAAGTATAAGAATATATAACCAAATGAATAGAGGTATGTGAATTTAGGCAACACTTTAGTAAGGGGAACACATATTCACTATTAACTCTTTCCCCGCCAGCGTTTTTAAAAAAAAAGTCAGCCACCGCCAGGGTTTTTGATCATTTTCACAAAAATGTAATGGCCCATAGAATATTTTGTTGTATGAATATCAATATATCAAAAGAAAGAGCAGACCCTCTGCTTTTAAACAAACAAACAAACAAACAAAAGTTTTATTCTAGCTTCATGCATTCCTTTTTTTATCAACACTTAAATATGGGTAAGTTTCATAAAAAAAGCAACATTTTGAACAAAAAGCTGAGAAAATCATGTTTTTGTCAAAGACTGTATCCAGATTGGATTCAGAGCAATGATCAAACACAGTCCATCAACACCCCCAAAGCTTCACAGTCCTATAGCTCATCCTGGGTCGACATTTCATTCAGTAACATTAGGCAGTTTTGATTTATATGATGTTTAATGTTGATGATCATGTTATTTTACATATGCATCTGCTTACATACGATCGCTTGTTTTATTGCTTCTTCTTCGCCTGTGTTTTGATCAGGAGATTCTGTACTCATTCAGAAGATGTGTAATAGCGCCCCCTAGCGTATAACAGTGAAAACACGGACACCCGGAAAATTCCGTGTTTGGCGGGGAAAGAGTTAACTATGACTTTTGCCTCAATAAACTCATAATTTACTGCTTATTAATAGTTAGTAAGGTAGTTGTTAAGTTTAGGTATTGGGTAGATTAAGGGATGTAGAATATGATAATGCAGAATAAGGCATTAATATGTGCTTTATAAGTACTAATAAACAGACAATATCAGTAATATGCATGCTAATAAGCAACTAGTTAATAGCGAGAATTGAACCCTAAAATAAAGTGTTACCAAAATTTATACTACAATTGTCCCATTATGGATATGTGCTGGAATCTTCACTTATCCCAAGAGATTTCAATGGCTCTTTCCACATATTATTAAATTACATGAGTTTGCCCTTAAGTTTTTTTTTTTGTTTTAAGATATAAGATCCTTTATCATAGCTAGCCAATCCCTATATGATGGAGGGCTATCTCCAAACCATTTGTTCATAATGGCCTTTCTTGCCAACATCAGCAAAGGATGAACAATGTCTTTGTGTTCCTCAAAAGGAAGGAGGCAAGATGCCAAGTAAACACATGGAGGGTGAGGCTCGAACTGTTACTTTACAAATGTCTGAGAGGGCCTTGCAGATTTAAAGCAACAACAAAAAAAATCTAATTACATTCCCACAGACAATGAAAAAGGGTGCAGAGGATATCTTTGCACTTTATACAATTAGGTGACACCTGTTTGTTAAATTTGCAATACCTATATGGTGACATATAAGCCCGATGTACTGTTAAATTGCATTTCTCTGAATTTGTTGCAGACAGAAATAGTAGCTGGGAGTTTAATGTTTTCCCATGAGACAGCGTCAATATCAAACCCAATGTTTTTACTCCAAGATTTTTGAAGATCAGTAAATTTATTCTGCCTATACTCATATAACTTTGAATAGAATTTAGATGTAATCTTTTGTGTATGTGCGCTAAAAAGGAAAACATTCTCCAGAAAGTGCTCATAATTTCCAATGGAAAGTCCACCATTTTTAGTGCTAACGTAGTGTCTAACTAGTAAATATTTATAAAAATGTGCAATGTGAAAATGTGATGTGAGCTTATCAAAGGTCATGAATTCACCTTTGTGAAAGAGATCATATGATTTATACCGGCTTGTTGCCATGAGAAGAAGTATAATCCCATTTGATACCAGAAATAAATTATATTTCAAAAAGCCAAACCCATCTGACACTTATACATGTTCACCCAGACATTGTGGTAAAACTGAATATAGAGGTCTTGATTAAAGCATTACTCATGAGCTCCAAACTACATTTGAGTATCACAAGGTAAGATGCAGGTTTTTGCGCTGCTGCCGTGTAGTAAAATATATTCCCCCTTTTCACAGACAAGGCTTAAGCCTAGTCCAGACTGAAATGCAAGTTTGAGCTGTTTTAACTAAAGGAAACTTGCAAATATGTCAGTGCCATTGTTTTATCTCAAGATGCACAGCAGTAATGTTTTTTTTCTAAGACATGTTTATAAAAGCTACTTAAATGTCCTAATTAAACTAAGGCCTGATCCTGGCTTAATATAAGCCCTGTCTGTTAAATCAGGCCATAGAGTTTTTAACAATTACTTAATCGTGATTTCTGAGCGTTCTCATATAGCTCTGCCCTCATTCATTTGTAAGTGTTTGGGTTGTTTAATATTGGGATTTTGTTTAAAATCCTCTACCACTGCTAAACATCAAGCCCATGTTCCCGGGGCTATGGGTTGGGGTTTAGGTAAGGCCTATGAGAGTTTAATAGGAATATTTATTATTACATGCAAAACATATAATGCAATGCAATACGATAATGACTGCGAGATGTACAAATAAACGTTCCTCAAAAACTTGATATTGATACTTACATTTTAACATGGTTTTTACCACTTAATTCAACTTAGGCTTCCAGGCTTCAAAAGCAATCTGTAATTTTCTGATATTTCTGATATCTGATATAAAAATTGTCTTTATTAATAACCTATGTGTTTGGTCCAGAAAGGAGTCATGTTTTTGAAGAAAAAGGAAGATGATAGTTGTTCTCTGGGTGATTGAACTGGTAGCAGGTGAACTAAGTCTCCATGTCTGTTATTGCTTGAAATCTCCATTCCAGCCAAATAGATTGTTTCATTTCATTTGCCTGCACAATTTTGCTCTAAGGGCAGAGTGGGGATTCATGGCACTGCTGAAATAGCTTGTGTGAAATGAAGACATTCAAAAACCTTGTCCCTGTCCCCATTGACATGCATTTCAATACTGCCACTACAATAAATCTTGCATTTTAACTAGCAAACATCCTCTAAAATTGATTTGAGATGCATAAAAGAAGCCTTTTTCCACTGACGCGCATGACAAGTGATTGACAAAAAACAAAACAAATTCACCGATTTGAGATTCAAGAAGGCTCCTTCGGCCTGCTTCGCCTGCCATCTGAATTGCTCATGTCTCATGGACTGTTTGACACGTGGCAGTGATTCACAGGTGAGGAATCAAAATATTTCCTTCCTGTCAACATTATGTGTTTGGGAAATTAAACTCTGAACTCTTTCTGCATTAGAGGGTTTCATCTTTCATGATCTTTTCATCTTACAGATTTAATCTTTGCAGGGAGTTGTAAATTCCATTCTCCAGTAAACAAGTGATTTCCATCTGATCTGACCAATTTGTTAGTTTAACCTTGGTTGATCTATAGTCATATTTTGGGCCCTATCATACACCCAGCACAATGCGACGCCAGGCACAACGCAAGTGTTTTTTGCTAGTTTCAGCCTGACGCAGTTATCATTTTCACGTTCAGCGCCACGTTGTTTAAATAGCAAATGCACTCATGCCCATCTGTTCACCCATGGACGTGCTGGTCTGAAAACAAGGTGTGTTCAGGCGCATTGTTGGCGCGTTGCTATTTTGAGGAACTGAAAATGACACCGCCATTGTCCAACAAAAACCTGCTCTAAAGTCAATAACGCAGTATATTTGTGTTATTTAAAAGGCGCGTAAACATTTTTACTATTAGAAATAAAAGGATTCCTCTCTGGAGAGCGTTCAGTCTTTCCGCTCACGAATTCCGCTATGTAAATAGCAAATCCACCATGGTGGCCATGGCTTTTAAAGGGAATGGGAGATGAGACTCTGATTGGTTTATTGCACGTTATGCCCAAAACACACCCATGACTCATTAAGAGACTAGGTACAACCCTTTTGGACCATGTGCCTGGAGCGCCGACCGTTTTTTCCGTCGTTAAACTAGCAAAAGTGGATTCGGACACGCTCTATGTGCACCTGTGCCATGCGCTTCTGACCATGCGGTCAGATCGTTAAAATAGGGCCCTAAATGTACAATATGTTTTCACACAGGTAAGTCTATTATAAGTGATTATATTTTAGACCTGACGGGATGGTTTTCGTGGGAAATTGCATACATATGTCACTTGTGTGTGTCTCGTCATATCTGTAAATAGAGAAAAGTTGCTCTGGCTTCCTTGCCGCATGTCTGGTGTGGAAGTGGCAGAGGTTAGTTGTCGCAATGAGTGAGAAAGCTTGACATGGAGCCGCTAAATTTCCAACCTCCGGGAATCACCCATTTTAAACAAACGAGAACACGACAGAGCTCGTAATAAAACAAGAATCAACATCAGCATGGCTTAATAATAATTTGTTGCTTTGCCTGTTTTTGATGTGCCAGTGCCTCCTGCCAGTTAAATGCCGTTTAGTAAAGCAATGCTATTCTGATGCTTTTGATTGGTTCTCTTGTTTGAATTTGCAGTGGAACACGTCTGCCAATTACATCAATCCACATCGCCGCTGAAAGCTTTAGGCTACAACCCGTCTGAGAGTTGCCACCATGGCGAGTGATAAAAATGCGTTCCAGTGCTGGAAAATGTAAAAATCATTTCATCCAGAAATCAGAAAAGGGCGCAAATATAACAGTTCATTGCAAAATATGTTTGCCAACTATTAAAATGCTATCGACATCGAAGGTTTCAATGTCGAACCTGAGGAAGAATCTCCTATGATGAATGTTAACCTTAAGTGCCACCTAATGGACAAATCTCTCAATTGGTTTGTCCTGTTTTGACTTGCAAATTAGAGCTTTTTAACTACTAACACACCACGATTGGTCATTGAGTTTAAACAATATTTTAGATGGAATATAACTTTATATAACATAAAAAAAAAATTGGGGGTGTCTATTTGGGTTGCCAGTGAGTATGAAACTAAAATCTATTCTTGCTTCTGTTAGTGAGAAATCAATATTAGGCCTTATATGGTATATGATATGTTTTCCCTTCACACACACATAGTGGACACACACATAGTGGTAAAAGGTAAAAGTATGCAGATTTTTACTATTTACTATCAGTAAGAAGGAAAACGTTTTTTACTACAGTATACTGATCTAGAATTGTGTGTTTTCTCTTTAATATAACTATCTGTTTTTAGATGTTAACCCTCCCTTGTTTGAATGTTTGAAAATGATTAACAGTTTAAAACATTCGTTAGAAATTAAGAAAAGTAACCAAAAAGTAAATGTAATCAGTTACATTACTTTAATAAAGTAAATGAAATAGTTACACTACTACATTTTAAATAGGGTAACTTGTAATCATTTCCAAAGTAACCTTCCCAACACTGTCAACAGGTGAGTAAGGTGTTTTATTAAACAGATAAATTGCCATAAGTCGCTCTCTAACAGAGTTCATTGTAATGAATTATCTATTGTGAATGGTCATTTCATTATGGTTGTTGTAGCTCTGTGCTGGAATTTATTTTCAGGGAAGTATTGTGTATATTAATGGGTAAAGCTACAGTAATGTCTTCAGCTAGTCAGCTTAAGATCCTTTCCATCTAAACTGGTTATATCTCTTAAGCCTAGTAGTGAATGTTTTATGAGCAGTAGGAGAACCATATTCATCCACACAGTCATGCAGAGCCGAAGCACAACCAAAACAATGTTCTTCCACAAAATGCATACAGTTTTGTTTTTTTAACCACTAGTTACTTAGTGTACCTTTAAACACTATTTTATGTTATTTTATTTTATTTTACCACATAACACACATTTTAGATTACCTGATAAAATATTCACAGTGCATCTCCAGGCAGTAGCTTAAAGAGGTAACAGCATTTCACCCGTTTACGTGTCTAAGCAAGCGAGATATGTGATTTATGGATTAGCTTAAATGCTAGCTGCAAGATAATAGCTACACATTGTTAATAAAGTTAGAGGCAAACAAAAATCCACCTCAGAAGTATTTATTTCCAACTCTGCCCTGTAGCATAAAGTTAACACCTGCAGTGCATTTGAAGCTATGAATCCACAGTCTGCACATCCTCTCTCTCCCTCGTTATCCAAGCCAGTATGACGTGCTTCTGTATTCAGCTCACAGAGCCCTCTCGCCCACACACGCTATACGGAGCTACTTCCTTTTGAAGCCACCACCACCTGCTTCACGTCCACACCAAATATATGATGAACCAGGGCCTGAGGCCAGATTGGTAACTCATACACACAGTCCCAAATATCTCCCAGAGTTTCGCTTAACCAAGGATTTGCTGTTAATGTGAGATGTATAAGCCCCTTCTGTAAAAACATACAAGAGAATCATTGCTTCGGAAAGACTGCCAAATGAATATACAATACATGGTAAAAATATCAAAATTTTGGAGCGTCAGCATAGGCGGAGGGGGAACCAACTCTAGGGTAAGGCCAGATGCGAATGCGATTCCTCCTTAAAAACACATTTAAATAGAATATCATGAAATAGTTACATGTTGTCTATCAACAATCTACACATCCCAGTATAAACGCTCTTGTTATTAAAGTGGCTATGTTCACAAACCACTATAATTTCAGCAGGCAAGCAAACTGTATGCGTGATTTGGCATGGCAGCCAGTTCGAATAATAAATAGCCTAAACTTTGCCTTACTTAATGCAGCAAAACATATGCTTTGAGTGGTGAGGGGATTCTAACTTAAACACGTCTGATTGGCCATTACGTTCAAGAAATCATCAGATATGTTTGTGATTGGCTACATTGCTCAATGCTGCAAAAATACATTGTAAATAGAAACCAATTTATATTTTCGACGCTCAAGAGCACAATCACCAAATACTGTATGTTTATGTTAGTAGTATTTACGAAAGTGCAGAATTCATTCAGAATTCAGAGTTTAGCTCGAGTATTGAACACAACACTCCTGCGTTTCAGCGATGAGTGATGACTAATCTAAACACCTCTGATTGGCCATTGCATTCATAAGCTCAACAGAGTCGTGTGTGATTGGTTATAGTGCCCAACGCTGTACAACGCGTAAAAAGTATGATGAGCCGATCTAAATTTAATACCTCAATCGACACTTTTCATTTAATTTTCATTTTCACTTTATTACTAGATTTATTTAAATGTGCAGGTGCATTTTTGGAGCCCCCGTTAACTTTTGACCCGTGGCCAAGGGAAGGCTAAGCCTTACACACACTCCGCCTATGAGTGTCAGAGATGATGGATGGAAACTTCAAAATGGCATCCATGTTCAGTTTCACTCTCCTTTATTCATTTTCCATAAACATTTTGTATTTTTCATGTCGTTCTTCTAGTTATATTTTACAAATTCAATTGAAATGACTATTATTATTTGCACTGTTAACTCTTTCCCTGCCATTGACAGAATTTCCGTCATTTGTGAGACAACCCTTCCCCGCCATTGACGGAATTTTCCAGCTTTCTGTGTTTTCACTGTTATATGGTAGGAGGCGCTATGACACATCTTCTGAATGAGTACTGAATCTCCTGATCAAAACACAGGTGAAGAAGAAGCAGAAAAAAGCGATACCATATAAAGCAGATGCATATGTAAAATAACACGATCATCAACATTAAACATCATATAAATCAAAACTGCCTAATGTTACTGAATGAAATGTCGACCCAGAACGAGCTATAGGACTGTGAAGCTTTGGGGGTGTTGATGGACTCCATCTACTTCATCTATGTTTTGTTCATCATTCTGAATCCGATCCGGACGTAGTCTTTAACAAAACTTGAGTTTCTCAGCTTTTTGCTCAAATTGTTGCTTATTTATGAAACTTACCCACATTCAAGTGTTGATAGAAAAGAATGCATGAAGCTAGAATATTCTGAGGGCCATGAAACCTTTGTGAAAATGATCAAAAATGCTGGCGGTGGCTGGCAACTCTTTTCAAAAATGCTGGCGGGGAAAGAGTTAAACACATGGCGAATTCTTGGTCACAGTCTTGGAAATAAATAAAACCTTGTTCCAGGCAAAGCTCTGCTCCCCTGCCATCACAGCAGTGAGATATGGCTCAGGTTCCTCTTTTAATACATTTGATTGCTTAGAAAGGTAACAGGACACCTTTTTTTTAACCCTATAAAGCCTACTGTCTCATATTTAATATGCAAAATTCTTAAGCCTCTAAATTATCAAGATGATCAAAATCTGCTGTACACAATCTACTACATGCTTTCTGTCGTCTGATTAATAGTTTATACTTATGAAGTAAAAGGCCTTTTAGTATCATTCTAAAGAATGTCCCCTTCAGCTCATGGTTCATGAGTCTTTTTGCTGTGAAATCGCTACCGATTTTTTATAAAGTAAACGTAAGAATAACATTTATATTGTTAGGAATATTTCAAGATGAACATTTACTTCCCCATTGTATGTTTCCCAGAACTTTGATCATAAAACTAAGTAAAAATTATTAAATATCATCTTACTAAGACATTATTGGGAGATAAAGGGCCAGATTTTCTAAAAAGGGCAAATAAGCATGAGCGCAATCCCAAAAAAGTGCGGATTGGAGTGGAAATTTCTGCTTGTGATCTACTGACGACACACAAATTAAAGAACACAGACGCAGCCGGATCATTTCCATAATGACCAACACGATCTACCAAGAGCAGCGCAGATTACCGTATGATTTAAGACATGCTTTTTTTGGGCGGTAAATAATGGTGCAAACACCAGTAAATCACCTCTCATTATTCATTTAAATACTCCCCTCCCATATATTGTCTGAAAGGGAAACTCCTACAAATGCATATGCAATAAGGTCAGCCACAAAAATAACCCTGTCCACACCTTTTCAGCGCTAATTTATCACTGCGTGTCTTTAGTAAATCCTGACAGTACTTTTTAACGCCAAAAATGCATATTTTTGCATGTTTTCTTCCTCCTCAGGAATGAGCTCCATAATCTCCTATATACTATATGAGCCATAAAGGACACATATGCATTATATGTCAGGCTTTAGAGTGTTAAACTGATCTGTATGAGACATAATTCTTGCGGGTATTTATTGCACTAAACAGGTTGCAGGCCGAAGGCCAATGCTTTGGGGTTAGAAATGTGTTCAAAATGCAAAAGCAGGCACCACTGATTAATTAAAAACATTGAAAGCTGGTGGATTGGCCACTGAATTTACAATTGCGAGGGGAAACGTACATGAAAAATAAGGTTTGCTCTCAATAATGCATTTTAGCTGTATTTCTTTCCTGGAGCAACCCTGAACTGCAGCATTTCTGCTGGACTCTTTTCAATCAAACTCTAGTTCATTAACATACTTGTTACTTGGTTGTCAGGTATTGATTAACTTCTGCTGAGACGATTCTATTACTCAAAAGAATTATTCATTTCCTGTGCCACACTGCTTGTCAGGAGCAGCCTTGCATGATAATTAAAGAGTGCCCTGAAACAAAGCCAGGATTGTATGTTGATCGGAGGCAACACTTCTCCTCCTCTTCTCACGAAATCAGGATTTTTGCTGCCAGTGTATCCCAGCCCGTTTGCCATGCAGAGCACGTTTGACATTCAGCAGCTGACAAAGAAGGAGCTCAGAGGTGCTTCGGCGCTAGACATGAATCTTCTTCTCAGAAAGCCAAACCCGCAGAAGAAGAGCTGTCGTTTACCACCATTCCAAACAGTCGTAGCCTGTCAGTTTCAGTGGTTCTCTATTTGTCAGTCATAATTCTGACAAGTAATGGATTGGAAGCAAATACTTATGTGATGTTGGACTAGAAAAAGTATATTGTGGCAAGTTTTAAACTACTATGTATTTGCATTAAAAATAATTGTTTGGTACAGTGTACTTATTGGGGTTCATGTTGTATTTCAAAACACTTTTGCTGCTATTGAGGTGGGATACAGGTAAGATTAGGGACAAGTCTGGTGGTATGGTTAAGTTTTAGGGCTGCCCCCTAAAAATCGAGAAGAGACTTAGTCGACCAAAATTGTATTAGTCGGTTAGTCGCAGAAAAAACTCACGGTTAGTCGTTAAGTCACACAGTCTGTGAGGGACAGGTCGTTAACGGCGGGTCCTTGTGGTAATTACAGTATGTCAAGCACGAAATCCGAACTTTCGCCTATCATCTATCGACCTCAAATATGGCAACCCGTGCTGGGTCGCATCAGTGATCATGTATCGACGATAGCCAGAGATATTTTCAAAAGCATCATATACTGGCGATATAAAATTTAGCATTTCCAATTAATGTAGACCTGCTATATTTTTATTAGGTTACTTTTATTATTAAATTAATACTACAATAAATTTGCCCCGCAACAATTTTACAGCGCATCACCGCATAACTGACACGCAGTGAGGATAATAAAAGATTAGGCTATTACTCCTCATTGAAAAGGCTTTGAAAACATTTAGGTCTATTATACAATGAATTATAGGCCTATAATTAATATTATTAACAGTCTATAATATTTCCGAACACTGAAGTCATCGATGAAAATTAAGAGCAGCTTTATTTCAAGCAGACTTTAAAAAAACAACCTGTTTAACACAAAATACTTTTCTTCTCTTTTTTTCACTATGTGCGGGCCACAAGAGAAATATTATGGGAATAAAATTGATAATTGATTGCTTCAGGTGTGTCTTTTTTAGTCATTAGTCCATGTGTATACATAGAGGGTATGCACGCGACATAACCGTCGGCCAGAGTGACTGCGGTTACGCCCACTGAGTGGCAAAAAGACTGAGTGGCAGCATTAGTGTTCAGCGTGAATGCCGCGAAAAACACACAAAACACATCTAAAACAGGAAAGAGCTTTGAGATTGACTGTACAAATAGATTTGACAAGAAATCTGAGGTATATTTTTACAGACTGTCGAAAGCTACAGAAAAGAGAAGCAAATGGATCGTTTGAATTCAATTCATAGAAACAACTGGACTCCAGGTCCAAAAATTGTATTGTTATATGTTGTATTGACAACTCATCAATTACATATTTACCATCTTATATTCTGCTTTTAAATAAACACTGACAAAAACGAAACAAGTGTTAGGGCTGGACAATATGATGATATATATAACATTGATATAAGTGATCACCCAGATTTAGACCTACCTATATAGTATTTATATAAAGCGTTCACAGGCAAATTTGTTTTATGTATTTCCCCGGCGTAGAAATCAGGCTCATATAAATGTCAGGAAACACAATGTCATGTCAATATCCATGGATCACTGGATATTTGATAAGTTGTAAGGAACACTTATATCGAGTCCAACCTTTAATTTAAACTGATAATATTTTTTTTTTACTGGCGTTTTCGCAGTTTCCCCTATTAACTCCAGTCATGCAGCTGCTCTTCTGCCACTCAGTCCGGCTGAGGGGGCGTGTTCCGGCGGGAAAGTGATGTCAATGCATACCCTCTATAGCCCTCATGTTCCCATAGTCACTTGGTGAGTTGGCTAGCTTTGGTGAGTGTAGTCAGGACTCCATGTTCAAAGGTGTAGCCCCTCAACTCTGGCCCTCGAGCTCGAGATCCACTTTCCTGCAGAGTTTAGCTCCAACACACCTGAACAAGCTAATCAAGGTCTCCAGGATTAATAAGCAGGTGAGTTTGATGAAGGTTGGTGCTAACCTCTGCAGGAAAGTGGACCTCGAGGGACAGCATTGAGAACCCCTGGTGTAGACCACGAGCTATTGCCATTGTGCCCTTATCTTGAACTAACTTCAGGCTATAGAGAAATTACATGAACAGGGTATTTAACATACATTTCAATCAATGCATTATCAGTGTTACCAGTTTAAGTAAAAGACATCACTAATTGAGGAATTCCTGGAGTGTAAAATGAAAATAAACATGTAAAATGCATAGCCCATAAAATCAGACGGCCAGGCTATTTTTGAAGGTTAAGGCAATTATTAGTGAATAACACCCAGAGCCCTATCATACACCCGGCGCGGACGACCGATTCGTTCCATCGTCAAACCAGCAAATGTGGATTCGGACACACCCTAAGTGTACCTGCGCCATGCACTTCAGACCATGCGCTCAGATCGTTAAAATAGGGCCCCCAATGTTAATATTTGTTTTTTATAGTATGAGGAAAGCTGTTAATTTAGGGTTTTCTTCAAAACTATTTTCTACTTCTGGGTTGTAAATAAATCATCATTAACATCACTGAATAAGTGACTTTGCAACAGACACTTCAAACAGTGAGTTGATGACATGCTGAAACGTGGCCACAAGCGTTTGTTTGCATGGTACAAATATAATTAGGTATTTTTTGCATGGCTTCCCTCTCGATGACAGACCGACAGGCTTTCAATTAATGACCAACAGCTCTGAAAAGTTTCCATGCAACAAACGTTTTTTACGTTTATGCAAATGGGGAAACAAGAAGCGGTCTGATAATCTGATAATCTCAGCATCAAAATCATCAATCAAGAGTAACATATCTGACCATGTGTGTTTGTAAATAATTGTCAGGGAAAATGGTCATACAAGTTATTAAAAATTGATATGACCATGACATGGATTTTTGTATTATTTTAGGTCCTTTGCTAGTATTTCTTAGAGATACCAACAACTTGCATTTGTTTTTGAATGAAATTACAGATGCACTGTAAACCCTAACGCTCAAAATAACTAATTGGTTTGAGTAGAGCCAACTCAAATTAAACAAATTTGTTCAATTAAATTAACTTTTATGAGTATTTAGAACTTTCTTTTTCTTGAGTTCTCAAAACTGACACAGTTTAAGTAAATCTGAACTGTTTCATTGTTTTGAGTTTTATGAACTTGTTTCTTTTAATTTAGACAAACTTAAATTTAACCGAAACTGGGCTCTGATTTCTATTTCCCAGCATGCTTTGCCATGACACTCAAAAGCGAGAGTAAATGCTAAAGTTAAGTGTTATATTATGTTTTTTTGTGCAAGATTAACGTTAAGTGGGAGATTTAGTGTTTAATGTTTTGTTATGCTAGTTTAGAAGAGTTTCTGTTATGTTGGGGTTTTCTTGTAGGGTCCATTATGGTGACGAATGGAGCATGAGCTCAGTTTGAGAACAGATATATGTTAAATGTATTATATTGCTGCTATGCTAATGCTACCAAAGCATTGTGTAACGAATTAACAAGGTGGCATTTATTGAATTAGCTAGTTAAAGCTAGTCAAGTTTCACTACTAAAAATTTGAGATTACATGATATTTTTAAGTTAAATGTATGAATTAGCATACTCAAATATTTCAAGTTCAGACCAATTCAAATGTATGATTACAAAATAAAAATCTGCAAGTTCTGCTTAATTAAACTTTAAATTTCGTAACGTAAAAAATTTAAGGCAATTGATTGTCTAAGTTTTACCAACTTATTTGGGTTTACAGTGTGCAAAATGCTCTGTGTGTATTTGTGATTTGTATTATGAGCTTACATAACTAATATATTTTAGCATTTTGCTGTATGCCATTTTGTTTTTCATTGTGCATTTGTGAGAAGGGATTCTGTTAACTCGGTTAAGAATCAAAATAAAACTGACTGGAGTGGAAAAGATTGTGTATTTCTATCCCCCCCTTTCTCAGCAGCTTTCAAAACTGGTGAGAACTGATAGAGGGATTCATGACACTATGTAAACCAGAGCTAAAAATACACAGCTATAAAGTGACAAGAATTCAAGACTACCATTTAGGCAGCACGAACAGCAATGAACAAATAAAAGCTATAATTTATTTAGAGAAAATAAATTACATGGCACGTGTTTTGTGATCCTGACAGGTTATTATGAGATGTCAGGTGAAGAACATTTTTTTTTTTTTTTAAAAAGTGGAAAGACTGAGCTAAATGTGGAAGAAAATAATTATAGGGAAAGATCTCACTTAAATGCAACAATTCCTGAGATAAAAGACTGCAAATGTTAGATATGTAACCAAAGGCCATATGATGGACTGTTTTATAACAAAAAGCAGAACCTTCCTTTTGCAACAGATTTACAGTCATTTTTTGACTGTGAATCTGTTGCAAAAGGAAGGTTCTGCTTTGCATTTGTAATAAAGTATTTGAAATACACAGAAATGTGCCACACAAGTATTCGTAGTCTGTAGGTATCCTATACATATAGGTATATAATATGTATAGGATACCATAATTCAATATAGGTATCCTATATTGAATGCGCAATATTTTTAATGTTTTGAAAGGTACCATGTTTTTGCCATGCTATGTTTACCCCCTTTTTATGTGAACATTTCATATTTATATTTTCATAAGAAAATCTATATTTTTATCAATATATATGAGAATTTTTTTTATATATATATATTATTATATGAAATTTATAAGAGCATATAATATGAGATTTACCAGTATGAACTCCATTGACTTCAATGGTTTTAATTAAATTCCTTTGAACTTATAACTTATGACCGCTCAAAACAGTCTAAATTTATGAAACAAAACAAAATCAATATTACTCTGAAATATTTTACTTGCATAAACTTTTACTTTCAAATGAGAAAAGATGATAAACATCCTGTAGGTGTAAATGGTTATATCTATTAAACATTTATTTAAAAAAAAAAAAAAAAAAAAAAAAATATATATATATATATATATATATATATGAAAAAAATAAATGGCATTATTACCATCTTCTAAAGTTTAATTTTCATACTAAAAACTTTGGATCTTTAGAAATATACTATATTGCCAAAAGTATTGGGACACCCCTCCAAATCAATGAATTCAGGTGTTCCAATCACTTCCATGGCCACAGGTGTATAAAATCAAGCACTAGGCATGCAGACGCTTCTACAAACATTTGTGAAAGAATGGGTCGCTCTCAGGAGCTCAGTGAATTCAAGCGTGGTACCGTGATAGGTTGCCACCTGTGCAATAAGTCCATTCGTGACATTTCCTCACTACTAAATATTCCACGGTCAACTGTTAGTGGTATTATAACAAAGTGGAAGCAATTGGGAACAACAGCAACTCAGCCATGAAGTGGTAGGCCACGTAAAATCACAGAGCGGGGTCAGCGCATGCTGAGGCGCACAGTGTGCAGAAGTCGCCAACTTTCTGCAGAGTCAATAGCTACAGACCTCCAAACTTCACAAGTCTGGTTTGCCGGTTGCCAGGAGAAAGGTACTTGTACCTCTTCTGGGTCAAAAAGGAACCGAATGCAATAGTGCAATAGAGTGTTAAACCACAAACAAAACTGTTAAAATGACAACACTCTTCTACTCTTACTTGTTTTGGTAAGTTAAGTTATTTTTAAAGCTCAATTTCATGGACAGTGTCCCTAAGATACAGTGCCATGTGATGATCCACAAGAATTTAGAGAAGAGATACTGTTGCCATGGCAGTAAGCAAGACGGGCATCAGCAAGAACAAGCTTACAAACGCCATCAGGCAACAATGAAGATTTGAATGTGCATCTACAAAGTTTTTTTCTAATATTATAAAATCTTTGGTACGCCTACCCACTGCAGTCTCACTTCCCATATGGAAATGTAATATTTGACATATATTGCCCTATATTAAGAGTGACATTGCTATATGTGTTGCTTATAAGGCAATGTATTATTATCACATACATGCATTCTCTTGATGTATGAAGAGATACGGATATATTAAATACTCACAGTATGTACATTTTAATGATATGTATATAATTATTTTTATTGTAATATTTTATGTAGAAACTCTTGTTTCTCTGCACCCAAATCATGTGTTTTCATGGGGTCCTGCAAAACTTTATTTTCTCTACTTTTTCTCTTCTTTTCTTCTAATCCCTGTATATTATCCTTTTCTTTGGGACTGTTGTCAAAATGACGGAGAGATTTCAAGTATCTATCAGTGGTTTTAAAATAAGGTAATCAGGCAATGATGGAAAATATTTAATGAAAATATGTTTTGTTGGATTTTTCTTCGCTTTTCTTGTCTCAGTCAAACCACAAAAATTAATTGAACATATGATGTGTGTGTATTTAAGTGTTAAGTAATGCATTACATAAAAAAAAATAATGAAATATTAATTTTGGTACAGGTTTTCTGTATTCATTGCAATTAGAGGTCCAGGCAGTGAAGTTATATTGTTCCTTTTTATATTCTTTCTTTTTTAAAACAGTGTTAACTTTGTGACTATGTGCTGAAAGTCAACAAACTTTCCAAGCAGGTTATTTATGTGGCTAAATTTATTAATCGCAATTATGGGGTAGATTAGTGCTATGGTTGCTTAGCAACAGATATGCAAATTTTGTAATTTAAAGGACCAACAGTGCTAACTCATTTTTGAGCAAAGGACATCACACACACACACATATCCCTCTTCTCATAAAGAGTACATTTGCATCTGTTTTTGGGACATTAACTGATATGTGTTTTTCCATGATGGAAGATAACGGTGTGTTATTTCCACATTTCAAAGGACAGTGGTTATTGTATGAGCGATTTTACTTCTCCTGGTATTGAAATCAATTATGATGCCTCTGAAAGACCACATTTGCCATCTTTACAGATTACAGACTACAATCATGTCACTCACTTGGGATAAATTTGAACAGACTTACCAGCTGTTGTAAAACCAATGGTAAGATAACTGTTGTCCAATTGTTCATACTGTTTATAAGCAGATGTTGCAAGTGTTCATAGTGATAGATCCTGTCTGTGTGGAGAATGTTACTGCAACTAAACTGCCTGCTGTAGCCATAGAAATAGAATAAAGCTGGGCTACAGTGTGATACATTTTGTTCTTTGTGTTTTGTTGCTTATCTTGAGCAAAAGCAAAAGCAGACTGTGTGACATCCACTGTAATGCCAGCTGTAAGTCTTTGGTCACGACTGACAACATTGACAGCACAATTCCACAACGATTCTGACCTTCTCATTATTAACATTTACAGTTAGATTTATTAATTTAGAAGACACTTTTATCCAGAGCGACTTTCAATTGAGGAAAAGCTCAAACGTGCTACGTAACAAGAGAATGAACCTCATTGGTTCTCGCAGAAGCTCAAACGTGCTGCGTAACACGAAAATTAACCTCATTGGTTCTTGTTGAAGCTCAAACGTGCTGCGTAACACGAGAATGAACCTCATTGGTTCTCGCAGAAGCTCAAACGTGCTGCGTAACAAGAATGGACCTCATTGGTTCTTGCTGAAGCTCAAATGTGCTGCGTAACAAGAATGGACCTCATTGGTTCTTGCAGAAGTTCAAACGTGCTGTGTAACACGAGAATAAACCTCATTGGTTCTTGCAGAAGCTGAAACATGCCGCATAACACGAGAATGAACCTCATTGGTTCTTGCAGAAGCTCAAACGTGCTGCGTCACACAAGAATGAACCTCATTGGTTCTTGCTGAAGCTCAAACGTGCTGCGTCACACGAGAATGAACCTCATTGGTTCTTGCTGAAGCTCAAACGTGCTGCGTAACACGAGAATAAACCTCATTGGTTCTTGCAGAAGCTGAAACATGCCGCATAACACGAGAATGAACCTCATTGGTTCTTGCAGAAGCTCAAACGTGCTGCGTCACACAAGAATGAACCTCATTGGTTCTCGCAGAAGCTCAAACGTGCTGCGTAACACAAGAATGAACCTCATTGGTTCTCGCAGAAGCTCAAACGTGCTGCGTAACAAGAATGAACCTCATTGGTTCTCGCAGAAGCTCAAACGTGCTGCGTAACAAGAATGGACCTCATTGGTTCTTGCAGATGTTCAAACGTGCTGCGTAACACGAGAATAAACCTCATTGGTCCTTGCTGAAGCTCAAACGTGCCGCATAACACGAGAATGAACCTCATTGGTTCTCGCAGAAGCTCAAACGTGCTGCGTAACAAGAATGGACCTCATTGGTTCTTGCTGAAGCTCAAATGTGCTGCGTAACAAGAATGGACCTCATTGGTTCTTGCAGAAGTTCAAACGTGCTGCGTAACACGAGAATAAACCTCATTGGTTCTTGCAGAAGCTCAAACATGCTGCATAACACGAGAATAAACCTCATTGGTTCTCGCAGAAGCTCAAACGTGATGCATAACAAGAATGAACCTCATTGGTTCTTGCTGAAGCTCAAATGTGCTGCGTAACTAGAATGGACATCACTGGTTCTTCCCTACAAACCCAAGCAAACACATGCACTAATGTTGGCAATGTTTTGCCAAGAACTTTTACTTTGGCAGTTGTCTGTGAAAGAAGTATTCTCCTGGGCGGCACGGTTTCTGTGTGCAGAAACTGTCACGGTACTGAGATGGAGGACCCAGATGCAGAATGAACAGGGGGTGATATTTATTAACAATAAGGGACACAGCACAAGAATAGTGAGGCAGGAACAAAGTCCAAACAATAGGGGCAGAACACAATGAGAGAACTGGTTGGTCAGGGTTGAGACAGCAAAGATGTGATGGCCAATGATGGAGACAAGGCAGTGGCTCAGGGAACCAGGCTTGACAGTTGGTGATGAGACTAGACGTGCAACAAATGCACACAACGAACCAGCAAAGACAAGAGGGAAAAGAGCTCAATATAAAGGGAACAGCACGTGACAAAGAGGCGTGGTAATGGGAAACAAGGAGGCAGGACAAGAGGAGCACATGGCAAACACAAACAAAGACAAAGCCATGTGCTGACACACAACACAAACATAGCGACATGAAACAAAGACACAGACAAGGCTGCCAGGGCAGAACCCTAACAGAAACAGCTTTCCTCTCAGATACACAATTCACATTCGGGGCAGTGTGCACCCACTCTCCATTTAAGTCACCCCTCCCTTTAAAAATGAATTTTGTTGTAGCAGATAACGTTGTGTGAGTAGCATTCTGTGATTTACTTTGCCGCCTCCTCTCACTTGAGCTGCTATCTGTCTGCACCACAGAAATAGGATAAGTGGTTTGGCTAAGAAGAAAGTCTCTTTATCTGCCTAAAAGCTGAAAATGGGGCAGGGATTATATTAGTGCGGTCAAGTTAATGAAACAACAAAAAATGTGCCCCATGCCTAATATCCACTGACATTTGCAATTTTACTTGGTTTCTTAAAAGTAAAAGTATGCATCTGAACTTTTTATCACTCTGTAGCAGCACTGACAGAACTTTACCAGCTGGTTAAACATACTTTCTAGTTAAACGTTAAAGCAGACTAGTGTGATAAACATTAATTTTTTTTCATATTTTATTGAATATTGACACAATTATCCACAAATACTGCTTTTTTCACTTAAAAACTGAGGTGCATAAGCTCAGATCAATTAGGCCTATGATCAATCAGTTCCAAAAATAAATACAAAACCAGTGCTAATCAAAGAAAACAAGTTGACAAAAAGATTGAATCCAATATTTAGTGATAATAGGTATAGTAAGTAAGTAAGTAAAATTTTATTTATATAGGGGAGACCGGGGATGGTTGTAACACTTTTTGTTTGAGCATCAGTAACTCAGTGGTTGTTTATGCTAGATGTCTCAAATTTTGATACATGGTAGCCACATTTGTCTGCTACATATATAACTCAATTGGACATGTACTACACAATCATAGATTATGTGAGTTAATGTCAAATACAAAGAGTTCCATTGTAACAACCTACCCCACTACTGGTGTGAGTTGTAACACTAGCTGGGGATCGATGTAATGCTGAGAGGTCATTTGCTGAAATAACACCCACACCATCCAATTCTTGCATAAACATCATTGAAGAGCAAAGAAAAAAACATTGTGAACAATTTAAACTGACAAAAAAACATTATATTGCATTTTTTATAACTTTAAATGTAGTGCAAAACAATTGCTGCATGTTTGTGTGAGTGTGTGTGTATTCCTGTCACATAAGGGTTCAGTCACTAGCTATGTTTCCGTGATCCACCTATTTTTATGTGAATTTTGATATATTGCATAAAAAACACTGGATGGAAACATCAAGATGCGCATAAATTCTAATAATGTGCGCAAAAAACTTGTGAGTTCAACTGAGGCAGATAATTTTTATCTGGTAAGAAGACATGCGCATAAACTATGATGGAAACACATTTACTGAATAAATCCCTCAATACGCAACAAAAAACTCACATGACTTTGCCACAACAAAGGATGTGATTGATAACTGGACTCACTGGAATCACCATAGGGGTTGGTTGTGACATTTTTAATAAACTGTTACAACTATCCCCACCCCTAACAGCCATAACTTAGCTAACTGTTTTAGCATGTGGGTTTGAAGTTAGCATAAATACAAAGCATCAAATTAAACTAGAGAAATAGCTACTTCAGGTCATGTAAGTTAAATAATTGTACCTACAATTCGATGATTGCTAGGCAAAAAATAATCTTGATGAAAATGTTTACTTTCTTACCTGAAAATCACTTTTTTGGTCATAAAATCTACAAATTTGCTCACAGTCACATACAATTTCTCCTGTGAGCTCAAAAAGAAGATGGGACTGTATGATATTAATGACATTACCACAGCTCTTTTCTTACAACTGACCCCATGTTACAACCCTACCCGGTCTCCCCTAGCACTTTTAACGCTACAATGCACAAAGTGCTTTACACAACAAAAACACAATCATTAAAATACATTAATGAAGAGCTATACACAATACATGAAGAAACAAAATATAATACAAAGTATCAAAACCCAAACTACACAAAAGACATCACTAAATACTAAAAGCACGTCTATACAAGTAAGTTTTCAGACGACATTTAAAAACAGACACACATTCAGATGTTCTAATATCAATTGGCAAACTATTCCATAATTTCGGAGCCCTCACTGGCATAACAAGCGATTTATAAGCAATTTTTGTTTGCACACTTTATTTTACAGTGTCCTTGTTACATGTTACATGAACTTACCAAAGTAATAACAGTAAATTATGCATAATTACATGCAACTAACCCTAAACAAACCCTAATCATACCCTAACCCTACAGTAAGCACATGTAATTAATTATTATTACCCAGTACTTAAATATATAATTACACTATAACAGTGACACCTTAAAATAAAGTGTAACCCTTTATTTTATAGTATGTGTACTTACAGCTTACCTAAGAAAGTACTGGTAATGTAAGGTAACAACATGGGTTAAGGTTAGGTTTAGGGATAGGTTCAGGGTTAGTACCTAGTTATTACCCAGTTAATGTAATTACAATAATAAGTACATAGTATGTACATGGGGAACCGGACTGTAAAATAAAGTGCTGCCCTATATTTGTAGGCCGGTCATTTTTGAGTGTAACAAGGTGGGGAAAAAAATCCCAAAAAAGTTAAAAACATTTTGGGAAGTAGTTATAACCTGTGTGAGCAAAATCAGTTAGTTTTAGTCCAATGTGTTAACATTAGCTAACATTTTTGGGAAAAAGAAAATCGGGGTCAAAATGACCCGAGCACAACATAAGGGTAAATGCATCACTTCTCTAAATCTTTAATTATATCTTTTTTGGTTAATATTTTGTTTTATTTTTCAAGCAAGGTTTTTGTCAGGATTCTGTACTTTGTCATGTCTTTTATTTTGTAATGTTCTTGTCATGGTCTTTGTAGTTCTTTCTGTTCATGTTAATTAGTTCCAGGTGTTTCTTATCTCAGGTATTGAATCATGTGCTCGGTCTTGCTTTGCGTGGATTATTGTTTGTTCGTATGCGTGCCTTTTATGTGGTTATGGATCGAGGCCTTGAGCTTACACTTCATGTCACGTGTTTCATGGTCAAGTTATGGATATTTCTCATGATTGGAGCTAGTAAACACCTTTTTATCTGCATATAGATCCAGACTATTGTTTGACTTTTTGTGGCCACAATACAGTATTATAATATAGTTGAGTTCAAAGTTCAAAATTCAAACAATATAAACAAGAACTTTTATTTTAGACATATTGCCAGTTACTTTTCCATTTTTGCAACAAAACAGACCATTTTTGTAGAGCTAAAATAAATGGAAGCGGATGTTATAGAAGCGGATTATATTTACATATTTAAATTATATGTTGTGAAATTAGAACTGAACTTATTTACTTGTGCCCCTACACAAACCGTATCATTTATGTATAGATTGAGAGTGGCTGCCATGTTTATTGAGGATGTGTGTAACAAAGCAACAATCTATCTATGCTCTCTCCTTCACAGCAACATCAACAGTCATTTTTGCAGTGTAACATTTTGTTAAGGCTACAGTAACAAAAGTAGCATTGGTTAGAGTGATTAAACATCATGGATTTTTGACTTCACAAATAAGGCACTTTTATTTTTTACAGAACTTAGGTGTAATTAGCGCTTGGGTAAACAAACCAAAATGAACGCATGCTTTGGGATTCACTGAACAAACAAAGCCAAGGCTTTAACTCCATGTTGTCCATTTGAAGACACATGCAACACAAAGCTTCTCTTTCAGCCTCCATGAAAGTCTTTCAGTGTTAGACTCTATTTCTCACATACTTTTGACACAAAACTTCTCCATACCATCTGAACATGCTGTAGGCATTCAGGTGTCAGGGGAGACTCTCAAGTGGATTCCTCTAAACCCAGGTCATCTTTGATATGCAGCACCTAGCTCTTTGCAGACAGGGGATTTCTCTGAGGTAGCGCTCTGATAGACAGTGATGGAAAATACAGGTAGAGGTAGAGACACCAAACAGGTCTCTACAGACCCTCTCTGAAGCCTGATGAACACTGTTCTTTGGTTAAAACTAGTTAGAAAAACTGGTTTCTTCCTCAGGTAAGGAAGACTATGTGAGTAACAACTCCACCCCACCTGTGGACCTTTAGAGCTTATGTCTCTCCAGCTAGTTTCAGACAGACTGATATTTGTTACAGATAATGTTTCTCAAGTATTTCATTTTCAGCCTTATGTTTTATTCCCTATATTCCTCCTGACACAGTTCTTCTTGTAAGGACGGCGCTCATGATTCTAATAGTCAAATTAAAAGTACAGTGTAGAAAAACAGTGTTTTGTGAATAATCATTCCATTATTCACAGCAGATTATTTCAGTCTTTGAAACAGCCTCTTTCATTTCATGAGTTTTATTTTTCATTCTCTGTTTAAAATCCCAAAAGCAAAGCTGCACAATCTGCTGTCTTTCCAAGGAGCCCTAAGCCCTTTTTGAATGGGACTAAGTTTCCCTGAGGAGGTGACGCAAATTTGTATTTCAGAAATGTACTTTGTGACTTTATTCCTTTCTGAATCTAATACATCAGCTTTTCCTCGCACAACCTTTGAAAGGATAGGAATCTCTCTCTCTCTCTATATATATATATATATACACTCACCTAAAGGATTATTAGGAACACCTGTTCAATTTCTCATTAATGCAATTATCTAATCAACCAATCACATGGCAGTTGCTTCAATGCATTTAGGGGTGTGGTCCTGGTCAAGACAATCTCCTGAACTCCAAACTGAATGTCAGAATGGGAAAGAAAGGTGATTTAAGCAATTTTGAGCGTGGCATGGTTGTTGGTGCCAGACGGGCCGGTCTGAGTATTTCACAATCTGCTCAGTTACTGGGATTTTCACGCACAACCATTTCTAGAGTTTACAAAGAATGGTGTGAAAAGGGAAAAACATCCAGTATGCGGCAGTCCTGTGGGTGAAAATGCCTTGTTGATGCTAGAGGTCAGAGGAGAATGGGCCGACTGATTCAAGCTGATAGAAGAGCAACTTTGACTGAAATAACCACTCGTTACAACCGAGGTATGCAGCAAAGCATTCGTGAAGCCACAACACGCACAACCTTGAGGCGGATGGGCTACAACAGCAGAAGACCCCACCGGGTACCACTCATCTCCACTACAAATAGGAAAAAGAGGCTACAATTTGCACGAGCTCACCAAAATTGGACAGTTGAAGACTGGAAAAATGTTGCCTGGTCTGATGAGTCTCGATTTCTGTTGAGACATTCAGATGGTAGAGTCAGAATTTGGCGTAAACAGAATGAGAACATGGATCCATCATGCCTTGTTACCACTGTGCAGGCTGGTGGTGGTGGTGTAATGGTGTGGGGGATGTTTTCTTGGCACACTTTAGGCCCCTTAGTGCCAATTGGGCATCGTTTAAATGCCACGGCCTACCTGAGCATTGTTTCTGACCATGTCCATCCCTTTATGACCACCATGTACCCATCCTCTGATGGCTACTTCCAGCAGGATAATGCACCATGTCACAAAGCTCAAATCATTTCAAATTGGTTTCTTGAACATGACAATGAGTTCACTGTACTAAAATGGCCCCCACAGTCACCAGATCTCAACCCAATAGAGCATCTTTGGGATGTGGTGGAACGGGAGCTTCGTGCCCTGGATGTGCATCCCACAAATCTCCATCAACTGCAAGATGCTATCCTATCAATATGGGCCAACATTTCTAAAGAATGCTTTCAGCACCTTGTTGAATCAATGCCACGTAGAATTAAGGCAGTTCTGAAGGCGAAAGGGGGTCAAACACAGTATTAGTATGGTGTTCCTAATAATCCTTTAGGTGAGTGTATATTATACATACATATATATATTGAACAGTATCGTTCTCCACCAACGGTTCGTACGCACTTGCATCGCGGTTCATCTCAAATTTGACAGTGCATATGCATCTATAATATGGTTTGTTGAAAATAACGCATAAAACAGACAGACATAGTTCGGCTAATGTATGTTTCTGTCGATGGATACGCATTCTGGTCTCCCCTAAACTTTGTTCAGTGCGAGTGGCGTATGCTCTAATATGAGCAGTCATTTCCGCCATCATCAAAGGGTGTGATGGTTTGATGACTAAGTCAGAGCATCGCTAAAACTGCAGCTCTTGTGGGGTATTCCCGGTCTGCAGTGGTCAGTATCTATCAAAAGTGGTCCAAGGAAGGAACAGTGGTGAACCGGCGACAGGGTCATGGGCAGTCAAGGCTCATTGATGCACGTGGGGAGCGAAGGCTGGCCCGTGTGGTCTGATCAAACAGACAAGCTACTGTAGCTCAAATTGCTCAAGAAGTTAATGCTGGTTCTGATAGAAAGTGTCAGAATACACAGTGTATCGCAGTTTGTTGCGTATGGGGCTTCATAGCCGCAGACCAGTCAGGGTGCCCATGCTGTCCCTTGTCCAACGCCGAAAGCACCAACAGTGGGCACGTGAGCATCAGAACTGGACCACGGAGCAATGGAAGAAGGTGGCCTGGTCTGATAAACCATGTTTTCTTTTACATCACGTGGATGGCCGGGTGCATGTGCGTCACTTACCTGGGGAACACATGGCACCAGGGTGCACTATGGGAAGAAGGCAAGCCGGCGGAGGCAGTGTGATGCTTTGGGCAATGTTCTGCTGGGAAACCTTGGGTCCTGCCATCCATGTGGATGTTACTTTGACACGTACCACCTACCTAAGCATTGTTGCAGACCATGTACACCCTTTCATGGAAACGGTATTCCCTGGTGGCTGTGGCTCTTTCAGCAGGAAAATGCGCCCTGCCACAAAGCAAAAATGTTTCAGGAATGGTTTGAGGAGCACAATAACGAGTTTGAGGTGTTGACTTGGCCTCCAAATTCCCCAGATCTCAATCCAATCGAGCATCTGTGGGATGTGCTGAACAAACAAGTCCGATCCATGGAGACCCCACCTCGCAACTTACAGGACTTAAAGGATCTGGTGCTAACATCTTGGTGCCAGATACCACAGCACACCTTCAGGGGTCTAGTGGAGTCCATGCCTCGATGGGTCAGGGCTGTTTTGGAAGCAAAAGTGGGACCAACACAATATTAGGAAGGTGGTCATAATGTTATGCCTGATCGGTGTATGTAGTTAATTAAAATTACTCAGTACTTGTTTGTGTAATTACACTGCAACAACTTCCCCTTAAAATATAGTGTAAACTGTTATCTTACATAATCATATTTTAGTATCACAATTAAATCAGTATATGACACGAAAGACATCCTAACTGTAACCTTAACTATGTTAAGAAAATTAATTCCATCGAAATAATCTAAAATCATACAATTTCCAAATGTAAAGAAGTGGTCCAAGTCCCCTCCAAAAGATAGCAGAGACATTTCTGGAAAAAAGAACACTGAAGCAGTGAGGGCTTGTAAAGTTGTGTGCTGACACCGCTCTTTCTGATATCTCGTCGTCAGCCTTTTTTGAGTCAGTCTGGGAACATCCTCATTCCAGGGTTTATGTGAATGGATATGTTTTATTGTGCTTATAAAACGCCCTTTCTCTTTCAGGCTAATTAATTTAGCTGTTCCTTGCTGAATATTATTTTGGCAGAAGCAGTCCCGTAAGTTTGGGAAAGCCAGTTCGAACCGCCTCAGCTGGCACAATTGTTTAATAAACTCTGCCGCTGTCATGACATTTCAGATATAATTTGGAGACGGGCAATAACCATGACAAAGCTTATAACAAAGGACTTTGACATCTCATTGAAGTCCCTATTGATGTCTGGCTTGAAACTTTGTAAAAAAAAAAAAAAAAAAACATGAACTACTTGTACCCTCTCTTAGAGATAAATCAGTGACGAACACAATGTGAGTGAAGAGCAAGCAGTTTTCGATGATAGCAAGAAATCCTTGTTTTAAAACAAGATGTTTCATGACGTTCTTCCCTTTAACAAGCAATCAAACTGGAGTGTGTTGCCAGCACTTCAGACATACTCCAAGAAGTGTGGAGAGGGGTAGGGTAGCAGGGTGTGTTAATTGAAGTAGTGAAGCCCTGCACCCTGTAAGTGTGTCTGTCGTAAACATGGATCTTGGATTAGAAGTACTGGGTAGGGACCAACATGGAAAAACTACAGAATTAAAAAGGTGATTGTCAATGTGAAGCATGGATTAGGTCTGCAACTGAAGGCAGATGCCCTGATGCCAAGTTAGGCCCTGTGTACACCTGGTATTAAGATGCGTTTTGGTCGATCGGATCACAAGTAGATGAGGAAGACACATTCCCGTTTACACCTGGTGTTTTAATCTGTCTGTTTTGTCCACTTTCAACCACTGTCCTGATTTCTTCGAGGGGAGGGTCTATGGGCAGGTAAAGGTATGGGTTTTTTCAGATCTTTTGATCTAATGGATGAAATAAGCTTGTGCAATTTACATATGAACGCGCCCGGAGACCGCGGAAAAACACACAAAGAGCATCAGCTTTCGTTTCTGCCCTGACAGCCGCAAGACCAGCCGAACACTTTGAGTGTGTGTTAGAAATCAGGAATGGTGAGAGAACATTGTTCTGCAGGTGAAAATGATTGCAGGAATAGCATGGGCACAATTAGTTTCACTCCCATGCATCACTGCTGGAGAGAGATGGAGAACTCAAGTCAAAGAAGCCATTCTTGCCCTGAATTAAAATCGACTTTTTCCTTAAGGTCTCGTGTTTTAACACATTGTTATGCAGTTGCTAGGATGTTCAGGGTGGTTTCTGTGTGCTTACAAGACCATCGCCAAGTCTCTGTGATATTCTGGTACCTAGATATGGCTTGGGACCCACTTCAATAGCTATTTAGTTGCACCCAAACAATCCATTTCTAATCAGATTGATGGCTCAATCAGACTGAAAAGCTTTGATTGGATTGAAAGGGGCGGTGAAGACCTGAAATAATCTGATCAACAGGAAAAATTAAGAATGTAAACATTTAAATCTGACTATATGTTCTCAATCAGATGGGACATTATGTGTATGTTTACATACGTTTTATGTCATACAAACATATGTAAGTCTTATGTCTTACAAATTTATTAGATTGCAATGTTTAGGGATCAAGTAAAGAGCACTTTCAGATTCTGAAATCCAATTGGATTCATTCAGATTGATGAAATTTGTCCATGTAAGCATACCTACTACTGTGAGTCAATGGATTTTTTTAACCATTTTCTTTTATGATCACTTAGAAAAGCAGTAAGAACACTTCTCCTCAATAAGTTGCACCTTTGGGGTGCACGATTTGGGGTATTTTTCATATTTGCAACACACACAGAACTAGTTCCAGCGTTTAATATTTAGTGTTTGGAGTTCACTCAAATCTCTAGCCCTAAAATTAGCAATAGTAATATTGATACTTACCTTAGCAATAATTTAGTTCTTTAATATTTTAAGAACCTCCAGAATTTCATTTAGTCTTTTATCTACTTGATAATGTGCAGACATCTGTTGCAGCAGACGTTTTCCCTAAACTTCCTGCTTGGGAAGATATGACTGCAGAGAACAAATCCCAAAGGTGTTGCAAAACCCAGCTTGCCTCTGGAACAAGAATATTGGGGGGAAAACAACATAGGCTAATATATCTTACTTTGATGTATTTATCAGTTCTGTTTTACAAATAACCCAGTCAATATGGCAGTTAACACATATTGATAAGTAGGGCAAACACACTGATATCCATGAACAATGCCACAGAGAAAACATTATTCAGAGTCTGTTTATGTAACAGATCCCCACCATAAAACGAGAGCTTCAGCAATCATATTTCTCCTATCATCTAAACTGGACTGGCTGACTATGGATTGACTATGATTGGACAAGCAATTGTAATCATAGATAAAGCTAACCAATTGATTCAGTGGACATTATATTTAAAAGCACATAAGACTTTTTATTCTTAAGGGAATAAAAAATCCCCAATGCACTTTTTCTTTGGAGAAGGTTCTGCAACAGCAGATTATTGCAGGAGTAGCGAGGGAACCAGAACTGTGCCTACACACCCATGCATCACTGCTGGAAAGAGATGGAGAACTTTAGTCAAAAGAAGCCAGCCAGCATAGATGAGTTCTGATGGGAGCATACCAAGACCCCCTGCAAACATTCGCCATACCTCAGTGTTAAAACTGTTCAAAGGTGATCCCGGAATTGCTTCTATGGAAGGCTTTTAAAAGAACCGAAGGCCCTGTCACAAGATTATCTCTGAAAACTGCGAACAGGACTTTCTGTTTTGCTCTGTCACCAATAAGGACTGGTTTGTGCCTCTCCAAATGACCCATGCTGTGCATCATCAATGGGATGGAGTAAGACATATCTTTCCATTAGGATGGTGTTATTTTAATTACTCTAGAAATTACACCAGATGGTCCATATTTGCCGGGAGCAGAAACAGAAGTCGAAGATGCAGTACAGTGGAGAATTGTCTATTGAATAATGAATTAATTTGAGCTTCACACCCCCCTCCTTCGAGATTTGCCCATTTTGGAAGTGACAGGCTGGAGCTGTGTAATTAGATGCGGCTCTACAAATGGTGAATATCAAACATGCCACATTCTCCTGATTTCTTCCCAAAGTGCCTGTGTATCTGACCTTTTGTAATACATTTGGAATGGTACGCTACCATATGCATATTTTGTGCTGATTTTGCACTGTCAACATGGTACTTCAATTTCATTCAGCCTCAACAAATAAATCTAAAAAGAATCCTTGGTGTAATTGTGAGGTAGGTATCAGCGCTCTTTTCTACATGTATTATGGGAAGCTTAACTCAAATATGTCCCCTTGGAATAGTGGTGCAATTTACAGAAATGGCTATTTCACTAAATGGCTTTCTTTTATGTTTGCTGTTTAGAGGTACTTATCTTGCTGATTCATTTTTACTGTTCCCCTGGTTTTCTCCAGACAGGACACTCTGTTCTGTTACCTGCCTGTGTTGTGATAGAAATAAAAAAAGACAATTATATGTTGGTGAAGGTCATCCATCTGTATAGTGGGGATAGGCACATTAATCTTCCCCAATGTCAATACAGTATCTAAGGCCCTGTGTACACCTGGTATTAAGATGCGTTTTGGTCGATCGGATCACAAGTAGACGAGGGAGACACATTCCCGTTTACACCTGGTGTTTTAATCCGTCTCATTTTGTCCACTTTCAACCACTTCTGTCCTGATTTCTTCAAGGGGAGAGTCTATGGGCGGGTAAATGTATGGGCTTTTTCAGATCTTTCAATCTAATGGACATTAACGCGCATAGAGATGACGGAAAAACACACAGAGAGCAGTAGCTTTCGTTTCTGCTCTGACAGCCACAAGACCACGCCGAACGCTGTGAGTGTGTGTTAGAAATCAGGGATAGTGAGAGAACATTGTGCTTGATATGTTTTTCATTTTCAAACCAAACTTGAGTCTTCAGGCGACAAAGTTTAAATCCCGTCTGGCTAGAGCGCTTCTCATAATGTTTCCACATTAGGGTCAGTCGGCGGAGAGTAGACGGTCTTTTGTGGCTGTTCGAACGCATACACGCATTCGACCCCATGAGTGTTTACACTACCAAAGCAATCGGGTCAAATGCGTTTTCGACTACCTCTGGAAGTGGTCGAAGGTGGACAAGCTCAAAACGTTTTACACCCCGTTTACACCTGTATTTAGCACAGTTCACTTGTGATCCGATCATGTAAACAGGGCCTAAGGCCACATGTAGCCATAACTTCTCGTGCACCTGATGAGGTGTCGTTGACTTGTCAATGTTTTGCCAAATTTTTGTTATTCGAAGAAATTTTGGCAAGACGTTTACTAAAAGGCCATATTTCATCAAAGATACAGGTCATGCAAAATTATATTTGAACTCGCATTAAAAACCCTTTTAACATAAAAAAACACAATCAGTGCCTGAGATTATCATTGTCATATTTTGCATGTTCTTGTTGGCTGGTTAGGACAAAAACTTACTTTTTATTGACAGGACACAGTGTTGGTGATCACATCTTCAGTCCCTTATCCATCTTCACAGAATCCTACAGGATCACGGATCATGCTACAGTTATGGTTCATGTTCATGTTCATGCAAGTTGAGCTCTATGGACCGCATCTGAGACATGCTATTGATTTCAAAAGAAGAAGAAAAATTGACTCATCCCTTAGTTTGTTAAAACAAGCACAAATCATGTTTACAGTGATGCACTTGGAAATGGAAGTCAACTCTTTTAAAGGAGTGAGTGCACTTCAAGTTTGATTGACTTCTTCAGAAGAAGGGTCAGGGATGATTTCACATCTCGACTTATATGATCCATTTAACTTGGTTCAGAGTTTCGAGTCTGGTTGAGAGGATTGTTTCCCTGAGATGAGACTTAAGGGTAGAGTAGGCAATGTTTTTTATAAACACTTATACTGGTTGAAACTCTCTTCACATCCTGATAGCAATCAATAATAGAAGTGGTCTAAATAATAAAACATGTACATATATCTTCTGTGGAAGTCTCAGGACCAAAAAATATTCGTACAATCATTGCATTCTGAATGCCTGTCAATCTATGTATTTGCATACCTCCGTGCACCTGCTCGACAGACATCACACGTCATCAGCGCATTTTGTAAGGCTATGCAGAGTTGTAGACAGAAGTCAGTCACCGAGTGCCACAAATAAACAGCAGCCGTCTTTTACAGTTCCTCCTGAACCAAAACATCGAGCTTATGCTGCATTCAAGCAGTGTCAAACCGTAATTACGAGATGGCAACCCGAGACGTTCTACCCAGAGCTTTTCACATCCTCAGACTCAGAATTATGCTTTTCTATGTCAACACTATACAGGTCAGAGGTCTTTAGGTTGTTTACGTTCAGTATTATTGAAATGTTATGTGCTTTGAGATATGAGGTAATTTAACGCCGTCTCTCATGACGTTTTGCAGACTCTGTTGTGTGCGTTCATGTGTTTTGGAAGAGGCATGACTTTGGAGATGCTCCGAAATTGCCTTCCCTACTTTTTATATTACCTGAAAGACATGCTCAGATCCCGTTCACAGCTCTTGCTCTATCAAATTCTGGGTTAGGAAAGACAGTTATGGATTTTTTTCTGGGCTGCTATTGTATCTTTTTGTCTGTCTTTCTGTCTGTCAGTCTGTCTATCTGACAATTCTTCTACTGTAGCAGAAGGCTAGACATCCTTTTGGTCATAAGAGTAAGATGTAAGCTGTCACGGTCTAGGTGTATGTGCTGTCTTTCAAAGTAAGAAATGCTTCAGTCCTGTCTTAGCAAATAAAATACTGCAAAGACCTTTACAGACACAAAACCACATTTATTGAATGCAGTCAAAATAAGAAAAAAAAAGTATGAACAAATTCATTTCTGACATCTTATTTCCTCCGGTTTTGGCCTTTTTTGCTCAAAAATCAACCATTCTGGCCTACGTTAGCCAAATATTGTCACAAGTTCTGTCGTTACCAATATATTTCCATCATAACCAACATAGTTCCATGAGTGAGAGCTGTGTGCTCAGGCTCAGTGCCGTCAAAATAAAGGCCCGCCGTGTCGTCAAAATAAAAGTCACAACAACAAGTGTGGCTTACGTCACTTGATAGTTCCTACTGGCGGTGCGAATGCAACCAGGAAAATGTTTCTAGGGGAACTTTTAATTCTTGGGGAACCACCCTGGTGGCTAGTTCCTATAACTGAGTTCCAACCCAGTGCGAAAGCCCCTATTGTTCCATCGTTACCAACATAGTTCCGTCCATAGTTCCATCATTACCATGTTACATGTTTATGCGTGCGTATTACATGTTCGCGGGGTGTTTCTTGACAAAGCGACATCTCCAACTACTGGCCTGGCATGCATAATACAGTCAAAACGTCATCAGTATGCGCTAGTGGTAAACAAATAGAGCAAGATGAATCACACTTTGGCAATTGTGGTTTTTATGTGCGCTGAAAAAAAAGGAGAAAGCGAAAGAGGAGGATATTGACGCGGACTTGGCTAGGGAAAAGAGGCCAAATTGGCATGCCAATATTACTAATGGAACTTGAGGTAAGTAGTTTTAAGCTTTAGCAGCATGTCGTGTTGATCAATACAACATTTCATGTTGCATTTTTTATTGGCTAGTCAGTAGACGTCAGTCGTAGCAGCAAACACACTGTGAGATGATCATGCTAAATTTCCAACGCTATCTCACCACCAGTTCGTACGTATTTTACGAGGTGGCTAATTCGTACGACTTGTCTAAACCCCACTGATGGGTTTAGGGGCGGGGTTAGGGATAGGTCATTCGTACGAATTCATTCGAATTAGCCACCTCGTAAAATACGTACAAATTTTCGTGAGATCGGGTTGCAAATTTCTGACACTGTCAGAAAATTATCGTAGGTTATCTATGGTCGCAAGACCGTGACAACAGCCGTCTTTGAACCTCTCTCCTGTACGACGTAGGACCAGCGTTTAGGAGCCAAGACCACAGAAATCGCCACGATTGGTCATCTTTCATCTGGGACACCCTAAAATCATACAATGTGTAACAGGCATTAGGAACAGACAGAGAAGACCTGTTGTTATTCATATCAGTGCATCTGAATCAGATCTGAGAAAGAAAAAACAACAACAAAACAACCCTGCAATAAGTATAATCAGAATGGACACACAGCTGAAAGCATAATGAATGCAACCATGAATACAGATCACTGTAAAACGGGCACTGAAACTGTCTAAAAAGACTGTTTCTCACAAAATAAATAAATACATTTAAAAAAATGTTGTCCTCATGTATTTCTAGACCCGTTTTACTTTTGAAAGTGTGTGGGAACTGGAAGAAAAAAGTTATGTGATTATGTGATAACAAGAGAATGAGTTTAAAGGAGTTTTAATTTTTGACTATTTTTATTTAAACAAGACTGAACTCACTCTCTCTCTCGGTTTCCACAAGCCTTTGTAGCCATGTGACTTTTTCTCAAATGTTTCCTGCCAGCAATTTTGTACATTTTTGTTGAATGCCCACACAGGGAACATTAAATTAAGACCAGAACATCAACAAACGCAATCACTACAAGCCAAAGTGAGCAGTTAAATTGGATGAAAAGTAACTATTGATGCATATTTGCCTCTAGCTGCCACTACTGGCATTAACTTAATTTGTTCAAGAAGAAGACAGCTAATTAACTGCATCACTGTCACTGCTGCTTAGAAGGAGCAGGCCACTTATCTTCAGTTTGAATGATCTTCTGTGACTTTTCTCATGCTGTCAAATGCTTACCGGAGTTTACTTTAAATTTCGGACAGGGAAAGCATGTAGCCCACTGTCTGGTGAAATTAATTGGCGACTATGGAGAGACTCGTTAACCTCGGCTAGTGGAAGAAACATTGAAGAAACCAAACATATGTGTCCTGTTTTCGTTCTCATCATTTCATTCCTAACCATGAACATTTCCCTCATACATCATCATAAAGTACCACTCTCACCAAATTAGCATTATCTCTAATGCATTGTCCTCCAGTTTTATGTTCACCTCAGAATTCCTACAGGGTTTCATGACTTCATTAATCAAATCAAGTTTATTAAGCCCATAGTGTTGGTGAGAGGAATTTGTTTAAATAAGCCAGAATATAAAATGGATTTGTGTTATCACAGGTTTGCAAGGTTTACAATTCAAAATGAGAAAATGGATGCATGTGAAAACATGTAAAACATTGTTCATCTGGGACTGTGAAACTATTCCACTGAACAGGAAACAAAGGTAATTTTAACAAGCAGACAAAGCCAGCAGTAACAGTTATCAATTATGTGCACCAAAGCTATTTTGTCAACCTGTCAGAAAGGACCTACAGTACAAGGTAAGACTCGCTGAATGAAAAAACAAAGCCTGTCTTTTTGCATTGTCTGCAGATTCATAGAAATAATAATAAACACACAGACTATTTTTCTCACGACTGTAAATTGCCTTTAAAGGCACAGTATGTATGTTTCGCCGCTAGATGTCGCTTATTCAAAACAATGGCATAGTCTGATGACGCCATGAATGAGCGTGGAATCATGGGAGTTGTCGTCTTCATCCTACATCCAGATAGGATTCAGAACAATGATCAAAACACAGATGGAGTAGATGGAGTCCATCAACACCCCCAAAGCTTCACAGTCCTATAGCTCGTCCTGGGTCGACATTTCATTCAGTAACATTAGGCAGTTTGGATTTATATGCTGTTTAATGTTGATGATCGCGTTATTTTACATATGCATCTGCTTACATATGCTATCGCTTGTTTCTGTGTCTTCTTCACCTGTGCTTTGATCAGGAGATTCAGTACTCTTTCAGAAGATGCGTAATAGCACCCCCTACCGTACAACAGTGGAAACATGGAAAATGCTGTGTTTGGCGGGAAAGCGATTTCTCACAAATAACTAGGGGTGGGAGAAAAACTGATACAGCATAGTATTGCGATATTTTGTGCGGGGATATTGTATCGATACAAGGATGGCAAGTATCGATATTTTCAGGGACTGAATTTCAGCTCATATTTGTGCAAAATTTTACCATAAGCTCTGCGCTTATAACGCGGGAAATAATAATAATTTGAAATATTTATTTCAGACTGTAATACACAAACAGCGCATCACTCTCGCTCACACATGTGCGCAGTGAGCTGTGTGTACAGGAAGCACATTCTCCATATTCTGTTCATGTTTATGTGTTAGTTAAATGTATTGATTTGACACGCAAGTGCAAGCCAGCTGTGCACTGCAATGCAACAGAACTTTTGCTCGCAATTACAATCAAAGAAGCTGTCTATACTATGCCATATCTACACTGTCGGCGCACTCGTTCATTACACAACACAACTGACAAGAAAAACAGCAGCAGCAGTAAAACGTGTCTAATGCTATGAGGTTCTGGTTATACTCTTATACTATCCTGGGTCGGTGATACTGGTTATACTCTTTTGAAATCAGACTGTCTTGCATTATTGTGTAGGCAAATTACACAACGAAAATAACTGCATAGCGGCATCTAGCGTCCAAGTAATATGCTGGTAATAGCAAATTTATGTATTTTCCTATAAATATGATAGAAATATGATTATATAAATGTGATTCAGCATATAATTACATTTCATAACTGAATAGTGTCAACTTTACCTTGTTCATTAGGGTGTTAGGGCTGTTCTTTATAAATATAAATTGAAAAAACAAATACATTGCATTGACTGTGCAAACATTGAAATGTGCAAACATTTTTATTTGACAAACGTAATTTCTATTAAAAAATATGTCTAAAATATGAGGAAGGAAAACATTTGACAAGGAAGGGATGTGGATTTGAAGATGCAAAATGAACACTCTGCAAAGTTTGCAGTTTGGGGACATTTGCAGTTGAAAAAAGGTAAATCGGAATATGTTATTGCAATACTCAGCATATAGCAATTGTTTTTAAAATCGCAATAATATCGTATCGTGGCTTAAGTATCGTGATAATATTGTATCGTGGGGCCTCTGGCGATTCCCACCCCTACAAATAACGAAATAATAATATTAGAGATAATTCTGTGTTTGGCGGGGAAAGAGTTAATAAAACCGGATGACTTGTGTTGCTAAATGTCATGCAATTATTTTTTAAATATATGGTATGGTGGAGAAAATGCTGTATTACTGTTACTACAAACAAAGCTCTTTCTGATTATGCTATGTTAGTCACTTGACAGACAGTGCTGTCTCTGAGGCATGGTAAAATCAAATTGCGGTAAATCAAGAAAACAAGCGATTCAAACAATAAGACTAACCGTGTTGCGCTGTATAACAATGATTCGTTTTCTGTCGATTAATGTATCCAAACAGTTGCTCACCTGTTTAATAAAACACATACTATATTAAAGCGTCTTTGGTATTTCCATGGTTTAGGCATAATTACATGCAACTAACTCTAAACCAAACCCTATAGCAAGTACATGTAGTTACTTAATATTACGCAGTACTTAAATGTATAATTACAGTGTAACAAAGACACTAAAATAAAGTGTAACCAAAATGTTTTGTGTAAATGTCGCATTTTAGTGTGACAGGTTGATTTCATCATGTTTTCTTTATCAGCGCTGTTCAACTGCAGCTCTATGACAGTGCAGCAATGATCATTTTATTTAAATGATGACAGATCTGTCAAACAATATTCATACAGTCTATATTGTTTGTATTGACTCAAAAGAAACTCAGATTCTTTCATAATGACTGATGCTCTGGGACTCGTTAATTACGTTGGGGAATCAGTTGAGCACAGACATTTCCATATGTTTCGTTAAAGATTGTCTCAACACTGCAATGTTTGATACGGGGTCATCAACCTATTTGCTGTGGCTAAAAAAAGAAGCATGATTGGCTGCAGAAGCAATGAAGCTTAAGCAGACCAAATAGCCATGTTATTAAAAATGAAATGCTTTTTGCTTGTCTGGTGAAATTCACGTCTCACAACAGATACCTTAGTGGCTGTCAGTCCCTTGAGGCCCAAAATCCAATTTAATGGAAGTATTCACTCCATAAACGGCAACAGAAAAAAAAGGTTAGGCAAGGTCTGGGAAATTTAAATAGAAGGTTTAACCCTTTCTGGTCTTAATAAATGTTGATGGTAGTCAAATCAGGACTTCACAAAGAGGTTTGAGATTGCAGTGCTTTTGATAGATTTTAGTCATGAAACATACACTATGCATTTGCATCATAACTGAGACTATTACAGGAGAATTGCTGGAACTGAAGATATTGTGTTGTCAAAACACATGTTCCAAAGAAAATTGTAAATATTGATTATGTTGCACTGCTGAATGATGGATTGACGTACTTGATTTTGCCTCTATTTGGCTCGACTATAAGCTGTGAAACTCTATTGCAAAAAGAAAAAAAACAAAAAGAAAGCATACATGCTGAAATGGATGGCTTTTTTCCCCATTGACCTACAAGTGACCTACAAATTGAATTGAAATGCCTAATTTTCCCCACAGGAAAATCCTTCTGTGTGTGTGTGCACGAATGTGATTGAAAGCTGAAACATGACTGATGCATGTATATCTTGACTGCATTTTTAATGTGAAACCTTTTCACCCAAACATGCAACGGCACTGATGTTTCAGCTCTTTGGACAGGGACAGCACAGATCTTATTAAAAGCGACTAGGTGTGAAATGACAAAAATCCTCCTGCCAGATCCACCTGGAATTATAAGAGACTGAGGCTGTTCACTACTCAGCACACATGCACCACCAGCTCAAAAGCATTGTCTAACATCCAAAGCAGATCTGATACCTGGAGGAAAAAAGTGGACAAACGCTATTAATCACCCGATCCTAGACACAAAACAAGGTGCGTTTACCTCTGGCACTATAGCTCAACAAAATAGCTCATGGGAATACACTCTATTTGGATGCCACAAAGACAATTGAGACCAGACCTAAATCTCGAGTCCACCAGCATTTGTCTCAACTACATAACAATTCATTATGTCTGCCACAGCAGTCAATAACAGCAATTTTTCTCCCTCCCCCTTGTCCTCGATCTTGCGATCCAGAGGAAGTACCATTGACACAATTCACAGCGAGCCATTTATAATGACTGCTTTCATCTCACCTGACCCTCCGCACACATTTTTCATTTCCTGGTTGGACAGGACAATCTCAAACCATCCAAGAGCATTTTGCGCATGATGATAAATCCCAGAGTTAAAGACAATAACACTTCCCTATTTCAAAGGGAGAGGCCGTAGTGTGACAGCGGAACATAGTGAGCTGGTTTAGAAAGGATGGAGAAATTAATAGATTGGTTTAGAATCTACAAATCACACATTACTTGTTTGCTGTTTTAAAACAAGAACTGTCAGTACATAGTGCTGCCGAGCATGAGATAAATGCATTCTTGTGTTAAGTTTGCTCTTTTTTCCCAAACTTATAAAGTACGGAACATGCACAGTTGAGGCGGTTGCCAAAATGAAGTCTACTTTCACATTAATAAAACAGAGTTTAAAAGAACATTTCAAATGTCAGAAAACTGCTTATGCTAGCAAATTTCAGGAGAATGTGACAACAAATCTTGGACCAAGAGCAATGGAAAAGATTGGCATGATTTCTGCCAGTTTAATACAAAGAACAGTATTTATGAAATGGCGTAAGGCAAACTGCTAAAAATCATAGTTCACACAATAAAAGTATTTTTGTTTGGGAATAGAAACACTGGGAGCCTATAATTGCCACATGACATGAGTAAATTATACACGCTTTTTCACTATCTGCTAGTTTATTTTGCTGTTGTAGTTTTTGGTGTCATTTTAAGTTTAGTACTTTTTTTTTTTTTATTATTATAAAATCATTTTTGTTGAGTTTTGTATGCTGAGTGTTGATCTGTGCGTGCACATGGTTGACAACTCATACTGAAAGTTCTAAACCACATACGCACTGTAAACAGAATTACAAAAGAGAATTCATTAAAAGTAAATAAGGTCCAAGATCCCAACAGTATTTTATTATTATTATTATTATCCTGCAGTGCAGCAGAATGTCTTTGTTTTGTGCAGTATTTTGTTGTGTGATGACCAAAAAAAAGAAGGGAAAAAAAGGGGGTTTCAGTGATAGTTATGCTTCGTTGTCCGCATACAATTACACATGCAGACCACTAGTAGGCAGTGTCCACGGGATGTTGATGGTTGCACATTGTCAGAGAAGCAGCAGCAGGGATGGCGGCAAATAGACAGCAACTTCTGTTGCAGCTTGAGTTGTTCAATATCGAAGAACAGATCATTTATAATCCACAAGCGTAAATGTGTACGAGGAAATGCAACGCTACCGGAAAAAAAATTTTGACCTGAGGGAGGGGTTCTAGCAGACCAATCACAGCGCTTGTGGTCCACGTGGAGTTGACACGTTGTTACATTTTTGGAGAGGTGCACATCAGGCTACGATGCAAAATTATAAATCAGCCTTAAGGGTTAGTTCACCCAAACATAATTATCCCATAATTTACTCACCCTCAAGCCATCCTATGTGTATATGACTTTCTTCTTTCAGACGAACACAGAGTTATATTTAAAAAATATCCTGGCTCTTCCAAGCTTTATAACGGGAGTGAATGGTACCTTAGAGTTTCAAGCTCCAAAAAGCACATCCATCCATCATAAAAGTAATCCATACGGCTCCAGGGGGTTAATAAAGGCTGATGCGATGTGTTTTTGTAAAATATCCATATTTATAACTTTATAATCACTGGCTTCCGGTAACTGCCGTATGCAAGTCTAGTTCCGGTGGAAGAGTGACCTCTGACCCGACGCGTGACATATTGACAAATGCGGAAGTGCAGAGGATAGAGCAAAACAAAACACCGGTCATGAATTAGAAGTATTTTTAAAGAGAAATGTGGGAGGAGCTTGAGTTTGTTTGAACTGTGAGAGGCGTCTACTCTCCCCGAAGCTCACGCTACTCCTACATTCTACGTCATGCGTCATGCATCGGGTCAGCGGTCACTCTTCCACCAGAACTAGACTCACGTAAGGCCGTTACCGGAAGCCAGGGATTATAGTTTCTAAAGTTATATAGGCTATATGGATATTTTTCTTACAAAAACGCATGGCTTCGCTTCAGAAGGCCTTTATTAACCCCCTGGAGCCGTGTGGAGCACTTTTATGATGGATGGATGTGCTTTTGGGCTTCAAAATCTCAGGCTCTATTCACTCCCATTATAAAGCTTGGAAGCGCCAGGATATTTTTTAATATATCTCAGGTTGTGTTTTTCTGAAAGAAGAAAGTCATATAGACCTAGGATGGGTTGAGGGTGAGTAAATCATGGGGTAACTTGAATTGTTGGGTGTTTTATTTATTTTTTTTATCACTGTAAGAAACTATTGTGAAATCTGTGTACAGTATATTGTCTTACATGACAAACATTTGACTGTGTAAATGTGCACCAATAATGCGATTTTTCACAAGAATCAGAGTAAAGAGTAATGCATGACAAGAGCAAAACTCTTCACTCCCGTTTACATGCAATTTTCATTGCTCTGATTATTCGCTAAGAAGTGTGCTTATTTTTACCGCCATTCTTCACATACCCCAATGAATAACACAAATGATGAAATCACATACAGTAGTGTTACTCATAAATGTATATACATATATAAATACCTCATTAGCGGCTGTTTCTATGGGCCGTTTGTACATAAGCCGTCCGCCATATTGGAACGGTCAAAGCTGGTCCGTGAACATTCGAAAGCAAGTTGCCTGTGCGTTTGCAACCGTAGTTAGACGCATTAATGAATATCTATATCTCAAATAGACTTCAGCAGATGATTTTGCTAAACTAACACTATAGAAGACGAAGGCATCAGCCAACACGACATTAAAAAGTTGCTACATGTTAATACATGACAAAAAACAACAAAATGACTAAAACGTTGCCTAAAAATAAAATGAAAACAGAAAATATCAAAAATAAAACAAAATATTAAGACAAACTATAATAGTATTACAGTGATACTAAAATAACACTGCTTTTGACAAGGAAATTGTTTCTTCTAAATAAATGTTTTAAAAAATGTGTCCTTTTGCTTAAGTTTCAAAACATTGCAATGCCTCTAATCATCTTAAAACCTTAAAATGAAAATATAATGAACAGAAAACACATGCTGCTTATAGTGTTTGGATTCTCGGTTTGAATATGTAAATGAGCTGGATTAGAATGTTAACCACTTGAGCATTCACTTAATTCACAGCATCAGCACATCTGTGAACATACATCAGCTCATGTGGAATTATGTCAACATAATTTATCCATAATGTGGTTGCTTTGTATCTCCAAGGTTGTTCCCTCTTCATAAATATGATTTTATCAAAACAACTCTGTTACCCAGGGGGGTCTTTAGCTCGGCTTGTGATGTATGTCTGAAACAGCCATGATGAGTGCATCTAGCCTGCTCAACATTCAACTGGAGCCAGTCTCTGGGGAACACTTCATTTGGAAGCACAGAACCCGCCCGGGTCCTTGTCCTAAAATACACTCTTTTAGTCCCAAGAGGTAAAATCAGTACTTCATGGTTTCTTTCAATGAAACTCAATGCAACAGGGCCATCACTGGCGGGGCGAAAGGTGGTGACGATTCTAGGGGCCTTAGGGGGGCCCTGTGATTTCAAACTTAAAAACGAGACCTTCCCCGACTTCTAAGTTATCTATGAAAGCCTCTTTTTATGTGAAGGACGTCCCGAACGTTTTTGCAGGGAAAATCAAAGGGATGTGAGGTTAACGCGAGCTCCCAAGAGCCTCTCTTCCGTTCAATGACACATTAAATGATTACTTACAATGTTCAGGATAATGCAGAAAGAGACATTCTGTACTGTAACGTGAGTGTGTCGTGCAAAGAAAAGGCATTAATTCAAATTATAGTCTCGCACAGCCAGATCTTTATAGATTATAGTCTCGAATAAACTTTATAATCTATCATAACAGTGTCATTTTAATGACCTCATCTGTCGACATGACGCCGGTGAATTGCAGAGCTGGCGCAAACATATCCACATCACTATGATCAGATGCTTTCTTAACTGCTGTTTTCTCACCGCTGTCATTTTTTGTTGTGTTTTTTTTTTTTGTTATTGAGAGTAAAGTTCAGAGCGCATATTTACATATTCATCTAAATGTCGCTGTCAGTAGTGTGGACGGCGTCGGGATGTTCGTTAAAAGTTCGTTCCAACTTCTTTTTTACTTCTAAGCGAAGAACACACTGGTTCAGCGTGTTAAGCTCCATTTCCACAGTGTTTGTTTCAGATTCATTGCTCGGGTTAGGGCTGCACCATATAGAGTTTTAGCATCGATATCGCAATGTGCACGCTATAGTCACATCGTAGGATGTGCAATGTCGACTATAGGGATCCTTACAGACCAGGCACCACGTTTCGAAATGCACATGATTCTCGGATTAATTGCAAAGTTCAACCATCAGAGAGCGAAAGTTTATCATTTGCATGTGTTTTAAGTCCTGTCAGTTTAAACATTCAAGCAATTTTAAACCATACGATCACAAGAAGACGCAAAAGAGAACTCAATTCATAGCTTGTGCGCAAGTGCACAGCACGCAAGTTCCGAATTGACTTCTCTTTCGCAACTTCTTGCAATCAAATGGTTTAAAAATGCTTAAACGTGAACACCTAATTCTGTTCTCTTCCGCGTCTATTTGTGTTTAAACGGACACATACACTCAAAATTATGTCAAAATGCCCGTCTCTGTGAGGTTCCTCATAAACACAGTCACTTTTGGCTTACATGAATGTAAACAATTGAGAAAGAAAATGAATGTGTATCATTATATTGGATCCGTTCATTCGGTCTTAAAGTGACAGCAGCCTAATATTCCTGCTGCTGTCTGTGTCATTAATAAGAGAAATCACTTTTGTAGCTTCAACAAAGATTAATTATATTTAATTTATACAGTAAAAACTATGCAGTGTTATTTTAAATTTGATTACTCGATTTCTGTACCTGAATACTGTTAGAATTAACTGAAAAAACATTTTTGTTTTATTGTATTTATCTATACAGATTCACTCCTCTACAAAATCACCCCAATGATTCTAGAATGATTTTTTTTTTCTTCAAATAGAGCTATTCAAGTCATCTGGTGAAATTGTTGTCATATCAATATATATACACCGATCAGGCATAACATTATGCCTGACATAACATACCTAATATTGTGTTGGGCCCCCTTTTGCTGCCAAAACAGCCCTGACCCGTCGAGGCATGGACTCCACTAGACCCCTGAAGGTGTGCTGTGGTATCTGGCACCAAGATGTTAGCACCAGATCCTTTAAGTCCTGTAAGTTGCGAGGTGGGGCCTCCATGGATCAGACTTTGTTTGTTCAGCACATCCCACAGATGCTCGATTGGATTGAGATCTGGGGAATTTGGAGGCCAAGTCAACACCTCAAACTCGTTGTTGTGCTCCTCAAACCATTCCTGAACCATTTTTGCTTTGTGGCAGGGCGCACTATCCTACTGAAAGAGGCCACAGCCACCAGAAAATACCGTTTCCATGAAAGGGTGTACATGGTCTGCAACAATGCTTAGGTAGGTGGTACGTGTCAAAGTAACATCCACATGGATGGCAGGACCCCAAGGTTTCCCAGCAGAACATTGCCCAAAGCATCACACTGCCTCCGCCGGCTTGCCTTCTTCCCATAGTGCATCCTGGTGCCATGTGTTCCCCAGGTAAGCGCCGCACACGCACCAGGCCATCCATGTGATGTAAAAGAAAACGTGATTCATCAGACCAGACCACCTTCTTCCACTGCTCCGTGGTCCAGTTCTGATGCTTACATGCCCACTGTTGGCGCTTTCGGTGGTGGACAGGGGTCAGCATGAACACCCTGACTGGTCTGCGGCTATGCAGCCCTACACGCAACAAACTGTGATGCACTGTGTATTCTGACACCTTTCTATCAGAACCAGCATTAACTTTGAGCAATTTGAGCTGCAGTAGCTCGTCTGTTTGATCAGACCACACGGGCCAGCCTTCGCTCCCCACGTGCATCAATGAGCCTTGGCCGCCCATGACCCTGTCGCCGGTTCACTACTGTTCCTTCCTTGGACCACTTTTGATAGATACTGACCACTGCAGGCCGGGAACACCCCACAAGAGCTGAACCTTTGGAGATGCTCAGTCGTCTAGCCATCACAATTTGGCCCTTGTCAGACTCGCTCAAATCCTTACGCTTGCCCATTTTTCCTGCTTCTAACACATCAACTTTGAGGACAAAATGTTCACTTGCTGCCTGATATATCCCATCCACTAACAGGTACCGTGATGAAGAGATAATCAGTGTTATTCACTTCACCTCATAATGTTCACGTCAATGTTATACCTGATCGGTGTATATATATATATATATATACACACACACTCACCTAAAGGATTATTAGGAACACCATACTAATACTGTGTTTGACCCCCTTTCGCCTTCAGAACTGCCTTAATTCTACGTGGCATTGATTCAACAAGGTGCTGAAAGCATTCTTTAGAAATGTTGGCCCATATTGATAGGATAGCATCTTGCAGTTGATGGAGATTTGTGGGATGCACATCCAGGGCACGAAGCTCCCGTTCCACCACATCCCAAAGATGCTCTATTGGGTTGAGATCTGGTGACTGTGGGGGCCATTTTAGTACAGTGAACTCATTGTCATGTTCAAGAAACCAATTTGAAATGATTCGAGCTTTGTGACATGGTGCATTATCCTGCTGGAAGTAGCCATCAGAGGATGGGTACATGGTGGTCATAAAGGGATGGACATGGTCAGAAACAATGCTCAGGTAGGCCGTGGCATTTAAACGATGCCCAATTGGCACTAAGGGGCCTAAAGTGTGCCAAGAAAACATCCCCCACAACATTACACCACCACCACCAGCCTGCACAGTGGTAACAAGGCATGATGGATCCATGTTCTCATTCTGTTTACGCCAAATTCTGACTCTACCATCTGAATGTCTCAACAGAAATCGAGACTCATCAGACCAGGCAACATTTTTCCAGTCTTCAACTGTCCAATTTTGGTGAGCTCGTGCAAATTGTAGCCTCTTTTTCCTATTTGTAGTGGAGATGAGTGGTACCCGGTGGGGTCTTCTGCTGTTGTAGCCCATCCGCCTCAAGGTTGTGTGTGTTGTGGCTTCACAAATGCTTTGCTGCATACCTCGGTTGTAACGAGTGGTTATTTCAGTCAAAGTTGCTCTTCTATCAGCTTGAATCAGTCGGCCCATTCTCCTCTGACCTCTAGCATCAACAAGGCATTTTCGCCCACAGGACTGCCGCATACTGGATGTTTTTCCCTTTTCACACCATTCTTTGTAAACTCTAGAAATGGTTGTGCGTGAAAATCCCAGTAACTGAGCAGATTGTGAAATACTCAGACCGGCCCGTCTGGCACCAACAACCATGCCACGCTCAAAATTGCTTAAATCACCTTTCTTTCCCATTCTGACATTCAGTTTGGAGTTCAGGAGATTGTCTTGACCAGGACCACACCCCTAAATGCATTGAAGCAACTGCCATGTGATTGGTTGATTAGATAATTGCATTAATGAGAAATTGAACAGGTGTTCCTAATAATCCTTTAGGTGAGTGTATACACAAAATGAGTCAGAATGCGCACAGGCTAATTACGAGCTACAGGCCAAAGAAGTGAAAAATGTACATTTTGGTCGAATTTGAGGTCAAATTTGAGACCCTCGTCTGGTGATCCCAATGCCCCAAATAGCAATTAAACATCTAAAATTATCTTTATTTGTACATTTTCTGAGAGGAGTCCATGTCATTTCCTTTGTCCATGAAAAATGCAGTTTTTGTCTGCTCGCTTCTCCACGACTGACACTGCACTTTCCCTCAGCACAAGTTTGGTATCGTTTTAAAGCGCAGCATTCCAACTTTGTGAATATTCATAGCGAATTCTCGATGGCATGAGTCTAAACCAATGAAATGTGATTTTCAAACTCATGCTGATGTAGACAAAACGATCTCACTCGCGCTGACTGACAGATCCGAAGCGTGCGCACAAAGACTCTCAGACAGCGCGCAATCCCGAAATACACACATACACAGAATTACAGTATCTCAAAATATCTGTCTTGGCAAGTATTCACTCAAACGTTATCTGTTATGTCTTAAGTGAACGTTTGGTTAACTGTTGGGGAAAAACATCTGATGTGTAACATTATATTAGATCCGTGCGGTACAGTAGGTCTTAATATATAGGCTGTCTGTTTCATTAATGTTAATCAAACAATTGTGGTATCATGGGAAAAAAAAGTTGAATATATATTTTTCCTATAGATATTGTGGTATATTGGAAAAATGTGGTGTTATTACCAGGGATTTTAAGGTATGATTGCTAGGTGATTTTGTTTTGGAACCTTCAAAAAACTTTAACTCAATTTTTCTCAAAATTGACTTTGCTGACTCTATCGACTTCAAACAGGTGTAGCGCTGTAATTTTTTGTACATTTTGAAAGAAAACAACTCATTTTTGAAAATTTGCTCATTACGACTCATTTTGTCAGCATGGGTCACAATTTTTGTTTGGCTGTTCACATAATTTTTTTTTAAATGTGGCCAATATCAGGTCCAGGCCATGGTCCTGAACTGACCCGCATGCATAAAATAACAACGTAACATTGAGGCCACTGAAGTCAGCATTTATATGAGAGACCCCACAGGTAGGAAATAGTGACTGAAATTTATTTTTAGCACAATTCCTGATCATTTCAGTCTGAACAGTTTGTGTGGCGCATATTGTTTTTAAAATTGCCACAATGTGATGCAAAGAAGCTGTTGTTGAAGGATGGGGGAGCATCAACAATATTGCAATTGACAGCTAACCCGAAGCCAGTGAGTAAGCTTGGTTAAACTTCAGGAAGTGTAATTTTAGAGCTATATGGTGATATATAGGATTGGTTCCACCAAACCTATTCTAATAAAATGGCTCGTCGGCCTTCCACACCCAACCTGCATTAAATCTGCCGATAGTAATTTGTGAAAATCCCTTTTCCCCACTAGCTGATGAAAGCTGAACGGAAATGTGGATGAAACCCATAGCTTCATTTCCAATGGCCCGTCCAAGTGATATGAAAGTCATCCAATTACTCAGATAATTAAATCTGCAGAGTGGTGACAGTGGAGAGGAGCAGGTGGCCATCATGCCTCAGTGTTATAGAATCCTGCCTGCAGTTAATGAGCACAGAGCAGAGAAGAGCCTTTATCTTTGGATCTCATGGCTCTATATCGGATGTGATGCATTTCATACTGTCTTACACTCGAGAAAATAAGATTGAATATTATAAAGATGCTGAAAGAAACAGATCAAAACGAAATCAGTAGTTCTGTCATTATTTACGTATCATTGCTGTTCCAAATCCACATCAAAGGACAATCTTAATGTGGCTCTAACCAGGCACGACTAATAGCCTCATGGTATGTTAATACAGGATACAGTCAAAATATGGAATAAAATATCATTTTTAAATAACTTCTTTAGATGATCTTCTTATTTTTGCCAGGAATGCTGCAAAAAGCTTAACGTTGAAGCACATTGTTTGCGTTACCTCCCCCAACCCCAAAGTTCCTCCAACAGATCTCATGAGCTTTACCAAATGTTAACCTTAAATGAACCAGAGAGAAAGAGAAGAGACTTCAGCCTCAGCTGACTAGCCTTGTGGTTCCATGAATATAAAATAGGCTTTGCTCAGAGAAATGTCAGACCATAGTCATTAAGATAGTGTCCCTAAACAGTCTATTAGCAACCAAGGCTTTTAGCAATTAAAAGCATATCGCTGTATTTAAAGTGAATTAATTAAATGAGGGTTGAATATTAACAGACTAATGATATAAATTGGGCAGTGCTATTAACTCTTAAGGAATGATTTAATTAAAGAACACCTAATTTCTCCACAATTAAGAGCTGGATTGTAAATGTATGATGAAATTGCTGCTAGTAAAGATTCTAATGATCATCAATAATTATTTGCACAATAAGGAGCAGGATAAAATCAAGACATATTTGCTTCATTGCACCTCTAAACTTTCTCAGCAAGTCCAGCTAATACAACATTTGAATTGTAATCGCAATGTATGTTATTACTTTTTAATATAGTGTGATCTAGACATTTTCTGTAAACCGTTTAGACACCATTGAGTTAATAATGTTAAACTGAGTAAAATGTAGGTTCTGTTCTTTCCTCAAGCCTGGATTACTGTAATGCTTTGATGTCTCTCTGGATCTCTGTATAAAATACAGCTTATTCAAAACAACAAAACTTTTCACTATAGCATGAGAAAATGTATACACATCATGCTCATCTTTATGCATCTTGTAATCATACACTGACTGACTAAAAAGCTCATTAGACTACAAAACTGTGCTATAATACCTAAAAGATTTCCTAAAACTGCCTCCCACATCTGCTTTGATAACAGAACATGATTCTGATAACAATAATCATCTAAATACTGTGTAATGAACTGAACAAGAATTTTTTAATGACAATTTGGGGGGGAATATTTCTAATTAAACTTTAACTCATGTAAATGCAATACTTCGATCAAACTAATGTGATTAAGCTCATAATCGTAGTAACCATATTCCCATTAAACTACACCAAAAGTTTTGGGACGCCTGCCTTTACACTGTAAAAAATTTCAACCTATTTCAACTTAAAAACTTAAGTTCAGTTGCTGCCTTAAATTTTAAGTTAAAGCAACTTAAAAGTACAAGTCATTTCAACTCACTATATTACAATTTGCATTAAACTGACTTACAATTTTGAGCTGAATCTTGCTTAACTTATTTTGATGAGTTAAATTAACTTAAAAACATATGTTGTCATAACTTATTGATCCTATCACTTAATCCGTAGGGTTTAATATGGAGTTGGCATAATGGGAATTTTTAACCATTCTTCTAGAAGTGCATTTGTGAGGTCAGGCACTGATGTTGGACGAGAAGGCCTGGCTCGCAGTCTCCGCTCTAATTCATCCCAAAGGTGTTCTATCGGGTTGAGGTCAGGACTCTGTGCAGGCCAGTCAAGTTCCTCCACACCAAACTCACTCATCCATGTCTTTATGGACCTTGCTTTGTGCACTGGTGCGCAGTCATGATGGAACAGGAAGGGGCCATCCCCAAACTGTTCCCACAAAGCTGGGAGCATGAAATTGTCCAAAATGTCTTGGTATGCTGAAGCATTGAGTTCCTTTCACTGGAACTAAGAGGCCAAGCCCAACCCCTGAAAAACAACCCCACACCATAATCCCCCCTCCACCAAACTTTACACTTGGCACAATGCAGTCAGGCAAGTACCGTTCTCATGGCAACCGCCAAACCCAGACTCGTCCATCTGATTGCCAGACAGAGAAGCATGACTGGTCACTCCAGAGAACACGTCTCCACTGCTCTAGAGTCCAGTGGCGGCGTGCTTTACACCACTGCATCCGTCGCTTTGCATTGCACTTGGTGATGTAAGGTTTGGATGCAGCTGCTCGGCCATGGAAAACCATTCCATGAAGCTCTCTACGCACTGTTCTTGAGCTAATCTGAAGGCCACATGAAGTTTGGAGGTCTGTAGCTATTGACTCTGCAGAAAATTGGTGATTTCTGCGCCTCAGCATGCACTGACCCCGCTCTGTGATTTTACGTGGCCTACCACTTCGTGGCTGAGTTGCTGTTGTTCCCAATTGCTTCCACTTTGTTATAATACCACTAACAGTTGACCGTGGAATATTTAGTAGTGAGGAAATGTCACGAATGGACTTATTGCACAGGTGGCAACCTATCACGGTACCACGCTTGAATTCACTGAGCTCCTGAGAGCGACCCATTCTTTCACAAATGTTTGTAGAAGCGTCTGCATGCCTAGGTGCTTGATTTTATACACCTGTGGCCATGGAAGTGATTTGAACACCTGAACTCAATGATTTGGAGGGGTGTCCCAATACTTTTGGCAATATAGTGTATGTTAACACATTAATCGCATTATTACCGCTCTGACTGAAGTGCACATGTGCGCAGATGTACATGGATGCCGTGTGTTGTTCACACAACTCTGTGACATTATTCTGAAGTTTTCTCTTCTACAAATCACTAAACTCTTTCAACACACATCGCTGCGCAGTCTCTGCTCCGTACCCTCATCCAGATGGCGCGAACACGACGGGAGCGTAGGCAAACCCAGCATTGCGATGTTCATCACAGCGCCAAATAATATCCAGTACGTCCATAAAAAATGTATTTTGTATTTAATGGGAGTAGATTAAAATAATGGCCCTTAGCATGCATAATGTATGCCTATCTGAGTGTGGTATAACCATACTTACTAGCGAATAATCAGAATAATGAAAATTGCATGTAAACTGGAGTGAAGAGCTCTGCTCATGTCATGTAAACATCTTACTGCGATTAAGACCTTACTCTGATTATTAGAAATAATCACATTATTGGTGCACAAATAAACATTGTCACTGTCATATACTCTTACAAAAGTGGGCAAGAAAAAAAACAATTCACATTATTTTAGACATGGAGGATCTACCCACTTATTTAAGTAACACAGGCACTATATGCTATATAGCTGGATACTGTAGGTTCTAACATTCTTCTCCATCACTTGATAAAACTGATGTTAGAAAAGGTACACAAACATCTCTTTTAAATCAAATTCTGTAGGCACTCTTTTTTGTGTCCTTGTTAGTGTAAATAATATTAATTAACAATATAAATTAATTAATATTAATTAAACCCATGTACATATAGGTTTAGGGTTAGTTGCTTGTAAATATACATAACTTACTGTTAATACTATAATAAATACATGTAACATTGGTAACACTTTATTTTGATGGTCCACTTTAGAGATTCTACTAACTAGAAGTAACTTTGCAGCTACATGTCAACTAACTCTCATTAGAGTATTATGGCTCGTTTCCACCGAGCGGTACGGTACAGTACAGTACGATTCGGGACAGTAAACCCTGATCCGGCTTGCGTTTCCACCACCAAGTACCCTTACTTGATAGGCGATCGACGTCATTCTTGCGCGAGCGAAGAAGAACGCGACACAGTAAACAACAATGGACATACAGCAGATCATGTTCTTGCATCTCGGCATGTGGCTGTTTGTCACAAGACAAAAAAGCATTGTGTTTCAACTGTATATTAAAAATGGCGCCTCTTGTGTTGTCATTCCCCTTGTGGCAGTCAACTAATAAACGTTCTGCAGTGATTCTAGCTAAACCCTTTAGTACCGGACTGCTGTGCTAGGTACCCCAATGGATGGGTGCTAAAAAAGTGGTACGGTACGGTTCAATATTTTGGTACCATTCACAACTTCTGACAATCGAAGCGGAAATAATTGCATACTGTACTGTACCGTACCGCTCGGTGGAAACAGGCCATTAGTAGACAGCTGAAAATCTGTTAACACTTTATTGTGATGCTCCCCCAGACATTCTACTGACTATAAGTAACTATGCAACTACATGTCAACTTATTCTACTAACCCTAACCCTAACACCTAACCTTAACAGTCCACTACAGTCTACTAATACATTAGTTGAGTTAGTTGACATGTAGTTGCAAAGTTACTTATAGTTAGTAGAATATCTAATGCCTGGTACACATTGTACGATTTTGGGCTGTCCCAGATCAAAGATGACCAATCGCGCCGATTTCTGTGGTCGTGGCTCCTAAACGCTGGTCTTACGTCGTACAGTGAAAGAGGTTCAAAGATGGTCTTGCGACCAAAGCCTGCGATAATTTTCTGACAGTGTCATAAATTTAGCATGATCATCTCACAGTGTGTTTGCTGCTACGACTGACGTCTACTGACTAGCCAACAAAAAATGCAACATGAAATGGCGTATTGATCAACACGACATGGCGCTAAAACTTAACTACTTACCTCAAGTTCCATTTGCAAAATTGGCATGCCAAGTTAGCCTCTTTTCCCTAGCCATGACAGTGTCCATATTCTCCTCTTTCGCTTACGATATAAAAATTCACCTGCCTACTGCAGGTGGTAAACAGTGCTGAGTTTCTGAATGAGATATATTCTATTATGAGCCTAAATTACACAGAAAGAAGTTGTTTATGCTGAAAAGTAAAACTTGGTTTAAAGCACAGCACTATTTCAGTATTTATAACCAGGGTAACCTTGACTGCAGGTGGTTAGTGGATAAGACTAGGATTTTGAAATGAAATACCATCTGTGGCACAAATGATTTAGTGGATTTATGCTTTCATTTTAAATGTAACTCATTGTGTGCATTCAAACACACACACAGATCCTCCTTCAGCTTTGAGTCAGAGCTCAGTCTCTTTTAATTCCCTCTTCAGGTCAGTAGACCTAGAGCTCAGAGTGAAAATAAAAGAGTGGGCAATTTCGGGTTGGGTTCCATCTTAAAATTTGACAGTACCTGTTTGGTCAGATCACAGGGTGGGCTTCAGCTTAACGCCTGTGGAGACCTCCACCCTGTTGCACTCACACCTGTCATAATGGAGTGCTTTGTGCGGCTGATCTTGACCCACATCAAATCCTAGATTTCCTGACTTCCTGAGACTTCCAGTCAAAATCCATGAACAAACCTCACAAACTCAATATGGGTGTTCTCTGCATGCTCAGTCAATTCAGTCCATTCAAATGTTTTAAATTTAGGAAATCTTCAGTTCACTTACAATGCTAATGTTTCAAAATGTAACTGATCACAATGAAATTGTGATACTTTCATACTGATTTGTGATTGATTCTGTTTTTTCATGCATATACTTATATAGTGAATTAGTGTTGATTTATTCATATATACAGTATTTAACAATTTCAGCCATAATTTAGACTGCATAATGTTAATGTTAAGGGCCCTATTTTAACGATCTGAGCACATGGTCTGAAGCACATGGCGCAGGTGCACTTAGGGCGTGTCCGAATCCACTTTTGCTAGTTTAACGACGGAAAAATCGGTCGGCGCACCAGGCACATGGTCCAAAAGGGTTGTACCTAGGCCGTTTCTCAATATGCATTCTTCCCTGTACTTGTGTTCTCGTGGACTTGTGAATTGTCATCAGCCACTGCCCAAGCACTGTTCCAATTCAAAGTTCACATCTAGCCAAGTACAGTTCAAATCCCCGAATGTGTCCTTGATCCGCCCCTTTTATCGAGGATGCATCGAGAGGTGACTTGAGCGGACTTGAGACAGACAGGTATCCCAGAATGCATCTCGCACCAACCAACAAGTGTCAATAGCGGATGATCATTTCCAAGAATGTTTAAATCCAGAGAAATAAGCAATTTTAACCAGGACACGGACCGATGTATCTAATATGATAAAACAGGGCTGCGTTACCCCACATATGCATGACCGGAAGAAGCGGAAGCAGTCGTCTACGGCATAATAAAAGCTCGGCGAAATCAAGGCGTCATCAAGCTACGCCTTTGTTTTGAATAAGCGATTTCTAGTGACGAAAAATTACATATTGTGGCTTTAAACTGTAAATAATTAGTGAAAGACCCTGCGTAATTTAAAAATACTACTGTTAATGTGTCACAAAATGTAGTTTTAAGACATTTTCAGGCGAGAATGTACTTGTTTAAAGCTCAAATCTGTAGTTTATTAATAAAGAAAGCGCCTATTTGAAACTTTCATCTGGCGTTTTCGGAGTTGTGAGATCCAGTCGATCAGCGGGCGCTCAGCGCTCGTTAACCCGCCGAGAGCAGCCTTTCCTCGGCTAGTCCTTCTGACGTCTGCCGCTGGCTCTGATGTCCTGTGGTGGTTAAACATGAGATATAATTCATGCTGTGTACATCTAATGGGCGATCTTTGGTCTCATGAATCTATAATTTGGATGTGAAAATGATAACTAGCAAAAAACACTTTTGTGCATTGCGCCAGGTGTATGATAGGGCTCTATGTGTTACGTAAAATTTTACTATTATTCTGTTACCTTACAAGCACTGGTGTTTCCTTAAGGAAATGCACATATAGTTGTTTAGAAGTTAGAGGTTGAAATATTCAATACAATCTTCATATATATTCAACAGATTCTTGGGGCTTCATATCATTTATGACCTCTTCAGACTGAATATCTCCCTTATGAAGAAGGCACAACCTGCATTTCCTCAAGAGGCTGAAAATCTGTGCGAATACGGACATGCTCAGAGGGACCGTGGACGGCATTCCTGTTTAGTTTGGATGCTGCTCCAGCTCTGACGAGAAGGACCTACAGCTAGTTAAGACTGTACAGCATAGTATTGGGTCTAGTAATGATTGATGATAGTCTCCACCTTTGACCTCTGCCTTTCCTCTTTCTGGGAAACGGCTCCACCATGTTCATTCCAGAATCCCTAGAGTCAAGTATATTTTCTGCACACAGGCTATCAGAGTAAAGCTCAATCAGGATGTCTTCTAGGCACTGAGAAGACTATTTTTTTACTATATTGCTGTGTAATATTATGCATCATTCTATTACTTTTTACAGTAAAAAAAATGTACATAGTGCATAGCCCCCTAAATTTAAAAGCATTCAGTGTTTCATCTCTTTCATTTAAGAGTAAAAACCTCCTTACAATCATTGTCAAGATGAGCTCAAAATTACTAGTGTGTGAGCCAGTCTTTGTGGCCTAACCCAATTATTTTAACACAAGATAATACAATACAATCTTTGTATGAGAAATTCACATTTGTTCTAGGCTATTCACCTATTTAATAAATAAAATATGGTGATAATTATTTAAAGGCGCAGTGTGTAGTATTTATAAGGATCTATTGACAGAAATGCAATCTAATATACATGACTATGTTTTCAGTGGTATAAAGACCTTACATAATGAACCGTTACGTTTTTATTACCTTAGAATGAGCCATTTCTATCTACATACACCGCAGGTCCCCTTACAGTGAAGTCACCATTTTGCGCCCCCATGTTTCTACAGCAGCCCTAAACGGACAAACTTGTCTACAGAGCGCTAGCTACTATCTGCTGTCTCAGACGACGACATCTTTGTCCTGTGTCGGCCACCACAGCTTCTCTATGTGCTTCGAAAGAGAGGGGTGAGCAGTGGCCAGTTGCAAATCGCAACTAAATGCCACTAAAACTAGATGCCACTAAAATTTACACACTGCACCTTTAATAGGTAGGCAGCAGCTATTTTCACTAAGTGTAAATGGCAATAGATGATATTTACACTAAGTGTAGGCTAAATAGCAACACAAAGTATTTTCTGTACACTAAGTGCAAATAGCAGAATTTCCAAAAACGCTCTTGGTGTGTAGGACTAGTTTCTTACACATCTCATCCCAAGCCTCCATTGCTAATTCCAAAACATAATTTTAGAGCTTGTAACAGAGTCTTGAGCCATTGATATCAGATTAATGCAGTTATTAGAGAGAGAGAGATTAAGTGTGTGTGAATTACCTGAGTCTGTGCATCTCGCAACAGTTTTCAGCTTTTCTACTAATAGTGAAACTGTAAGTTTATCTGCTTCAAGAACAGTGCCGATATTACCTCGCTAGTGAGAAATGTCATGTAGCGTTAAGGATGCTAAACTATTTTACTGATAAAATCGTCAGAGCAGCGCTGACAAAACATTTCTGTGCGAGTGTGTGTCTGTACTATATGTGTGTGCGTTTGAGTGGGAGAGCAGAGAGAGCGGGAGAAAGAGTATGTGCTTTCTGCAGATAATAAAATGTAATTTTGTAGCAAAAAAACATGGAAATAAGTTGTCGTTTTTATCCTATTGTTTACTATATTTTTTTGCTTGTTTAGTGTGGTTGTGGGTTTTGGCTCTTTTGCTGTTGTCGGCTGTAGTGACCTTTGAAATAACTGAAATCATTTGGCGATGATATGAAACTGTAATGTGGTCAAGACCTGCCTGGAACTACTTTATCTGTACATTTCCCTGAAAATATTTGCACACCTTAGAACATTCATTAACCAATTAGATTCAAGCATTCAACAGCCCCATAGTATAAAACCATTTAATTACACCTTAGTAAATGATGTATAACACGGTTGCAAAAATTATTCAATGTTCAATATACACTATATTGCCAAAAGTTTTGGGACGCCTGCCTTTACATGCACATGAACTTTAATGACATCCCATTCTTAATCCGTAGGGTTTAATATGGAGTTGGCCCATCCTTTGCAGCTATAACAGCTTCAACTCTTCTGGGAAGGCTTTCCACAAGGTTTAGGAGTGTGTTTATAAGAATTTTTGACCATTCTTCTAGAAATTTGTGAGGTCAGGCACTGATGTTGGACGAGAAGGCCTGGCTCGCAGTCTCCGCTCTAATTCATCCCAAAGGTGTTCTATCGGGTTGAGGTCAGGACTCAGGCCAGTCAAGTTCCTCCACACCAAACTCACTCATCCATGTCTTTATGGACCTTGCTTTGTGCACTGGTGCGCAATCATGTTGAAACAGGAAGGGGCCATCCCCAAACTGTTCCCACAAAGTTGGGAGCATGAAATTGACCAAAATGTCTTGGTATGCTGAAGCATTAAGAGTTCCTTTCATTGGAACTAAGGGGCCAAGCCCAACCCCTGAAAAACAACCCCACACCATAATCCCCCCTCCACCAAACTTTACACTTGGCACAATGCAGTCAGGCAAGTACCGTTCTCCTGGCAACCGTCAAACCCAGACTCGTCCATCGGATTGTCAGAGAGAGAAGCGTGATTCGTCACTCCAGAGAACACGTCTCCACTGCTCTAGAGTCCAGTGGCGGCGTGCTTTACACCACTGCATCCGACACTTTGCATTGCACTTGGTGATGTAAGGCTTGGATGCAGCTGCTCGGCCATGGAAACCCATTCCATGAAGCTCTCTACGCACTGTTCTTGAGCTAATCTGAAGGCCACATGAAGACCACTAACAGTTGACCATGGAATATTTAGTAGTGAAGAAATTTCACGAATGGATTTATTGCACAGGTGGCAACCTATCAAAGTACCACGCTTGAATTCACTGAGCTCCTGAGAGCAACCCATTCTTTCACAAATGTTTGTAGAAGCGTCTGCATGCCTAGTGCTTGATTTTATTCACTTGTGGCCATGGAAGTGATTGTAACACCTTAATTCAATGATTTGGAGGGGTGTCCCAATATAGTGTGTGTATATATATATATATATATATAGTCTGCTTTTTTGCGCATAAATGGAATATTTTGATTCAATACCACATTTTGTGGCACAAAGGTGCCATAAATGTATTTACGCAGGAATCATGATTGCAGGATTATTCTACTGCTCAAAAGATGATTGTTCATTCACGTACACAGCCTTGCTCTGATTGTCATGACAACTAGGTTTCTGGTGCCTTTGAGAGAATATCATGGTCTTTGAAGTAAGCCTACAAATATTCTGTCCGACACCATGACTTTGGAGGAATAAAGGCTTGCTAGCCATTACTCTAGTTTGAATTGAGCGCTTACATTTACTAGTATGAGTTACCTTATTAGATAGCTATCGGCATCACTAACTTTTACCATCAATGCCCTATTGCTGCTAAAATTTTGTATGGCTTAAGGGTGTTTTTCATTTTGTAACTATAAAAGCATGATACTCCTCCTATTTTCACAATTTTATAATGTACACCTTTTTTATTATTGCACATTTTTTCTCCTTGAGATACTCAGATATTTTCTGATGCATTTGCACTTTAGGGTTGATGCTTCCTGCAGGCTCAGACATTTTCCACTTAGAGGCAGATGAGGAATCCAGTGAAGCCAATAAATACGCCAAGGAAAAAAAAAAATATTATATTTGCTATTGATAATGTTTTGGCCATTTTCCTTAGTACCACTAATGGAACTCTTTCCCTGAACAGACCACAACAGCCATTTCCTTCAAATCCTGCAATAGAATCTAGAATCTTTCACCAGAGATCCTTAAACAAGTGGATGAAAAAAACTCAAGGACCATAATGTCGAACAGAACATGATGATTCATAATTCTTTCTTTTCAGTGAATGTATCAGAAAAACTGTTGGCATATAAAAACAGTCACTACATGTCACTGTGTGACACTAGACTTTGCTTTACAAATAAAGCATTATGGCATTTTTGCAACACTTTATTTTGATGGTCCCTCTTGAACATTCTGTTCACTATAAGTAACTTTGCAACTACAATATCGGGCAACTACAATAATAGAAACAAACAAGACAATTATTAACATACAGTATGAGTGTAGAGCTGTAAAATGAATGTGGACAGCATATCATTTTCTTAGACATTTTGAATATTTGAGTGAAATGTATGACTTCTAAGACTATGAATCAAAGACTTTGGTAGATTGACAAATGTGTGCATAGTTAGTGACATTGTTGAGATGGATAAGATTATATTTGGTAGCACTTTATTTTACAGTCCTGTTCCTCATGTACATACTATGTGCTTATTAAAGTAATTGGTAATAACAAGGTACTAACTCTAATACCTTATATTACCAGTACTTAAGTACATGTAAGTGCACGTACTGTAAAGTGCAACCAGATTATTAGTGTAGAAACATCTGAGAAGCAGGAGACCCAAACATATTCCATGCAAATGTCTTTGTAACTGGTAAAGTGCTCCAGTTCTTTAATATATTATATATTGTGACCTCTCCATGAATAGTAAATCCGTATCTTGGCAGGCATTTAAAAATGCCAAGAGATTCATTTGGATTGTATCCATCATTATCATTGTTCAAAACACACTCTATGGTTTGGGGACTTCACTGCCTTTCAATGTAGCAGCAAAAGCGGTAACCATGGTTACGAGTGATCAGACGAGGCTTCTTATTCAGCCTACAAAAGCAGGTGAACGGAAAAACGAGAAACAGCCCGGCCCCTAGTCCTGTCAGAATCCACATGACTCTTCATTTGTCATTCATAAGCAGCAAGCCATCAAATCAAGGCTTTTTTTCCCCACTAGGACTTTCTTAAGTGGATAATGAGTTTTCATCTTTTAAGCTGTTACCTAATTATATATTGTGTCATTAAAACACCCAATGGAAACCAGGCAATTGTGTTAAAAACCAAAGGGAATCTGTAATTTTTGCCATTCTTATTGAATGCTGAAATCTCTCATCTGTAAGCAATTTTAGTCACCATATGTTGTCCACAGGCACTTTTCAAACGAAACTAAGGTACTGAGGTTAACGGCATAACGCAGGCTTTCTTTATTTTATTCATCAGTTAACTATCACTGTTATACGGTGGCGCATTGCTGCCATTTATAATTTTTTCCACTCAATTATGTTGTAATAAGATGTTATGACGTTTAAACTATATATTTTCTCGTAATAACAAGCTATGTCGTTAAAACTGCATTTTTTTCTCGGAAAACGTTTTATTCATGATAATGACGTCATAGAAACAATATGTTTTTACCATTATAACGAGATATTATATTGTTAAAACAACATATTTTGTACGTGACGCTGCCGGTGTCGCCACAGTCATGAGATAAACGAGGATCTGCACGTTGTATTTTAATGCTATTTTTTTATTGTAGCGGCATGTTTATTAGGATTAATGTCTAATCTGTCTACAGTATAATGCTGTCCAATCATTGCACTCAAACCAGGTTTTTTTTTAATATTTTTGAATAATCGACTCCATCACGTGCAAAATATGTTGTTTTAATGATATATCTTGTTATAATGGGAAAGCATATTGTTTTTATGACATAATATGTTGTTATCACGAGAAAACATCGTTTTAACCACATAATATCTGGTTATTACGAGAAAATATGTCATTCTAACGACACTGGACCAGCGCAAACACTCTTTTAGCATTAAAAAAAATGACTGTCAGGATTCACTAAAGACACGCAGTGATAAATTAGCGCTGAAAAGGCGTGGACAGGGTTATTTTTGCGGCTGACCTTATTGCATATGCATTTGTAGGAGTTTCCCTTTCAAACACAAAATTTATGGGAAGAGAGTATTTAAATGAATCACACAAGGTGATTTACAAAGATTTGCGCTAGTCAGTTTACCGGTATTTGCGCCATTATTTACCGCCCAAAAAAATCTTAAACCAGACGCTAATTTGCGCTGCTCTTGGTAGATTGTGTTGGTAATTATGGAAATGATCTGTGTTCTTTAATTTGCCTGTCGTCAGTAGATCACGCGCTGAACTTTCCACTCCCATCGGAGCTTTTTTGGAATTGCGCTCTCACGCTAATTTGCCCTGTTTAGTAAATGGGGCCCATAGTATCTAATTATTACAAAAAATTATATAATTTAAATGACATATCTTGTTATTATGAGAAAATATATTGTTTAAATGGCATAACAAATCGTTATTACGACTTATTACATGGCTCTGTGGAACACTTGATTCTGATTGGTCAATCCAGGTAACTGAAGTCAGCGCTTTACACTTGCAAGGAACGGTTTTTCTTTGAGGAAGTTTTGTGTAATAGAATATTAAAACTCAAGTGTACAGTTATTATATCACGGACTCACTCTCTCGTTTCATACAAATGCAGCTGCTGCCATTTTTCAATGATTGTTTTGTACACTGTAATGGATTATAAGATAACAAACAGGTACGATTTTAAAACCGTTACATCTCAAATCAATATCACTTATCCCCATAATTATTTATGTGGTTAAATGCCGTGTAATAAGTGGTATGACTGTACCGTATGCTTTAAATGTCCATCTAGTTTGAACTTGCCATGCTAGCAACTGCTTTCTTCACGGAGGCTTTTGCGTTTATAGACCTAATAAAATATTTAAACTCAAGTCAATATTTTGTGTCTAATTATTTACTTGTGGCAAGTAGCTGTGTAATAAGCAGGATAATGTACATCCAGCCGGTATATCTCATCTCCCCAATAATAAGACAATCTCTGCAATGGTCTGGGGAGGAGTGCCCTCTGGTGGATGTGCACTCCAACTGGTGATCGATACTGCCCTGCCAGTATCCCAAGGTCCCCACACTTTCTGACCAATCAATTCCATCACAAGTGAACCTGTGCTCAAAAAAAGACACGATACTCATTGACACACCATAATGTCAACGACAAAGAAGCTCAAAGACACCACAGATATCTGCCCTTTACCTCCCACCCCTCTGCTCTAATGCCCACCTCTTTGTCCTTTCTGGACACAGAGTCTCTTGCAGTCTATCCTGCTCAATGGTGACAAATCGAATCTCCACGCCAGGAATACTAGATCCAGTCTCTTTGCCAAAACTGTCAGCAGAGTTTTGTCCCAAAATCTGTAACACTGTATTCTGTCTATTAACTAAAAAAATCAGGCTTCTATCAGGCTTCTAACAGGCTGAGAGGTTGACAGAGGAAGCCGAAAGCAGGAGACGATGATCAAAAATCAGAACTTTGGCTTAAACCCTCAATCACTAGTCCTTACATTAGTCCGCTAATACAGTTCCCTTGAAGGAGTGAATTAAAAAGCGAGTGAGCGAATTCGGACAGCCGTTAAGTGTACATAGGCTGTACACTCGTTATTGCAGTGCAATGTGGGATAGAATGAGTGCACTTGATAACTTCCACTATAGTTTCGGACACCACTACAAATGGGATAATAATGCTCTATTTGAGGGTGTAGGGGGCGATTTCGGATTCAGCCTTTGTCTTGCACTTTGTCTGACCAGATACAAATCTAGCAAGAGTTATTAAACCAAAGAAAAAGCAATGGAAAATTACTGCTTCACAACATCGTCCTGTGACTTTAAAAGCCTTGAGCTGGAGACATCCTCTTATCTCTAACCCGTGAAGACAAATATCCCTTGAAACCACACAATCATTGGATTAAACAGCAATAAAAAGCACTACAAAAGCAAGGGAAATGAGCTAAATAACAAGTAATATAATAATATTGAATAAATTGTTAAATGACAAATGATGATATGATTAAATGGAATTATTAAACAATTATACACCGATCAGGCATAAAATTATGACCACTGACAGGTGAAGTGAGTAACACTGATTATCTCTTCATCACGGCACCTGTTAGTGGGTGGGATATGTTAGGCAGCAAGTGAACATTTTGTCCTCAAAGTTGATGTGTTAGAAGCAGGAAAAATGGACAAGCGTAAGGATTTGAGCGAGTTTGACAAGGGCTAAATTGTGATGGCTAGAAGACTGGGTCAGAGCATCTACAAAAGTGCAGCTCTTGTGGGGTGTTCCCGGTCTGCAGTGGTCAGTATCTATCAAAAGTGGTCCAAGGAAGGAACAGTGGTGAACCAGCAACAGCGTCATGGGTGGCCAAGACTCACTGATGCACGTGGGGAGCGAAGGCTGGCCCGTGTGGTCCGATCAAACAGACAAGCTACTGCAGCTCAAATTGCTTAAGAAGTTAATGCTGATTCTGATAGAAAGGTGTCAGAATACACAGTGCATCGCAGTTTGTTGCGTGTAGGGCTGCATAGCCGCAGACCAGTGAGGGTGCCCATGCTGGCTCGTCCACTGCCGAAAGTGCCAACAGCGGGCACATGAGCATCAGAACTGGACCACGGAGCAATGGAAGAAGGTGGCCTGGTCTGATGAATCACGTTTTCTTTTATATCACGCGGATGGCCGGGTGCGTGTACGTCGTTTACCTGGGGAACACATGGCACCAGGATGCACTATGGGAAGAAGGCAAGCCGGCGGAGGCAGTGTGATGCTTTGGGCAGTGTTCTGCTGGGAAACCTTGGGTCCTGCCATCCATGTGGATGTTACTTTGACATGTACCACCTACCTAAGCGTTGTTGCAGACCATGTTATGCCTGATCGGTGTAAATGAATAAATGCTATCAGGTTGCTATTAAGAATCATTTGATCCTTCACTATGGTGATTACGTATTGTGACTTAATATGGCTGTTTGAGATAAATTGTCAATACTGCAACAAAAACGCATTATGTTTGTGTCAGGTAAGCATGCACAGGGAAGATACAACTAAACAGTCTTTATTATAATCTAAAACACTCAGGAATCCACACAAATCATAAACGAGAACCGAGGGGCTGAACTGAACGGGGAAATGAGGTAAATGAGAGACAGGTGCAAATAATAAGTAACCGTAACCATGGAAACAAACGAGGACATAATCAGTAACCAAGTAAACCAAAGCTAAACCAAGTGGGGAAACAGGAAACAGGACATAATAAACAAAGTACTTTAAAAAAATGTAAACCCTAACCATCAGTGGGTTAGTTAATGACAGTTATTTGTATTCAAATAAATGAGAATAGATTAAAATTATTTTTATGTGCATTTTGAAAGGCAATTTAATTAAATATATACTTACGTGCTTTAGAGAAAGTTACTTTTGCAATTTTGCATATTGTGATAATGTTAAAAACATGCCTTATTAAAAAAATTTAATTAGTTTGGAGTATTAGAATGAAAAAAAAAATCCTTAAAATTCAAACTATAAACTCTGAGTTCTTTTGGCTCTTTTTGTTAAAGTGTTATAATCTTTTTTTAGTTCGCCTGTATTGACTTACTGCTCACAAACAAGCAAAGACGAGAAAATAATTAATGTGTTATGTGTCTTTTCTTTTATTAGGACCAAATAACATCTGACAGATTAAATATTTAGATTTTCAGACCCAATTGTTATTTGCAAGGTAAAACTGCAAGGCATGCGTTTCAATTATTCAACCTCGCCATAAAATATGAACAGCCAGAGAAATTTCAATGCAACATACACTAGCGCTTTCTTGCTCTAATAATCACATAAAAGAAATCATAAGTCACTCAATTTACCCCAATGACTGAGCTAAGCTCAAAATGTCTGCATTTTGTGTCAAGCGGCCATTGAAAGGGATGAATTATCCATACCGCAAATGTAGTTTCACCCAAAAAACATTATAATTCTGAACGGGTGAGAATTGACATGGATTTTTGAAGATCAGATTCAGAAGAGACTCTAAACACTTCGTTTTAAACGGAGGTAATCTATGGATCAGAAAAAGAACTGCACGTTTCCTCGCAGTGGGAGACAGAGTAATGTATTCTATTGAACTGGAGGGAATCTTTTCATGTGAGCGGGCAAATCATACGGTTGTTATTCAGTCTTTGGCAATTTAAAGTGGTCACTGGGGGTGTGAAGGGGGGAATAATTTGCACTAGTATAGCTTTGCATAAAAATGTAAGCCTTTAATGTAATGGAGTATCGGGTTTTTAAGTTCATTGGGAAAATGATGAAAACTATAGACGCTATAGCAAATCAAATCAACTGCAACTTCAGTGAGAAAGAAAACTGCCTTTGGACCCTGGTCATATAATGTCCACATAAAATCAGCCATTTTAAATGAGAACTTTGGTGCTGCTAAAAGTTCCTATGCATCAGCAACTTACTGTTACTACTTTCCTGCAATTTTGATCATCTGTCTAGAAAAACCAGCAGGGAAGGAACTCAAAGTTGTGGCGCACAGTTCAATGAGAAGACAGAAATACTCAATGCAGTATGACCTTTTGTCAGCACAAACGAACGTTTCGCATACATTCTTTTAAAGGTTAAGGTTTGTGATACTGCCCTTCAAATGCAATAGAGCTCTACAAAAGAAGCCAATGAACACATAACACAAAGTGAGTTTAAAACCAATGAGCAATTAAACAGCAAGAGTGAAACATTTAGTTTCAAGTGTACACAGTCCAGTGCATGGGAAACACTAGACGATTTTCAAATCTTTAAAACTGTGGGAGACCACAGACATAAGGGCAGTTTCAACCGATTTTTAGCATTATAATGCTCAAATGGAGGACGATCAACATCGTCAGCTGGTTCTCCTGGCATGAGTTTTGTTTTACGGGAAGAAAAACAAAGGAGAAAAAAAAGAATATGGGTGATCTTCTCTCTCAATACTCCACTTTCGTGGCATGTTTGTGGCTGCCAAGTTTCAGCTATAGAAGCACGCAACATCTGGTTGGTGAAGCTTGCTCGCTCTCATTGGCTATCGTGGGTATAGACTAGGTTGGTATTACTGGGAACGCCCACGAAAACGTCATATCCATTTATGCCATGGGGGAAAACAACTGCCTTCCGTATTCAACTTACGAAAAAAGCATAACTGGCGCGACGTATCACTAGAACGCAGCGTAAGCATTTTGAACTTCGAGAGGCGTTACACTTTCTGCGTAAGTTGAATACAGAAGGCGGTCTGGCGGAAGCTAGATATTTTACTTTATAAAGCTTTAAATATGGATACTTTTCTTACAAAATCCCATCGCTTCGCTTCAGAAGGCCTTTATTAACGGAGCCGTGTGGAGTACGTTTATTATGGATGGATGTGCTTTTTTGAGCTTCAAACTCCGTTCACTGCCATTATAAAGCTTGGAAGCGTCAGGATATTTATTAATATAACTCCGATTGTGTTCATCAGAAAGAAGAAAGTCATAAACACCTAGGATGGTTTGAGGGTGAGTAAATCATGGGGTAATTTTAATTTTAAAGTGAACTACTTAAAGCATACATATATATATATATATATATATATAAAATTGCAATAATGACAATAGTATGTGGCTTTACTTACTGACATTATAGGGTAATTAAACTTTTTGAACGTAATAGAAAGGTTTTTTGAAATGAAGAGTCCTAAAACTATATGTTAGTCACGATCTGTAGGAGTATATTTTTGCTTTATCTAAATTGACCACACGGGCCAGCCTTCGCTCCCCACGTGCATCAATGAGCCTTGGCCGCCCATGACTCTGTCGCCAGTTCACTACTGTTTCTTCCTTGGACCACTTTTGATAGCTACTGACCACTGCAGACCGGGAACACCCCACAAGAGCTGCAGTTTTGGAGATGCTCTGACCCAGTCGTCTAGCCATCACAATTTGGCCCTTGTCAAACTCGCTCAAATCCTTACGCTTGCCCATTTTTCCTGCTTCTAACACATCAACTTTGTGGACAAAATGTTCACTTGCTGCCTGATATATCCCACCCACTAACAGGTGCCGTGATGAAGAGATAATCAGTGTTATTCACGTCACATAATGGTCATAATGTTATGCCTGATCGGTGTATATATGTAAGCCACAAGTATGCTTACATTACAGGGTAATTCAACTTTTTGAATGTAATAGAAAGGTTTCCTTAAATGAAGAGTCCCAAATCTATAGTGTATGTTAGTCACGGCCTATAGGAGGGTATTGTTGCTTTATCTAAATTAATAATAGAACAGGTCATGATAGCAGAGATGTCATTGATGTTTTTATAGGCTACATGGGGAACAGCTAATCATACAAAGGGGTTTTATGCTGTCCAATTCAGCTCCTCAACCAAAAGTAATAAATTCATCTGAACTACAAAGATGGAATATTCCTGACCGCTGTGTTATAATTTGCTGGCTTCACGACGTGTGACATCTTCCACAAAACTGAAATTACCTTTGCTCCCTTTTAAGCCACACTTCACTTACAAGCATATATATTTGTAAGCATCTTCAAGCCTCGTAGGTATAATTTTCTGCTGGAGTTCTGAACATGTTTCCATTTAGTGAAAGTACTTACAGGAAATCACAACTGCCACTGGAGATGGGTAAACGGATAACTCTCTCCGGCTCAAACACACAGCTTGTTCACAAAGCAGGACGCTCGATAAAAGCAGACACAGCCCGGTGAATATCGAACACCTGGAATGAGGTTGAAGCTGCAGTGTGGATGTAAATGTGACGGTGTGATGCAGCACTGCCCCCTGCTGGTTCTGTGACCCAAACAACAACATCCAATTAAACTGGAGATGAAGTTGGAATAAAGAAAGGTCTTTGGAGACAAATGTAATGAGCACAAGGACGGGAAACAATTCTTTTTTTAGTTGGTCTGGAGTTTACAATGATAGAAGATCAGAAGAAAATGCAGAAACATTACAAAATTCTCACAAACAGTGTTTTATACATCACAAAACTGTGGCAAGCTGTGGCAATAATTTCAAAACTTTTTAAGAAAAGCTTCTTGTTTGTTGCACAGCCTAACAAAATACATTTTAGGATGATAAATAGTGACATTTTGTTCAGAACATCCTCGCCAATTTCCATTACTATAATTACCATGATGTTTGTGTGTTTTCAGTGTGCTGTAGGCCTAGTTTAGTTCCAAAACACACTACTTAACCCTTTAACGCATACCTCGCGTCTTTAGTGACCCGGGACATCATTCACTACCCTCCTCCTTATTCATTTTTTAACCCTCAAGCATCCTTCATAGAGCAGCCCTTAATTGGTCCTTTGTGGGCACAAAGGTCTCAGGTGTGATCCCAATTTTCTTTTCTTTTTTTAAATAAACGTTATATCACTGTCTTCGATAAAATAAAAACGATCAATTTATGCATTTATTTCATAATTTTTTTCGTACTTTTGAATTTATTTACCTTTAAAAGTACCATATTTTTTATATAAAATATGCTTATTTTAATGTTATATTTAATATTTATCTTACTTCAGTAAAAATATTAATTCCAGTAAGTTGAAACAGCCAAAACCCTTAAAACCCGCTCTATTATAGGCTCATTCAATGCTTTGTTTGTGGATGTGTGTGTGTGTTTGTGTGTGAGTGTAAGTGTTTGCCACATTGAGAATGTTGTATAGGCTCACCCCTTAATTTATGTGTATGTACGATCTGCATTATGTTGGAAATAAAAAAAATTGCTCTGAATTATAGTATTTCCCATTCATTTCCTATGGGTGCCCACTTTTGTCCGTGAAGGACCAATTTTTCAACCACTTAATGTTGAATAAAGTCCAATTTTTGTGTGTGTGTTCAGGTGGCAAACTGAGGAAAAGTAGCCAAGTCTTGTACTGCTCAGATTAAGGAAAGTATTTTTTTTTTTTAAACAAAATGATTTTGCCCACATTGTCCCGAAGGACCATATAGGCTTAAAGTTAGACATCAACATTCTTACTATTCCTCAATCAATTCATTATAAACAATTTAACAAGGAGAAAAAAAAAAAAAAAGAATGCCTGTTTTCCCTTTAATTTTTTGTAAAAATTGTAGCTAACGACCCAAGGTGTGTAACAGTGTAAGTATATTTTTTCTGCACAACAATAATTAAATCTTTGATGACTAAATAAGTGCATTTCACCTTTATTCCACAAGGTGGCAATGTCTGATACACAATGATGAAGTGACGTTTCACTCATAGTTACTGCAGGCAGAAAACAAAAGGATAGGAAGAATCATCAGCAAAACTTGAAACGGCTCAGCGATTTACTGCAGAGCAAGAACTGAACGCAATCAAATATTACTGTCACTGTCACTTGATGCTGGATCTGGTGAAGAAGCTGTCAGCGATTAAAATATTGATTTTGAAGATGTTGAAAAATGGGAGATAAACGAGCTCTGATGAGGACAGTGATGATGGTATAAAACATCTGCTCAAACCCTTCCAAGCTCCAATAGATAACAAAATATGATTTATTTTATTCTTCTGTAATTGTTACTCTAATATCAGGAGAGTTTTATATTAACGCACCAGGAAGAGATCCATCCGTGTTAGATATAGATCCGAATATGTAATAATGATTGGCGAAACATTGACGCATTTAAGAGTTAAAATGTGTTTAAACTCCAGATTAGGGGTGGCTCATATGATCATTATGAAAAATGATACTGCAAGTACTGTAAATAAATGTTTTTTTTACTAAAATACAGTATTACAATGATGAAAATCTAACTCAAAATTAAAATGTCCAGGCGCATTACAGTAACCACAATTTGGGGGTAAAACATGCCTGTCATGAAAATAATATCACAAATAGTTTTTTGGGGTGAAATATGACCCGTATATGGTTTTTGTGAAAGACCCTTTAAAACAATATACTGACATATGACAGACTTTGTCTAACTGAAATAAAACGCCCTTGAAGTGGCCACTGGAAGCCCACACTAATTCGTTTATAGAAGCTGTGTGATTGCTATCAAGTTATAGTTCATCTTGATCGAGTCTCAGAATGCATTGTCACCTGGTGAGGTCGAGAAGCTAAATTTACACAACTAGTATGATTTTAGGAAAACAGTTTTGATGCAGGTGGCTAGAAGACAATACCTCCTCTGTGTCGCCTGGGAGTGTGCAGGTAATGAAATGGCCTTCGTTATTTAACATGCAGATTTATGCATGCTGTAATTAATTTGCCATTACTCCTTGACTGATATCCCTGTGTGTTTTGAAGCAGACATCAGGCTATAATTACTCCCCATGTTGTGCTCCCTCCATTGTTTCGTTACAATAAACAGATGCTAATTTTACCATGGCAAACAAGTATTTGTCCTGCTCAACAATTGGGTAAAACAGTGACCGTCTGCCGGGGAGAATTCAAACACGCGCACAATATTTGTCTCTTTCGTTTAATTTCACTAAACTTCCATTCTAAAGCATGTAGTCCCAAAAGAAGGCGCTACTATTCATCACAATGACTGTGGGGGTGCTTTCAGTCTCTTTATTTAGAGGATAAAACCACTACACTTTTCTCATCCGTTTCTTCGGCCGCTGGGTGAAAGGTGACGTGCCCATGAGAGAATCTGGTGAATGGGACATGTAACTTCCTTCTGAACCGCCAGGAGATGGAGGGATGCCAGCTTCACTCATGGTGGACATGGGGCCCTCTTCAAAGACGTCGCTACCCAGAACCCCATGGCCTGACACCTGGCCCTCCTCACTGTCCTGAGGCTCCATCTTCACCTGGGCTAGATGCCACAAGGGAGAGCTGTTCCCTGCTGCTCCTGTTCAAGGCAAAAAACAAACACTGGAATAATCTGGATATTTATTAACAAACTTCCTGTATGATGCTTGTCTTTAATTCTGTCATTATGCAAATCCTTGCTGCTTCCCTTAAAGAGGTCATTTTAAGCTCTTTTACAAAGCCTTCTGGTGCGCCAGAAATCGTGTACTGTCTGACAATCTACAATTGAATTTGAACTTACTTTGCGACCGTTAATAAAAGTATGCTCTACATAGTATGAATATGGGTAGTATAGCCCTATTTGGACAGTAATTGTTTCTCACGTGGAAGTCCGTAAAAATAAATTTGCATGATCTTTTGATCTTTTATTCAAAAAATTCACAAAAATCTAACCTTTCATTGAAGTAAAAGATTTGAAAGTGGGGGGTAAATCACATTATGAAAGAAATGCTTTTCTCCAAAACATGTTGGCCACAATTATTGGCACCCTTTTATTAAATACTTTTTGCAACCTCCTTTTGCCAGGATAACAGCTCTGAGTCTTCTTCTGTAACGCCTGATGAGTTTGGAGAACACCTGACAAGAGATCAGAGACCATTCCTCCATACAGAACCTCTCCAGATCCTTCAGATTCCCAGATCCATGTTGGTGCTTCTTCTCTTCAGTTCACCCCACTCATTTTCTATAGGGTTCAGGTCAGGGGACTGGGATGGTCATGGCAGAAGCTTCATTTTGTGTTCAGTGACCCATTTGTGTGTTGATTTTGATGTTTGTTTTGGATCACAGTCCTATATGGAAGATCCAACCATGGCCCATGTTAAAATTTCTAGCAGAGGCCGTCAGGTTTTGATTTTTTATCTGTTGGTATTTGCTAGAATCCATGATACCATGTATCTGAACAAGATGTCCAGGACCTCCAGCAAAAAAATAGGCCCACAACATTAAAGATCCAGATCCAACTTCTTAATTATTGCCCTGATGGTGGAAATGGAGATTTTCAATGCTTTAGCTATTTTCTTACAGCCACTTTCTATTTTGTGAAGCTCAACAATCTTTTGCTGCACATCAGAACTGTATTCTTTGGTTTTACTCATTGTGATGAATGATTAAGGGAATTTGGCCTTTGTGTTTCCTCATATTTATACTCCTGTGGAACAAGACATCATAGCTGGACAATTTCATGTTCCTAGTCACCCTGGTGTGCTAAAAAATGTAAGTATTAATGGGAATATACTTCAGAGATATCTTACTCATAAAAAATTCTAAAGGTGCCAATAATTGTGGCCAACGTGTTTTGGAGAAAAGTATTTATTTCATAATGTGATTTACCGCCCACTTTCAATTATTTTACTTTAATGAAAGGTTAGATTTTTGTGAATTATTTGAATAAAAGATCAAAAAGGATAAACAATGCAGATTTATTTTTTACAGCCATATTTGATCATATTTACCAGGGGTGCCAATAATTCTGACCACCACTGTATATAATTGCTGCCGTAATAACGGCCTATTTCAAATGTTTACGTGCTTTTGCTTTTTTGAGCGGTGATGAAATATTATTCTTGTAAATACTTTCCAGCATTTTGGTATAATAAAGTGTAGGCTAGATCTTTAAAATGCATTGAAATTACAGCGAAGCGCAACCGTACGGTGCTCTGCAGTGGTCAAAAAGGATATAAACAGTGAATTTTGAAGTGATATATTCTTGAAAACTCAGAGATGTGGATTCGGACGGTAATTCAATTACCACACGACCTTGGTGTTTGTCAAAAAACAGTAAGTAATTCGGCGGGGGATTTTTACGCGGGTGGTGAGAGAAAAACACTGACATTCTGGATTCGGACGGCAATAAAATCACTGACTAGCTCCTGTAAATTATGAAAATACCTTACGACCCCATGAGAAACAATTACCGTCCGAATAGGGCTTATGAATGAAATTCGGACACACTACATCCGCCATGTTGTTACTGTCTCGTGACCTAGCAGTGTCAGTTGTGTCGTTTCACTGCCATTCACAACTCCTCTCCCGTGGCCTCATGGGATAGTAAAATGTCCATCGAATGCACACTTCAGAATCTCGCCGGAAGCAGTGGGTCATCCTGGGATGTTTTGCCTACTGTTTTTCGAATACTATACTCAATAGATTTGACAAAACGAAGTTGACAAAACTCAAAAAATTTGAGGTAATCAGATACATCAAAAACATCAAATATATCAGAAAGTTTAAGAAAAGTTTAAGCAGAACTTGCATATTTTTATTTTGTACTCATACATCTTAATTGCTCTTAACATGAAATATTTGAGTAAGCTAATTCATTCATTTAACTTAAAATCATATAATCTCAATTTAAATATTTTTAGTAGAGGAAACTTTAACTAGCTAATTCAGTAAATGCTAAAATCCCAGCCCAGTTTCAGTTAAATTTAAGTTTGTCTAAGTTAAAATAAACAGGTTCATACAACTCAATACACTAAAAAAACTTTTTGTGCTCCATATAGAGCTATAAAGCCATCTAGTGGCATGAAATATCATGTTATATTATTTTTTTCTTCCACAAGAGGTCGGCAAAGACACCCAATGTAAGATATTTTGAGCTAAATTAAAAGAGTTATGCATGAAATTGTGAGTTATTTTGAATTTAAGTTGAAAGAATGTAAAGAATGTGCTTAAATTATTACTTATTTATTATTTATTGATCAAATCTAGTAATTTAAAAGGTAAATAAAATAAAAAATAAAAAAAATCTCCCAAAAAAAATGCATTAATAAATAGAAAAAATATCATCAAAATGAAATGAAATAATTTTTCTGGACAAAAAAAAATTAAGTATAATTTTAGGGCTTTGGGTGATTTTGACCTGCGAGGGAAGGATTTGTTAGAAATTGCGAGGGAGGGATGAGGGTTTCAACTACTGTAATACTGAATCGAATGTTAATGGGGCAAATATTTTCTGGTCACCATAGGTTCACCTGCAGATTAGATTTAAATAAGTACATTATTTTACTGTACTTCAATGAAACAATAACTTAATGCTTACTCACAGATGTGTGTGATTTGATTTGCAAGAGATGATACACAGAGATAAAGCTTAAACTGCAAACAAAAGATGGTGAAATGAATCTAGTCAAGGTTGACTATAATATAGTCTCAGCCTCAGACACAAAATTGGAAACACTTCAGGAGTTTCAAAGTCATTTTCTGATTGGGTGAATTCTACAAGATGTCTGGGTGGCGTGCGTGTCACGTTCTTTAACGGTTCGCCTGGAAACAAAGATGCCGTGATGCCAAACCCCCTCATGGAAGAAGAACACTGTCATGTTTACAACTGTGACAATGAGCGCTTATCAGGATCAACTAAACGCTGGATTTTCAGAAGTATGTGAAGTATTTAAAGTTAGCGGCATAGACTCTTTAAAACACGTTCAAGAGTTTTACATGCCGGTCTGTTATTGTAGGGACATCGACGTTACATTTTCACGCCCCTAAACATGACGCTGAACAAAACCAACTGTGATTGGTTGCTTTATATGTCGGTCAGACGGCCTCTGGGTGGTCCTTGGTCAATGAAAGCTGCTATGGAGTCCAGACCTTCTGCCGTCAGTCTGAAGGTCTGTCTACGCAAGACTAACTATAATGTATTTAATAAATCGAAGCTCAATATAGATATCATTAATGATTGAAACACACTGGTAAGCAGTGGACTGCTGCATGCTATTGGCAAAAACATTATTTGTTATTTATTATTTAGGAACTACATTTGGAAAGGAAAAAATGTTTTCATATGCAAATTTTACTAAATTCAAAATCTGAGATAAATGGCTTTACGCTTGACAGCCCTAAAATAATTCTCTGAAGATGTGCTGAATGCAGTACCGGAAACGCCTGATCCATAATAAGTAGAAAGCTGACGCAATTGTGCAGACAGTTTTGCTTCAATTCATTCTCTTTAAAGCACCACCACAACAGCCGCTTGTGTAACAAATTCTGTGCTTTCAACAATAAATTTCAAAGACAATCACGGTTGGACGTCAAATTGCCTGAAGTGAGCTATGTTCCTGTTATTATGCAGAATCCACATGTTGATTTGTGAGGTGTTGTTGACAGATTAAAGGACAACATTTCTCTAAAGTCTGTTGCTGATTCTTTATGCTGTGCTGTGTCTGTCAGGAAACACACAGATGCCTTCTTTATAAAATAGTTGCAGTAGGAAAAAAGGATAACACACAGCTGGGCTTCAATTAGATGTTTTGCATGCAATAATTCTAGTATAACAATTAACAATTTGTGAATGCAGAGCAAGAATCAGCCTCTAAGTCTAAACACCCAGGCTGTATTAAAACTCTTTAGTTTTGTGATTATATGTGGGCTTTGAAAATGTTTTAGTAATTTAGACCAAGAGTTTTCAAACCTAAACTGAAAATGTTTGTATTCAGGTTTATATATCTATCATTACAGATAATATTGTCCAGATAATATTATAATCATTTTGACTTTAGTATGATATACATTCAAAAAACATAAATACACTATATTGCCAAAAGTTTTGGGACGCCTGCCTTTACATGTACATGAACTTTAATGACATCCCATTCTTAATACGTAGGGTTTAATTTGGAGTTGGCCCACCCTTTGCAGCTATAACAGCTTCAACTCTTCTGGGAAGGCTTTCCACAAGGTTTAGGAGTGTGTTTATAAGAATTTTTAACCATTCTTCTAGAAGCACATTTGTAAGGTCAGGCACTGATGTTGGACGAGAAGGCCTGGCTCGCAGTCTCCGCTCTAATTCATCCCAAAGGTGTTCTATCGGATTGAGGTCAGGACTCTGTGCAGGCCAGTCAAGTTCCTCCACACCAAACTCGCTCATCCATGTCTTTATGGACCTTGCTTTGTGCACTGGTGCGCAGTCATGATGGAACAGGAAGGGGCCATCCCCAAACTGTTCCCACAAAGTCGGGAGCATGAAATTGTCCAAAATGTCTTGGTATGCTGAAGCATTAAGAGTTCCTTTCACTGGAACTAAGAGGCCAAACCCAATCCCTGAAAAACAACCCCATACCATAATCCCCCCTCCACCAAACTTTACACTTGGCACAATGCAGTCAGGCAAGTACTGTTCTCCTGGCAACCGCCAAACCCAGACTCAACCATCGGATTGCCAGACAAAGAACCGTGATTCGTCACTCCAGAGAACACGTCTCCACTGCTCTAGAGTCCAGTGGCGGTGTGCTTTACAACACTGCATCCGACGCTTTGCATTGCTCATTGGATGAGCTGCTCGGCCATGGAAACCCATTCCATGAAGCTCTCTACACACTGTTCTTGAGCTAATCTGAAGGCCACATGAAGTTTGGAGGTCTGTAGCTATTGACTCTGCAGAAAGTTGCCAACTTCTGCACACTGTGCGCCTCAGCATGCACTGACCCCGCTCTGTGATTTTACATGGCCTACCACTTCGTGGCTGAGTTGCTGTTGTTCCCAATTGCTTCCACTTTGTTATAATAACACTAACAGTTGACCATAGAATATTTAGTAGTGAGGAAATTTCACAAATGGACTTATTGCACAGGTGGCAACCTATCACGGTACCGCGCTTGAATTCACTGAGCTCCTGAGAGCGACCCATTCTTTCACAAATGTTTGTAGAAGCGTCTGCATGCCTAGTGCTTGATTTTATACACCTCTGGCCATGGAAGTGATTGGAATACCTGAACTCAATGATTTGGAGGGGTGTCCCAATACTTTTGGCAATATAGGGTATATAAAAGTAAATTCTTTCATTTTTATGTTGTGAATGTTATTTATATTACTATGACACTAAATATTTTTCTCACTCTGTATAAATGGCTCTTAATGTATTTATAAAGCATAAACCTGCCTTTATATTTTAGGAAAGGTGTTCCTTGAATGAAGATTTTTTTGGAATATGTGACATCAGAAAGAATACAAATCCTGATTTAGTCCATATATCCCAAAGACACAGCTGACCAAGGTGTGGTGAACATAATGCAGCTTCCTTAACACAACTAAACATTCAGATAACCTACTGAGTAGTCGAATATTAAGTATGTTTTTTTCTGTGCTTTACACCAGGTTTATCTCACTTTTAAGTATATTCACAGTCACTGAATATACCTAAAGTCACTTAAAGACACAAGGTCTTTAACTCTAGAATGCATAAAGGGGGTCAAACTGACCCGGCATGATTTGTTAAATATGATTTGTTAAATATTTTATCAATGAAAACATTTATTTATTTGATATTCCATTAATTCTTCAAAAACTTGTTTCTGACCTGCATCAATGTCATTTTCATATTTCTTGGTTATAGGATGAGAAAAAACCCAGTTAAAGGCACATTATGTAATTTTCGCCGCTAGAGGTCGCTTATTCAAAACAAAGGTGCTTTGAATGTATCCAAACAGTTGCTCACCTGTCTAATAAAACACATAATATATTAAAGCGTCTTTGGTGTTTCCATGGTTTCTACAAAATAACAGCATGAGGGTGAGTAATTAATGACAGAAATTTTATTTTTGGGTGAACTAACCCTTTAAACTTGTCTTAATTGAGCACTAATAAGGATCCCTCAGAAGTGAATGAGGTACCTGATGTGTGAGGGGAATGTCCTTCTTCCAGTCCTCCAGCCAGTCTTTCACTGGATGTTCCCAGCACACCGATGGGCAGGGCCTGGTCACCTGAGGCCAGATCCGCTTCCGGCTCCTCGCTCAAAGGAAACGCAATGTCACTCACCGGCTCCTCTTTAACCTTTAAGGGTTTGGAATCCTCCAGAGCCTTTTCTGGATTCACAAGTCTCTCGTACTCTTCTGAAAGCTCCTTACTGACCTACAGACAAATACGACACTAGTCAGTCAGTGCCAAAGCAATGCCAATAAAAGCTATATGTAGGTATTGAAGCTGACATAACATTGGAGATATCTCACCTGCAGCATGTAGCTGTGGTAATCTTTGATGCGGACCTGCCAGAAGCGCTGGAGCGCTAGGACGCTGCCAATGCCCACTTCATGAAAGACCTGTTCCACCACATCAGGGAAGGGTGTAGAGCCCCGGTAGGCCTCCCTATCAACAGCCACGCGCAACAACTTGGTGAGCCGCAGGTAGTGTTCGTGAACCATATCTGTCAAAGTCTCCAATACACTCTCGTTCGCCGACTCGAATCCAGCGTGAGCAAGCACTGTGGCGACCGACTGGTACAGAAGCTGACGGCAGGACAGCCAGCTCAATTCAGTGACTGGCTCACCTTTGCCTCTAAAGTTGGGTAAACAGGTGAAAGATAGAGAAGAAAAGACATCTAATTAGGAAGTGTTCACGATTTTTCAATACAATCTAGCTCGAAATTTGAATTCTTAGAAATGTTTGTTGTATTTATGTTGGTTTCATATTTTTAGTCTAAAAATGTCATGTGGTGTAACCAGGGCCTAAAATGAAAACTTGCCAAGCGCGAGTAAAAAACTTAGGGCACGAGCACCGATGGTGTGAGGACCCTATTGTAATTGCTCAGTCTATTATTATTCTTCTCCGAAATGAATCGCATTTTTGAGGGCCTAAACATGCTCGAAAACTCATGAAACTTTGCACACGCGTCAGAAGTGGCGAAAATGTACGTCTGATATGAATTTCAGAATTAGGTGTGTCAAAATGGCTCAATAGCGCCACCTACAAAATTTCAATTAAGTGCCATTCACGCTACGTTTCACGTACAGGTATGAAATTCGGTAGACACATGTAACAGCCCAATACCTACAAAAAAGCCCCTGGGATCAAAATCTGAAAACCAACAGGAAGTGAGATATTTAGAATTTTCTCTGTGAAAATTTTTGCAGTTTTTGCCATTTCCAGACATTGTACTTTAACAAACTCCGCCTAGAGATTTAATCAGATCAACATCATATTTGGTCAGTCTAATCTAAAGGCCTTGGCGAAGTTAAATTGCAAAGATCTTGAGTTTTCCCTGAAGGGCGTGTCCGCAGCCGCGGCGTTTCCTGGCTCAATATTTCACCAGGAAACAGGAAGTTGTTGTAACTCGGGAATACAATGTCCGATCTGCCCCAAACTTCACATGTTTGATAATAGTCCTGGCCTGAAGACATCTACATGCCAATATTCAGCTAGTCATAGCGCCACCTGCTGGCAACAGGAAATGGCATGCTTTACACTGTAATTCACTCCCAGAAACTTGTTTAAATATGCCATGAAGTACCAAACATGCTAGAAACTTGGCTAAGTGCTAATGTATGCGATTTACGCCCCGAAACAGGAAGTTGTTGTAACTCAGGCATACAATGTCCGATCTGCTCTAAACTTCACATGTTTGATAAGAGTCCTGACCTGAAGACATCTACACGCCAAAATTGAGTTATAGTCATAGCACCACCGGGTGGCCGTGGCACGAGTGCGAGGGCCCTTTCATCGCTGCTTGCAGCTTTAATTTCATTTGTATCTTTGTTATATTGTATTAATTTGTGCTTTTGCTTGTAATTTCATTATTTGTTTTTATTTTATTACTGACTGTTTACTTGTCTTTAATGTTTTAAATTTATATTAGGTAGGCTAGTAGTTTTAGCCAAAATTGGAGTAGAGAATTGTGAATTTTCACTGCTATCTAAAATTTTACTGTCTGTGTGCTTAATGTTAATCAAACAATAAAAGACAAAGAGAAAATCACTCACTGCTCTTGACTGAAAAAGCAGTTTAATGGCCGGTAAAATAATATGGCCGGTCAATTTTCTGAAGTCACCGGCCATTGGCAGGTTTGCAATAAGTTAGTTTTAGGCCCTGGGCGTAACCGTCAAGTACAACATAAAACATTACAATTAATCTGAATTAAGGGTGTGCAATATCACGATTTTAGATTGTGAATGATAAAAATCTGCTTTTGAAGAAATATTGTAGTATCATGCAACAGTGCACATACTATCAGCTGTAGTTCTTGCGCCACCGTCCCGAGATCCTGTACAACTCCACATACATTCACATCACGTTTAGCAACGCAGTGGTATGGGTTATGCCCACGTGACATTCGGCATCATGAAAGTTTATTATTTTGCATGCATTTTTAAAGCCTTGCCGGTCAAACACAGTTTTTTTTACGTTTTTCTGAGAGTGTGCGAGTACTGAACTAGGTTCTCTTTCGCGTCTTATTGTGCTTAAATTCTTGAATACACACAAGGTTTACATAAATACAGTCATTTATATCTTAAGTGAATGTAACCGGATGCGTGTCAGTATATTAGATCCATGCACGAGCTCTTAAAGTGACAGCAGCCTAATTAACCTGCTGCTGTCTGTGTGCTTAATGTTAATCAAACAACAAAAGACAAAGAGAAAATCACTCACTGCTCTTGACTGAACAACTTTTGTAGCTTATCAGTGTATATTTAATTCATACAGTGAAGTCTATGTAGTGTTTTATTTTTACATTTGTTTATTCAGTTTCTTACTTGAATGCTACTGTTACAGTACACATACTGTAGCTGAAAATATTAATGCACTGTAATTATTTAATTTTTATCTTATATTGTATTTGTCCCATTATTTGTAATTTGCATCGTTGTTCTTATTTTTTAACAACAAAGATAAAATAATAAGATTTTGGTCCCCTACTTTGGCCAAAATGGTCTGTCATTCATTTTTCTTTTGTTACCTTGTAAGGTTACATTTTTTAAATAAGGAAATTAGTTTGGTTGTATTTCTGTGACTTGCAAAATAGTCTTAAAAAAACCAACATGCAAAATAATCGTGATAAGATTGTGGCTTGTGATCCTATCTGAAAAAAATATGATATATCGTGATATGATATGTTTTGCCATATCGCACAATATGCAAGGTAAAGGTTTTTTAACATTATGAATTACTATTTAACTATAAATAAATAGATTAATATTAGTTTTTGGGGAATTGCATCACATGACATTTTACAAGCTGAACTAACCTTGCCTTATCAATAAAAGGTACAATTAACTGATATTTTAAGAGACTTATTGACCTGGACACTCTCTATGAAATCATTTTCTGTTTTGCTACATATTTTGTTTTCTAAGAAATAATAAAAGGTTCTCTTTTAATGAATTTCATTCTTTCAATTAGGCTTTTTACTTCATTATGATAGCAGGACAGCTACATCACCATAACATTTTTACTTTTTCATTTAAATTTGAATGCATTATGCATTAATACACATTTTAATGCAGATGTGTTCATCCTAGAAGAGGTGTATTCAAGTTATTTTATGTATGAGTTTCAATTTAATAGACCTTTAACACATTTTCAGAACAAACAATGACCGATATAGATGATGATCTACTGACGTACTTGTAGAAGTCGCTCTCTGGGTCACTGTGGCGCAGCTGGAACGGCTGTCGAGGAGCTTTACTATCCAGTGGAAGCAGATCATCAGGTACAGTGGGTGTGACGGGGCGGGGAGGTAGAGCATCCACATCCTCAGGTTTGAAGACACCCTGGGCATCTAATAACGTGGGCAGAGGCTGCTGGCCCTGCTGGGCAGCAGTGATGAGACTCCGGAGACGACGAGCATGCTGGCTCAGCTGCACGGTGTGGATTGTGAGGCTGCAGGGCTCTGAGGGGATGTCCAGCATGGTGGTGGGACGTGGACGCTGTGCAGAGGGTTGGTGCAGGGGAGGGTCCTGCATCTCCACCTGCCGGAACTCACGCTGCAGAAGGTCAAAAGAACTGCGGCCCGAGGGAGCCGAAGCCACTGGGAGCTCGCCCCAATAACGCATCATCTTCACACGGTGCTTCTTTGGGCAGTGGTACAACTCTTGAGGACAATCTGAAAACCATAGAGAAAAAAAACTGTTCAAGTTGGCATTACTATAAAAACATTTCACCTGATGCACATGTAGTGGTTATAGATGGTTACCTCCAATATCAAAAGAAAAAAAAGTAGCGCTGTCAAATCGATTAATGTAAAAGGATATTAAGAGACTTCTTGAGTTACAGGCATGCAAAAAACACAAAAGGTGCTTTTTGCCATTTTTGACCTGTCACCATTGCCATATAATGCAACGAAGATTGCTAAAATCAACAGATTTTACTAATAGACCTACCAATATCTGTGTAAAAATAAAATAATGATCCTGTCATCTTTGATCTTTCTAAAGTCATTTTTATGTAATTTGGCTTTAAATCGCAGGAGAAAATCATCATTTTGACCCTCCTCTACAAAAGTGAGTTACTTAGTTAATATACATCTATGACATTTAATATTTTGCCTTTCTTCTTCATTTATGTATGTCTTTCACCAGAAAAGAAATGATCAAAATCAGATTTTTAGTCAGTGACCTCTGGTTGAGTTGCACACGGAATGACCCTATATTTGTTCTGAATAATCATACAGTAAAATAATAATAATAATAATAATAAAAACAATATTACCAATATTACAATTACAATGTTAAATATTACATTATTAATTCAGGTCAAATTCATTTTCATACACAGACAAATACAAAAAAAAACTACTTACTTACTGCCAAGATTGTTACATTTACTAAAGTATAACTAGCCACTGTCAAATCAATTAATCGCGATTAATCGCATATAACATAAAAGTTTTTGTTTACGTAATATATGTGTGTATATATATATATGTGTGTGTGTGTGTGTATATATATGTGTGTGTGTACAGTATATACAAACAGAGACATTATATATATATATATATATATATATATATATATACACATATATATTATGTAAGCAAAAACATTTGTTAGATGCGCTTAATCGATTTGACAGAACTAAAAAACATATGTTTTTAAACTTTCTATTCATATACAATATACCATAATATTGTGTACACATAAAATGATATACATTTAATATATATTCATATATTTAAGTTACTGATATAAAAATATGTATACATCATTGTAGTGTTTGCTGCTCTGCCTTTATTTTACGTTGTAAGTTGTAATAAGTATATTGAAACCATCAATGATTCTCGTTAGATTGTTAGACAATCACAAACAAACTCAAAAGTAAAACAACAAAAGATAAAATGGTCCTAAATATATGATTCATTTCCTTTATCATTTTTTCATTTGGACATATTCTTGATGAGATTCCCTTTCAGTACTGAAGATTACAGTAATTTCCAGGTAGAAACATACTGATATACTGTAATATGCACATAAAACGTTTAATATTTTACAAACGTTCATGCTTTCATGTATTTAAAGACTTAATTAAATCTTTTAAATTGACACTACACAACATTAGACGCCCTGCAGACTCCAATGTTCAATTTAACAATTATAAAGCCTGACTTAATCATCAGAAAACAAACTACTTGTTTTACCTTTTATGAGCAGATGATCATAACGACGAAGAATAGCAAAATAGTACAATAAGTATCATTTATTGTCCGTTTCGACAAAACGACATATAAACGATAAGCAGTTGTCAGGTACAACACTAAAATATATCCGTGGAAAATGTAAATAGTTCCTACACATTGGAGATAAAAGATAAGAATTTAAGATATTAAACTGGCTCTATATATCACAAATAATTATTATGAATCCACATTAAAATATTCTGATACATTTTGTGTTATGAACAAAATAAGATATCACAAATTCAAGAGTACAGGAACGGAATCATTAAAGTGTTACACCAAACACACCATGTCGGTAACCGAACACACGATGGAGTCTGAACGCAGCGGGCAAATAGAAAATAATCACACTGAAATGGAAACAGAGAAGAGCTCGGATACTAAACAGTTACAGGACACCAGCAGCACTAATGAAAACACAGATGATCCTTTTAAGAAACCGGATATTTTCGTGGCTCCATCTCTCCTGGTGAGGAAACCAGGAGGATCAAACGCACCCAAGAAACTCGCAGAAGAATTAAGCAGCAGCAGCAGATCAGAGAATCACGACACAGATCTTGATACTAAACACCAGCCCACAGACACTCAAACAGAGCCATCCGACCATCCATCATCCGAGAGAGCAGAGGAACACAAGCAGAAGGTGGGTCATTTACAAATAAAGCTTCACAAAAGGTGTTTTTGCATGTAATGCAATATGTAATGCATACTTTTGATTCATGAACAGTGTGTTTAAACAAGTTTCAGTTGTTAAATAACATTTTAAAGTGTTTAAATTCATTTTTTTGACTTTTTATGTCAGGCTTCACAACCAAATAGCTGTATGTATGTATATACTGTAGTTGTACAACCTATCCATACTTGAAATTAGCAGTTTAAATAATAATTTAAAAAAAAAGCTAACGTTATATATAACCAAATAGTTGTATGTGCACTGTACATTAAACAAAAGTTTGGAAACATTACTATTTTTTAATGTTTTTGAAAGAAGTCTCTTATGCTCATCAAGCCTGCATTTATTTGATAAACATACAGAAAAACATATTGTGAAATATTATTAGAATTTAAAAATTACTCTTCAGTGTCACATGATCCTTCAGAAATCATTCTAATATTTATCATCAATGTTGGAAACAGTTGTGCTGCTTAATATTAATTTTATAACCTGTGATAATTTTTCATCAGTATTTTTTTTTTCAATTTTTTTCTTTCTTTTTTTTTGAAAAGAAATTAATGCTTTTATTCAGCAAGGATGTGTTAAATGGATAAAAAGTGATAGTAAAGATTTATATTGGTAGAAAAAAATCTATTTTTTAGCTTTCTAACTTTTTATTCATCAAAGAATCTAGAAAAAAGTATCACAGGTTCCAAAAACATATTATGCTGCAACTGTTTCCAACATTGATAATAAATCAGCATATCAGAATGATTTCTGAAGGATCATGTGACACTGAAGACTGGAGTAATGATGCTGAAAATTCAGCTTTGATCACTGGAATAAATTACATTTTAAAGTATATTAAAATAGAAAACCATTATTTTAAATTGTAATAATATTTCACAATATTACTATTTTTTTTTTTTTCTGTATTTTTGCCACCCTGACATTTGAGTATACGAATTGCTGGGCAATTTCAATGTTTTTCAGTGATCAACAGCTTTAAAACTACTGATATTTATAAAAAAAAAATTGTTTTGAAAGGTTTCAAACCTAAAACGATGCCATAGTATTTAGTTTTTATTATTAAGACACCATTTTGAATTGTTTTCTTAATCTGTTCATTTGTTTGGACATTTTGTGAGTTTAAGATAACAAAACATGAAATAATAATGGTAATACTTTATTTTAGGGTCCAATTCTCACTATTAACTTATTAGCATGCATATTACTAGGATATTGGCTGTTTATTAGTACTTATAAAGCACATATAAATCCTTATTCTGCATGACCATATTGTACATCCCTTAATCTACCCAATACCTAAACCTAAATACTACCCTACTAACTAATAATAAGCAGTAATTAGGAGTTTATTGAGGCAAAAGTCGTAGTTAATAATGAGAATTGGACCCTAATATAAAGTGTGACCATATATGTATTATTTAAATGTACTAAAAATGAATTCAAACTAAATAGGTTTTATAGAATAAAGTGATATATGGCATAAATTTATCAAATTATTTTAAAAGGAAATAATGCACTTAGGCACACAATTATGCACGTCATGTCATTGACCCAGGTCCAGCCCAAACCAAAAGACACCAGACCCAGGATCCCTGCCAAACTACCTCCGGCGGGCAAGTTTCCTCCCCTCCCGTACACCGAGCCCCCGTGGGGATGCGTTCCTGACATCAGCTACTCGTTTGAGCTGCTGAAGAACGGGGCGATACTAGACTCGGTCCCACTGACCCAGAGGAGTTACTTCGTGGTGGGTCGGCTGCCGGTGTGTGACGTGTCTCTGGAGCATCCGTCCATCTCCCGCTATCACGCCGTGGTTCAGTACCGGGGTACAGCCGGGCAGGACGGGGGCGTGGGAGAGGAGAATGGCTTCTATGCCTATGACCTGGGCAGCACTCATGGGACTTTTGTGAATAAGAACAAAATACCCCCTAAAACTTACATAAGGCTCCGAGTGGGACATGTTATAAAGTTTGGAGGAAGCACAAGACTCTTTATTTTACAGGTATGTATTTATTAAAGGGATAGTTCACCCAAAAATGAAAATTGGTCACCAACATTCTTCAAAATATCTTCTTATGTGTTCAGCAGAAGAAAGAATATCATACAGGTTTGGAACAACATGAGGGTGAGTAAAAGATGGCAGAATTTTCATTTTTGGGTGAACGATCCCTTTAAGAGGTGCACATATACCACACTGCGACTACCTGATAAAAATAACTAATGTTATTCCGTGTCAAATCAACCAAATTTCAGAAACGCAGTGTGCAATTGCTTTGGTAGAGGGAAACAAGACACATATTTGTTCTTCAGACATTCTTCTTTAAACACAATAAGTGTTAGCTGTTTGAAAAATGATCCACATTTGGTTTTCAACCATTGAAAATGGGTAAAATTCAACAAGTCACATTGAGATCCCCATATCTCTGGGATTGAACCATATAGGGCCTTAAAAATGAAGATTACAAAAGAAAAGTTTATTAAGAATGAGAATCTAGGAGTGTTTAATATGTTTAGAGTTACAGGCAGGCAAACTTTGGAAAAAGAACATTTATGGCACTCATACAAGAATGTTCTATGAAATTTGATAGGAAAACAATATACATTTCTAGTTTCAACATTATTTGTTCTTCAAAAATTATCAGCTGTATGCAAAGTGACCCACATTAGGGTTTTTTTGACAACTGAAAATGTGTACAATTTAACAGTTTACTTATGGAACCATATATCTATATCCATATATCTCTGGAAATACATATAGGACCTTAAAAATGAAGATCCCAAAAGACACAAGAAGTGCTTTTTCACATTTTTGAACTGTTACCGTTGGCAAATAATGCAACAAAGATTGCTAATGTCAACAGATTTTACTAATAGACCTACCAATATCTGTGTAAAAAAATAAAATAATGATGCTGCCATCTTTCTAAAGTCATTTTTTTTATCCCCCTGTAATTTGGCTCCAAATCACAAGTGAAAATTGTCATTTTGACCCCCTCTACAAAATAGTGCGTTACTCCATTAATACACATCCATGACATTCAATATTTTGGCTTTCCTCATCATTTATGAATATCTTTTCACCAGAAAAGAAATAATCAAAATCTAATTATTATTTATATATATATATATATATATATATATATATATATATATATATATAAATAAAACTTTATTAATTCAGTACAAATTCATTGTCATAACACACAAATACAAAAAGTTACTAGTTACTGCCAAGATTGTTACAGTTACTACAATATAACTTATTAGCCACCACTGATGTCAGAAAATGTAAAATAAAAAAGATTTTAAAAGCTTCTTACACTGTTTAAAAGAAAGCATAGATATTTTTAAGAGTGTTGTTGGTCTACTTTAATATATACTGTGATACTCAATCATTCACCATGGTATTGACATCTTACTTGTCCATAATACATGGTATTTTTTTGTGGCTTCACAATAGTAACATAGCTGTGGTAACTAGGGTTTCACCAGAAACTGTAGTTATCAATATTATGTTACATTTTTGTAACTAAAAGTCCAGCAGTTGATAAAGTTCTGATTTTTTTAATTTTTTATTTCAATGTATGTTAACTAACTAATGATTGCTTGACCCGATAATTAAGTAAATAACATGTAACCAATATTTTTTGCCATTTTTATGATTCATAAATTTCGTAAATAGGTTTATCTCATGCTCATATTGCTTGAACGTGAACATTAATTATACCAGATCATGTCTTTCCCCAGGGTCCAGAGTTTGACGAAGAAGCAGAATCTGAACTGACGGTGACAGAGCTCCGAGAACGTGCTAGAAAACAGAAAGAAGCGCTGGAGAAGAGGATGATGGGTGATGGCTCAGACGACGAGGAGAAGGACGAGAAAGAGGAGAAGGAATTCAGTGCTACAAGGAGCTCCTCAGATGATACTGGCTGCTCTTGGGGAATGGGTAACAAAGAGAACAGATGATCATCAGTCCTTTAGAACTGCCTGCCTGCCTGTTTTTAGTGAATTTACACTTTGTCTTTGTTATTTTTTAGATGAAGAGGCAGCGCCAGAAGAGGATGAGAATGAGGAGAATCCATTTGCCACAGAATTCCAGGAGGATCAGGAAGCAGCATACTTAAAAGATCCTAAAAAAGCCTTACAGGGCTTCTATGATAGAGAAGGTAAATATTAACCTGATTGATTGATTGATTAGATTTTATGGTCCACCAATGTGGAAATTTTCCTTTCGCTTCTCATAAAAAAACACAATTTTACACACACACACTATATCAATATAAAAGTCAGACTAAGGGGGCATTTACACGACATCGTTTTCTAACTAAAAACAGAACTTTTTAGAGGTTTGGCCGTTCATTTACATGACAACCATGTGTGTTTCCGTGTGTTCTGACCATGGGGCCTGAAAACGCAATCTTTTGAAAGTTTTTGAAAAGGATACCGTTATTGTCTCTGTGTACACTACAAAAACGTTTTTAGTACGTTGTTGTCATGTAAACATACCCTTAAGCCGAAAGTGTACTTCGACTCGTACGCGTACACAGGTGATCGACGTATGCGCAGTTTTGAGCAATCTCTCACCACTGTAAATACTGCGAAAAAATTAAATGCACATGTGCACTCTTCTGATAACAAAATTCGCATCACAAAAAATGAAGTATACTTTGGCCTTTAGATACAGAATGATGAAATCGTGAAATTTCTTTACCACACACACATCTGTGAAGTCACATACATGTATTTAACTGTTTATTTTCATTTCAGGAGAAGAACTGGAGTTTGAATATGAAGAGAAAGGCCATGGCACTTGGCTCTGCAGAATTAAGTAATCACTTCATCTCTATTTGCAGCCAAAGCACATTTGCACCTTTTTTGGCTGTATAGCAATTTAACACTAACTCAGTGTTCGGTGGCTATACAATTTCCACTTGTTAATAAATGGTACTGGTGATTTTGGTGACATTTATATGGAAGTTTGATTTCTGTGTCTTTTAGGCTGCCGGTGGATGATGCTATGGGCAGGCAGCTGGTGGCTGAGGTGACCCACACAGGGAAAAAGAAAGAAGCGGCCATCCAGTGCTGCTTAGAGTCCTGCCGCATCCTGGAGGCCCGTGGTCTTCTGAGACAGGAGGCAGGTAGGCAGACAACAAGCAGTCATACCGAAAACAGACAGATTCATGACACGGCTCAGACTCTGGAGCTCTGTCAGTTGTGCCATGCGGTAGTGTTGTAGTCAAGACCACCTAATCCGAGATCAAGTCATACCAAGACCAATGTCTGTTGAGACCATAGACTGTAAAAAAAGATGGATGACGTGCCTTCACTAGAGGTCTGCTACCTGACCCGAGCCCGACGGTTCGCGAAAAACTTGCGGGTTTCGGGTCGGGTTCGGGCTAATGTTTAATGAACAGCCTCGTGTTCGGGTCGGGTTCGGTTTTGTAAATAAGAAAAACTAAATCGGCTATATACATATGGTTTGCGTGCTTTGTGCTTTGCCTGCTTGCTGTGTTGTGACCGAAAGAGCACGCGAGAGAGAGAAAGCACATGCGCAGATTAATACATACATGCATGCATACATACAGACACACACACATAGGCATAGGATATATATACAAACCCGATTCCAAAAAAGTTGGGACACTGTACAAATTGTGAATAAAAAAGGAATGCAATAATTTACAAATCTTATAAACTTATATTTTATTCACAATAGAATATAGATAACATATCAAATGTTGAAAGTGAGACATTTTGAAATGTCATGCCAAATATTGGCTCATTTTGGATTTCATGAGAGCTACACATTCCAAAAAAGTTGGGACAGGTAGCAATAAGAGGCCGGAAAAGTTAAATGTACATATAAGGAACAGCTGGAGGACCAGTTTGCAACTTATTAGGTCAATTGGCAACATGATTGGGTATAAAAAGAGCCTCTCAGAGTGGCAGTGTCTCTCAGAAGTCAAGATGGGCAGAGGATCACCAATTCCCCCAATGCTGCGGCGAAAAATAGTGGAGCAATGGGCCAAGGCTCATTTAAAATGGACTGTGGCAAAGTGGAAAACTGTTCTGTGGTCAGACGAATCAAAATTTGAAGTTCTTTTTGGAAAACTGGGACGCCATGTCATCCGGACTAAAGAGGACAAGGACAACCCAAGTTGTCATCAGCGCTCAGTTCAGAAGCCTGCATCTCTGATGGTATGGGGTTGCATGAGTGCGTGTGGCATGGGCAGCTTACACATCTGGAAAGGCACCATCAATGCTGAAAGGTATATCCAAGTTCTAGAACAACATATGCTCCCATCCAGACGTCGTCTCTTTCAGGGAAGACCTTGCATTTTCCAACATGACAATGCCAGACCACATACTGCATCAATTACAAAATCATGGCTGCGTAGAAGAAGGATCCGGGTAATGAAATGGCCAGCCTGCAGTCCAGATCTTTCACCCATAGAAAACATTTGGCGCATTATAAAGAGGAAGATGTGACAAAGAAGACCTAAGACAGTTGAGCAACTAGAAGCCTGTATTAGACAAGAATGGGACAACATTCCTATTCCTAAACTTGAGCAACTTGTCTCCTCAGTCCCCAGACGTTTGCAGACTGTTATAAAAAGAAGAGGGGATGCCACACAGTGGTAAACATGGCCTTGTCCCAACTTTTTTGAGATGTTGATGCCATGAAATTTAAAATCAACTTATTTTTCCCTTAAAATGATACATTTTCTCAGTTTAAACATTTGATGTCATCTATGTTGTATTCTGAATAAAATATAGAAATTTGAAACTTCCACATCATTGCATTCTGTTTTTATTCACAATTTGTACAGTGTCCCAACTTTTTTGGAATCGGGTTTGTATATATATATATATATATATACACTCACCTGAAGGATTATTAGGAACACCCTGTTCAATTTCTCATTAATGCAATTATCTAATCAACCAATCACATGGCAGTTGCTTCAATGCATTTAGGGGTGTGGTCCTGGTCACGACAATCTCCTGAACTCCAAACTGAATGTCAGAATGGGAAAGAAAGGTGATTTAAGCAATTTTGAGCGTGGCATGGTTGTTGGTGCCAGACGGGCCGGTCTGAGTATTTCACAATCTGCTCAGTTACTGGGATTTTCACGCACAACCATTTCTAGAGTTTACAAAGAATGGTGTGAAAAGGGAAAAACATCCAGTATGCGGCAGTCCTGTGGGCGAAAATGCCTTGTTGATGCTAGAGGTCAGAGGAGAATGGGCCGACTGATTCAAGCTGATAGAAGAGCAACTTTGACTGAAATAACCACTCGTTACAACCGAGGTATGCAGCAAAGCATTTGTGAAGCCACAACACGCACAACCTTGAGGCGGATGGGCTACAACAGCAGAAGACCCCACCGGGTACCACTCATCTCCACTACAAATAGGAAAAAGAGGCTACAATTTGCACGAGCTCACCAAAATTGGACAGTTGAAGACTGGAAAAATGTTTCCTGGTCTGATGAGTCTCGATTTCTGTTGAGACATTCAGATGGTAGAGTCAGAATTTGGCGTAAACAGAATGAGAACATGGATCCATCATGCCTTGTTACCACTGTGCAGGCTGGTGGTGGTGGTGTAATGGTGTGGGGGATGTTTTCTTGGCACACTTTAGGCCCCTTAGTGCCAATTGGGCATCGTTTAAATGCCACGGCCTACCTGAGCATTGTTTCTGACCATGTCCATCCCTTTATGACCACCATGTACCCGTCCTCTGATGGCTACTTCCAGCAGGATAATGCACCATGTCACAAAGCTCGAATCATTTCAAATTGGTTTCTTGAACATGACAATGAGTTCACTGTACTAAAATGGCCCCCACAGTCACCAGATCTCAACCCAATAGAGCATCTTTGGGATGTGGTGGAACGGGAGCTTCGTGCCCTGGATGTGCATCCCACAAATCTCCATCAACTGCAAGATGCTATCCTATCAATATGGGCCAACATTTCTAAAGAATGCTTTCAGCACCTTGTTGAATCAATGCCACGTAGAATTAAGGCAGTTCTGAAGGCGAAAGGGGGTCAAACACAGTATTAGTATGGTGTTCCTAATAATCCTTTAGGTGAGTGTATATGTATATGTGTATATATATGTATGTATGTATATGTGTATATACAGTGGGGAGAACAAGTATTTGATACACTGACGACTTTGCAGGTTTTCCTACTTACAAAGCATGTAGAGGTCTGTAATTTTTATCATAGGTACACTTCAGCTGTGAGAGACGGAATCTAAAACAAAAATCTAGAAAATCACATTGTATGATTTTTAAATAATTAATTTGCATTTTATTGCATGACATAAGTATTTGATCACCTACCAACCAGTAGGAATTCCGGCTCTCACAGACCTGTTAGTTTTTCTTTTAAGAAGCCCTCCTGTTCTCCACTCATTACCTGTATTAACTGCACCTGTTTGAACTCGTTACCTGTATAAAAGACACCTGTCCACACACTCAATCAAACAGACTCCAACCTCTCCACAATGGCCAAGACCAGAGAGCTGTGTAAGGACATCAGGAATACAATTGTAGACCTGCACAAGGCTGGGATGGGCTACAGGACAATAGGCAATCAGCTTGGTGAGAAGGCAACAACTGTTGGCGCAATTATTAGAAAATGGAAGAAGTTCAAGATGACGGGCAATCTCCCTCGGTCTGGGGCACCATGCAAGATCTCACCTCGTGGGCCATCAATGATCATGAGGAAGGTGAGGGATCAGCCCAGAACTACACGGCAGGACCTGGTCAATCACCTGAAGAGAGCTGGGACCACAGTCTCAAAGAAAACCATTAGTAACACACTACGCCGTCATGGATTAAAATCCTGCAGCGCACGCAAGGTCCCCCTGCTCAAGCCAGCGCATGTCCAGGCCCGTCTGAAGTTTGCCAGTGACCATCTGGATGATCCAGAGGAGGAATAGGAGAAGGTCATGTGGTCTGATGAGATAAAAATAGAGCTTTTTGGTCTAAACTCCACTCGCCGTGTTTGGAGGAAGAAGAAGGATGAGTACAACCCCAAGAACACCATCCCAACCGTGAAGCATGGAGGTGGAAACATCATTCTTTGGGCATGCTTTTCTGCAAAGGGGACAGGACGACTGCACCGTATTGATGGGAGGATGGATGGGGCCATGTATCGCGAGATCTTGGCCAACAACCTCCTTCCCTCAGTAAAAGCATTGAAGATGGGTCGTGGCTGGGTCTTCCAGCATGACAACGGCCCGAAACACACAGCCAGGGCAACTCCGGAGTGGAGTTGCTCCGTAAGAAGCATCTCAAGGTCTTGGAATGGCCTAGCCAGTCTCCAGACCTGAACCCAATAGAAAATCTTTGGTGGGAGCTGAAAGTCCGTATTGCCCAGCGACAGCCCCGAAACCTGAAGGATCTGGAGAAGGTCTGCATGGAGGAGTGGGCCAAAATCCCTGCTGCAGTGTGTGCAAACCTGGTCAAGAACTACAGAAAACGTATGATCTCTGTAATTGCAAACAAAAGTTTCTGTACCAAATATTAAGTTCTGCTTTTCTGATGTATCAAATACTTATGTCATGCAATAAAATGCAAATTAATTACTTAAAAATCATACAATGTGATTTTCTGGATTTTTGTTTTAGATTCCGTCTCTCACAGTTGAAGAGTACCTATGATAAAAATTACAGACTTCTACATGCTTTGTAAGTGGGTAAACCTGCAAAATGTATATATACCGCTCTTGCCCGTTATTTTGGTCACAACACAGCATACGACAGAAAGCAAACATTAACCATCAGTGCGATAACGCAAAAAATTAAAAAACTTATCACAGTTCCAAATGATGCAGGAAAAGCTGCACTCTCTTTCTTCATAACTCGTAGGCTACTGAGAAGGATATATTTGTGTAAATAGTTTAGCAACACTGCGTGAACTTTTTGAAGTTTAAAGTTTGAGTTCCAGAGAAATTTGTGACTGTTACACCTGTTCGACCACAGCAAAGTTACGTAATTGGTAAGTCCGTGCTTTTTCTGTTACTGCTGTGCTGATGGGGCCGCTGTGCCTGTGTTTGTACATGTATTTGTTTACCATATTAACATATTGCAAAAATGGTATTTGCTGTGAGAAACGGACCTCGGGTTCGGGTCGAGTTCGGGCTTAACATGTAAATGTAATGGTCGGGTCGAGTTCAATGATCTCTGGTATGGGCCGTGTTCGGGCTTCAGTTTAAAGCAAGTGACGTAAGTGAAGCCACTAGTGTTCAAATATGGCGCTGACATCTCGGGTCTCGAGTCTGCGCAGTAGTGAGCGTGAAGTTGAGCTTCGATATCAAGCTCCTGCCCACACTCCCGCCTAATCAACAACTTTTTTGTGAAATTAACAGTTATGGAAATGTAGAGATTAAAGTTAAAGCTCCAATCTCCTTCCGAAGTTCCCGAAAAATGTCTGTTAGTGCCTCAGTGAGTACTTTGCTCAGAGATTCTTCGCTCCTATACTGCATCCAGCCACCTGGGGGGCGATCAAGACACTTTGGCTTCACTTTTCAGGACTCTTATGGCACACTTGGTTGAGACCAAGACAAGACCAAGGGTGCGTCTCAATCAGCTCCCTAGTTCAGTAGTCAGGGCACTGATCAGGGAGTCAGCCCATTGACTTATGTCCTGATCAGTGCCCTGACTACTGAACTAGGGAGCTGATTGAGACGCACGCCAAGACTTTGAGGGGTTGAGACCAAGACAAGACCAGACCAGCACTCCTTAAATTCATAAAGATCCACAATACTGCCTAAGAAATGACTTATTTTTAATCAATAAATTAATTAGAATAAGACACTATATAGAGCTGTTACCAATCAAATGAAATCATTAACAACAAAATTCATCTTTGCACTGCAGAGGTGGTACAGAAGATGCATCTGCATTGGTAAATTACAAATGCATAAATAATGTTGAGTGTTTTTTTTTTTATTATTGAATGTTTGTATAAAAGCAATATCATGTTTGCAGTGGTGCTCAAATTTGTAAAAACAGCTCTCTTGCTCTTGTGATATTGCTTAATTATATCATGTTATAGTATAAAAATCCAGATCTCAGTACTTTTTTGCAACAATATCTTGAATTTTGTATTTGCATTAATTTTGGTGACATTTTTGACACAATCCCTCATTAATTTCTGAACCAGCACAATAAATAAATCACATTAGAAATAAGTTATCGATTGCATCTGAAGCAGGAAGTTTTACATCCAATCACATTAATGATGTTAATAAATAAATCAGGCAATGCACTGGCAATTTAGTAATATCCCAGCAGTTGTGGTCTTGACCGGTCTTGAAACAAATCCCAAGTCCTCTAAAGGTGATGATACACGGGGCAACTTTGACCAATGTTGCCGTCAACAGGCAACCAGGTGAGACACAGGGCCAACGACCGATCTAAAGTATCCAGATAAAAAAATGTGTCCAAGCAACATTTCTCAAAAAAAGTTGCCCCATGTATCATCACCTTAAGTCTGAGACCGAGACAAGACAGAGTACAAATGTGGTCCAGACCGAGACAAGACCAAGACCTTCAAAAAATGGTCTTAAGACCCGAGTACGACAACACTACCATGCGCTAATGATGTGATTTCTTGCATAATGTTGTCAAAAATATTTATTTTTCGATATGTATCGATACTGAAATATCTAAAACGGTTCAAATACTCATTTCCCACAGTATCGATACACAATACCAGCTGCTCTTTGTCGCTCTCTTCTCTCTGACAGAGAGTTGAGATACACCTGCCTCACTCATCTCATTCGTTCTGGATGAATAGTGTTGGTGTTATAGAGCCTGTATTTCGGCACGGGATTGTGGAGATTGCTCTCTGGGTGTGAGCGTGCACATAAAGCCACCTCTCAAACAGCTCACGAGTACCAAATTGAGATATTTTTCGTGGCTTATTGAGCTTAAATGGTCAAATACACACAAAACTGTCAGTTATGTCTTTAGTGAACGTAAACCGTTGAGAAAGAAAACGCATGTCTATCAGTTTAGATCTGCATAAGCTCTTAAAGCGACAGCAGCCTAATATTCCTGTTGCCGTCTGTGTCATTTAATGTTAGTCAAACAACAAAAGACAAAGAGAAAAGCACCACTGCTCTTGACTGAATAACTTGTAATTTTAATTAATTAAATTATTTACATTTGATTACTTTATTGCTTACTTTACTCAGTTTACTTTTTTTTTGTACATTCAATTCAAAGTATAAAATCAAGTTCCTTGTTTAAAGTATTGCAACAAAATTAAAGCCTGAATTCAAATCTGTTCATCATATAAAGTGATGTCTCTTCAGAAGAATTAATCCGACTTAAAATGTTTAAAGACTTAAAAAAAAATTAAACTGCTCCATTCATATAAATTACTGTTACGATGTGTCTTGTACTTTTTGAAGCTTGAAAATATTGATTGCTTAGACTGGACTAAAAATTAGGAGATAATATTAAAAATGCCTGTTTTTATCTGTGGTATCGAATATTGATATTTTTCAGAGTATCATATCGAAATTAGAAATTTCAGTATTGTGGCAACACTATACTAGCAGATTGCATGTAAAGGACCTCTCGGCCTGTGTTTCATGACTGAACTAGATATTTCGCTTTAAGAACCTGTAATAATGCTGACAGGTATAATATAATAATATTTTTTTTTTACCTCATGTTAACCCACTCACAAGCATTTTATTTTTGTCTCTTTGCAGTGTCCCGCAAACGCAAGAAGAAGAACTGGGAAGATGAAGATTTTTATGACAGTGATGATGACACGTTCCTTGACCGGACTGGTGCGGTGGAGAAGAAGAGGAAGGAGCGCATGAAGAAGGCCGGAAAGATTCAGGAGCGTCCTGATACGTATGAATCACTGGTAAGGAACCTGCATCATACTTCCTTTGTGATTTACCCATGCCCTGTGTGTCCTGTACCTGGTATTGATATAATATGCATTCTTTCTTAGCTAGCCAAACTGGCCAAGGTTGAAAAAGAGCTGACTGACACTGAGAAAAGGCTCAGTTCTTCTGGGAAAGGTGAGGTGGTGAAAGTCTGTGTCCTTATTCGTATTTTTCTCCATATTTCATCATGCATAAGGTTGCACTTCCTGTTTGTTGTCCTCCTTCAGGAGGCTCCAGCTCGTCCACAGAGGATCCTCTGGATGCTTTCATGAGTGCAGTACGGAGCGAGGTGGCTCTGGATGGGGTGGAGAGAAAGAAGCTACATTTACATGTAGCTGAGTTGAAGAAGGAAGGTCAGAGACTGCGCAAGCTAGCAGAGCTGGCTAAACCTACCCAGCTGCCCTCATTACAGCCTGGCGGGTGAGCGCAGTGTTCCCTCCAGATCCGCTGGCCTTTTGAATATAATGCATTTCATTTTGGATGATTGATTTACTAAAGGTTTAAAAACATGCACAGTTGATAATGTTCAAAAAATGCCAGCTGTAATGAACTGTTTTGTCTCTTGTGCACTGCACTCCTGCACTGCATTATTTGATTGTGCAGTTTGAAATTCAGATTTCTTTTTTTTTTTTAGCATAAATCTGTAGGGAAGTTAGTTTGTTCTTGAATAATATTGCATTTTGTTCTTTGAGAATATATTCAGATGATGCATCCTTTTCTGAGAGTTTAGATCAGTCAGTTTGTTTTAACTTGATGAAAATTTTGAAAGAAATATAATACTATTGTACAGCAGAATGTACTTCTCAAAGTAGTAGTAATAATAATAATAATAATAATGATAGTTTATCGAAACATTAAGAAATATTACA